>VXBP01002899.1:522261-606734 GCA_013400115.1 Rhinopomastus cyanomelas
GTCTCCCTGGAGCTTCTCCTCTCCAGCTGAAACCCCCCAACTCTGCCAGCCTGTCCCAACACAGCAGGTTCCACCCCTGGATCATGCTTTGGCTCCCTCTGGCCCTCTCCAAGAGGACCGTGTCTGACCCCAGAGCTGGACACAGCACTAGCAGGGGAGGGCAGGTGTCTCACCAGATGCCGGGAGACAGGAGAGTGGCCCAACTCATGTTCTGGGACCCCAGTTGCACCTTCCCTTGTCTGGAGACCCAGAAGTGCCTGGGCAGTGCGGGGGGGGGCTGTCCCCAGAGTCACCCCCTTGCGTGGAAAGTAAAGAAAATCTTCTTCCAGACCAAAGCTCTGCGGAAGCTGCTGCTTCTAGCGGGTCTGTGCACAAGCCCTGTGGGTGCAGGTGGCAGATGTGCACTGAAAAGCAGCAGAGGTTGCCCCATGCACCTTGTTTCCCTCTCCCTAGCTGGGACAGAGGCTTTTGCAGCCTTGTCCTCTTCAGGCTGAAAAATCCAAAGTCTCTCAGCCTGTCCCCAGAACAGAGGGTCTCCACACCTCTGATCATCCTCCTCTGGACTCGCTCCAGCAGCTCCCAGCATGTAGAATCCAGACTCACGCTTGTCCCAGCACAATTCGAACCTGAGCACTGTGTAAGGCCCTGCCGTGGTGAGACTGGGGGAGCAGCAGCATGTGTCAGTATCGGTGTGTCCGTTCCAGACCCTGGCTGGTGGAAATCTGAAATTCAGAGCCACTCTGCTTTCCAGGAACAGCTGTGCCTGTGTCAGAGGCATGAATTATGGCTAATGATAAGTTATACTTATTAAGTATGTCAATAATTTACCCTCTCTCAGAGAAGAAGGACGTGTTTTATCTGCAGAGCAGAGGCTGTTGCAAGTCCAATAAAATAGCATACGACAGCCCAAAGCAGTGCGATCCCTGCACTGGACTGCAGAGCTTATTGAGCTCCCCTGGGGAGATGCATTGCTGTGAAAACCTTCTCTTTTCCTGCCCAGCCTGGCCCCAGGCCCCCATCTCCCTAGGGACCCACTAGCCCCTCTGTGATCCCCTTCCCCAAGAGCATACAGGGAGCAAAGGGAAGGTCAGACATGAAGATACACCTGTCCTCAGCAACTGAAAGATGCAATGTGCCAGTAAAACCCACATTCTCTTAGGTATGATGGGTCACACACCGGCTCCCCACAGCCTAAGAACACATTGCACAGGAGCATGGCCTTGCAGAGCTGCTGGAAGCATGGGAAACACCATCACTGAGACCTTGAGGAACCATGACTGCAGAGGACAGGACACACGCAGTATGTAAAGGCACCCCAAAGCCCAGCTTGGGAAGGCTGATGCAAGCGGAGCAGGGAGACAGGGCAGTCTCTCCCATGCTCTCTTTTATCCACTTTTCCCACTGACAAGCTTTTTTCTTCTTTGATTGCAGGGTGTTGGCTGGAAACTTGCCACTGCCAATTTCTTCAATCAGAAAAACAGAGGGTTTGGTTGCATGCAAATGTCTGCCCGAAACATCTGCTTTTCGTCTGACATCTCTGATCGCTGAGACAAAAACCACTTTCATTTCCCCTTCCACTGCTCTGGGTAGAATTTTGTCTTCCCTTCCATTCTGTTGAAGGACTTGGTGTATAATGGCAGCTGTGCCCTCATCACCATCTTAGAATCACAGAAGCCCAGAATGATTGAGGCTTGAGAAGCTCTCTGAGCTCATCCAGACCAGGAACTAACATCACCCCATCTGCCAGACCAGGGCACCAAGGGCCACAGCCAGGCTGTCCTTCAACACCTCCAGAGATGGAGACTCCACCACTGCCCTGGACAGTCCACTCCAGGCTCTGATCACCCTTTGCATGAGGAAGGGCTTCCTAACATCCAGCCTAACCCTCCTGTGGCAGCTTCAGACCCTGCCCTCTCGGCCTGGCTCTGGCTGCCTGAGAGAACAGCCTGACCCCCATTTGACTACAACCTCTCTTCTGCCTGGGTGCAGCTCCCATTTCCCCTGTGGGCTGGGATAGGTGATTTAGGGACCTCAGGCTGCACAGTTGTTCACTGATGCCTTGAGGAACAGCAAGACCACGCTACAATGCAGCATCTTTACAGATCATTAACGCTGGATTGATCCTCCTAGACTTTATGCCTTTTTAATTAAACACTTTTAAAGGTTTATTGAAGTCTTAGAGGATCTGACTTCATTTCAGAAAGACTCATGTTCTGCTCTAGTGAAAAATCTGTAGCTAATAGAGTTTATGTGTAAACTCTCTTTGCCAGTCCTCTGGGTCAGAGAGACCTGTAGAGATCAGTACTGTGGAGCATCCTCTACTCCAGGGATTGCTCCAGCTGAGCAACATGAGGTGAGGCAAAAGCTTTGTAAGACCTTACAGCTCCCAGCCCAGGTTGGGCCCCAAGACCCCTGTCCTGGCTGGGCTGCCTCACGCATCACTGCCTTGGTTCACACCCGCACATCTGTGGAGGTTTTCTTGGCAGACAGGGATACCATGAGACCTGGCAGATGATAAAGGGTGGAACATAATTGACTTTACAAAGAAAACTGAGTTTGCAGAGCATCCACTCAGCAACAGAGATACAAGGGTAGTAATAGGGAGGAAGGCACAGTCGTGACTCACAGTATTATTAAATCTCAAGCAAACACATTTCCAGCTCTCACACACAGCCCATATGTTCAGCTCCAAACCCAGTCAGACCTGCATCCATTTCAAGCAGCAAACCCACAGCCTTTTATTTACTAGGGACAACTGGGTGAGACTACTCAAAAAAGCTCTGTAACAGGGAAATTTTGCTGCTTTGAATGCACAGACCTGTGGGGTGGAAATACTTGTCCTGGCCTCCAAGGGCAAATGTGCTTTGGGAACGTTACCGCTACTGTCAGTATTACTCTTGTTGGACAGGCTGGATGCCCCAGGTGCTGGCAAACACATCAGGAACAAAAGCTGGTCACACAGAATCGCAGAATGATTGAGGGTGCAAAAGCCCTCTGAGCTCATCCAGCCCAGCCCAGGACCTAACATCACCACATCAGCTAGACCAGGGCACCAAGGGCCACAGCCAGGCTGTCCTTCAACACCTTCACGGATGGGGACTCCACCACTGCCCTGGGCAGTCCATGCCAGGGTCTGATCACTCTTTCCATCAGGAAGGGCTTCCTAACATCCAACCTAACCCTCCTCTGGCAGCTTCAGGCCCTGTCCTCTCGTCCTGGGGCTGGTTGCCTGGGAGAAGAGCCCAACCCCCAGCTGACTGCAACCTCCCTTCAGGGAGTTGGAGAGAGGGAGGAGGTCCCCCCTGAGTCTCTTCCAGGCTGAACACCCCCAGCTCCCTCAGCCTCTCTTCATCTGACTTTCTCTCCAGTCCTTTCCCCAGCCTCATTGCTCCTCTGGACTGACTCCAGCACCTCACTCTCTTTCACCAGAGAGTTTTCCTTCTCAATGATGAGAGAAACAGGACTGGAGAGATGGAGACATCTCAGTCACAGGGAAGGAGAGGATCATCTCCAAGATTTGCTAATGGAGCTCCAGAAAACAATCAGCTCTTGGGCTCAGAGTCCATTCACAATGTCCTTTCTGGGAAAGCAGGACTGCACAGAGAAATGAGGGGACTGATGCCCACCGGAGTAAGATTTGTCTCCAGAACAGCTCCAAACACTGTATAAATCCATGCGTGTATTTTGAATCCTGAGAGTGGCTTCAGTCTCTCATCCTGGAGTACTGTGGGACTGGGAAAGGTTCAGTGCACAGTGATGTGGCGAGCAAAGTCTTGGCATAGCATTTGCCTGTGGAGCAGTCAAGTAGTCAAAGTCCTGGCTGAAATGGAAAGATTCCTGAAAAGGAGATCACAGAATCATAGATCATATTGGGTTGGAAGAGACCTCTGAAGGTCATCTAGTCCAACCACCCCCACAACAAGCAGGGACATCAAACACCAAACGGCACAGACAAAGGAAGGGAACAGACAATAGTTGTTCACTGTCTATCCCAGGGAAAAATGTGGCAAATGAGGGAACTAGCAAAAGCCAGGGTGGTTTTCATACCATGCCTGTGGTGCTTCTTGCTGCAAGATGGGTAACTTCCAAAGGTGATGGAAAAAGTTGAGCTAAAGACTTTAAAAACAAATGCAAAGTGAACAGATCTGTCCTGGAAAGCACCTGCACTACAGACTGTTTGGGCTGGAAAAGCACTTGGGACTGGAGGTGCTTCAGTCTGCCCTCCACTTCCACACACTTCCCAGGCTATTGGGAAGGTGCTGCCATGGTCCAGACGTCTGTTTGGACTGAGCAGGTCAGGCTGTCCCTAGGTCACATCTCAGCCCCTCACCTATCCACCCTCTTGAGGCACCTTCTTGTAGCACTTCTCAGTTAACAGCACATCCTACCTGCCAAGCAACTGAGGAACCTCCAGGTGATTCACTGCCTTTTGTGTCCTTAAGGAAAGCAGCTCTTTAACTTCCACTTGTGGGTTAAAAGCCAAGGGTGGAGCATGAAGGAGCAGAATAGTCCTCAGTGCTGGGAAAAGGGACAGGCTTTGGGGGTCCTACCATGAGCACAAAGGTAGGAATCCCCAGTGCACAGAGCCCTGAGCATATCTGGGCATCCTGGTCACAGGTCAGACACCAGACACTCAAGTGGATCCAAAGCCCTGGATCTCAGCTCTAATTTTGTTTCAGCTTCCCTCAAACCTGAATAATAGCAGGGCTGGTGTCCCCCCACCACGTAAAGGTGCAAGATGAAGCACTGAGAGAGGGTGGGGGAGCAGGGGTGTTGGAATTAGCCTGAGCACACCGGGACATGGATGTGCACAGAGGTGCCTTAGCTGTGAACTCATTAAGTTTTCTCATTGAACGGAGGTGACGACGGTTATTACCTGCACCAGATCACAGCAGAAGAGCAATTGTGAAGCTCGAAACAGATAAAATCCCAAGTCATTATATTAGCAAATTATCTGTTTGGGTCTGTTTCCTATTGACAGTATTAAGCTCATTCTCATTAATATTTCCCTCTTCAGGGAAATTAAACCTTAATGAAAGAGTGGCACTTACAATGGCAGCCAGACAATTCGGAAGGGAAAAGCAGCAGCAAGGCCACGGCTGCCTGAATTATCCCTCGCAAATAAGTCATCTAGGAAGTGGAGTCCTTATTTATCTCAAAATTACTCATGAGCCCAGACCCAGCTCTGGGGAGAGGCAGGTTAGCCACGAGTATTTGGTGAGTAGTGCACCAGGCTTTGTGATGGCCTCAGACAGCACATGGTGGCGGTGGTCCCCCTCAGGACTGTCCCCAACCTGAGGGTTCTCTTGGCTCCGCTTGCAGCTCTGCACTTTGCAAAGAGCAAAGCTGTTCACCTGCCAAGTTTCCCACCTGAAGCACAGCCAGGCAGACACCAGGGACACCCCACCACCCTACCTGGCAGCATGTGCTGGGACGAAGCAGGTCTAGGAGCAACGAAATGAGCTCTGAGCTGGATCTCCTGCTGTCTCCATGACAGTGATGTATGGTGCAGCACACCAGGTATGAAGCCTCACTTGGAGTCCAAATTAATCTTGTGTGGTCCCAGCTGCCTTGGTCCCAGCTTTCCCCATTACCTCCAGAGCCCAGCACTGCACAAACCCAGTTACTGCTCAGCTTTAAACAAGTAGTTTTCTCCATCACTTTTGTAAGACCAAGTAACTATCACTGCAATTTAGTGGGGAGCTGCTGCTGGAAAACTGCTGTCCCCACTCTTCCAGACTGTTTGCTGGCACTGTGGCTGCTGATGAGAGGAAATTAATTAACTTCTTGGAATGATTCCTTCACACCCAACAGTACCAGTGAGAGAAACCTTCTTGTAAGGAAAGCAAGTGGTGAGCCCAGCTCTGCCCTCCATCTCTCCTCCCAACAGCAGCAACATCCAAACAAGCAGACCAGCTGCCCAGCTCTTCCTGGCAGTCAGAGGAGGACTTTTTCTCCTTTACCATCACTTTGCAGCTCCAGGTTCCTGAGGGACTGGCTTTGCTGAAGTGATCCCAACAGTAAGCATCAGCTGTGCTAAAATGAAAGGAACATCATGTCTGCTTGAGCACAGCTTTGCTCTGAGTCCTCCAAGCACTGAGAACACCAACAGGTCTCTGTGTCCAGCATCACATTGCCCCAAGCTACAGCTCTCCTGAAGTTTGAAAATATCTGCAGCCATCATCTATCCACCGACAGGGTCCTTCATCCCTGAACCCTTGTTTCAGCCATCAGCAAGTACAACGTAGCTCCTGCAAGCACCCATCTTGTAGTTGGGAAGTGCCTCTACCAGTCCATGCATCCATCCCTCCCTCTGTGCATCCATCTATCCATCCATCCATCCATCTATCCATCTATCCATCCATCCATCAATTCATCCATCCATCCATCCATCCCTGCAGCTCAGCTCCTCACACAAAGACCATCATTTTGTACCTTTGTTTAATCCAGGATTTCATCTGCTCCTGTGGGGTTGACGACACACAAGTAGATTAATCCTTCTCCATCATGTTAAGCCCAGTCACAGACTCCCTGGCACAGGGACCTGTGCTGACAACACCTCATTCACTGTCTGGGGGCCACTGAGGCACCTGCAGCCTGCTGTTACCCACCTCAAGCCACCACACAGGCTTCCCATGGAGCTGGGTGGAGGAGATGGAGACAGCATGGTGGGCAAAGCATGGCCCTACTATCTCCTGGCTCAGGTGTCCATCTGCCCAGAGATGTCTGAAATCCAGGGGCTTCCAAGAAAGGGCTTTTTATCTGAAAATGTTACAAGAAAACATTATTTCTTTAAAATCAAGTGTTTTGCAAAGGCACAGAAATTCCAGCTCAGGAAAAATACCTGGGAGCTGATGCTGAGCTGCAGGTCAGTGCTGGAGAGTAGGTTCCCAAAAAGCTGCCAGCCCTGTGTTTATAGCCCACAGCTGGAAAGGAAGGGTCCAGAATCCTCTTCTAGTGATTTTTTGATGTTTATAAGGCTCCAGCACAAAGAGCCTTATAAACATCCACTCAGCCTGCCAACTGGGTAACCCCGGACTGGTCACCAGTGCCCAGGAGCGAGACTTCACACCGAGGAGCACAACAAACTCCACATGCCCACGTTATTGCTCTCCTCTAAAAGTCTAAAGTAAATAAAACCTTGGGGAAAAAATAAATCCAACCCTCCATTTTCTCGTGGAGCTGCACATTTTATAGGTGGCCAGAAGTGCAGCTTTACAAGTCCTCTGTGCTCACCACCAATTAGCCATCAGACCAGTACCACTCCAGTTAAAGTTTGCTGCTTCCAGATGCAACCAGAGTGCATTTTCTCTTCTCTGACTTTGATCAGTAAATAAATACCTCAGACCCAGGAGCTGTTAGAGATGACACTCAGAGTAATGCTGAGCGATTTACCTGTCAAGAGCCACATGGCTTGTTTGGATGGGCTTGGGCTTGGCCATCAGCTCCACGGTGGGGCTGGGGCCATTTGCTTTCTGAAGGCATTTTCCGCTGAGCGAAGGGACGGCGGCTGCCTGGCAATTTGAAATCATTAACTGCAGACAAATCCGCGGCTGTCAGGCTGATAGGGGAGTGCGAGGCAGCATCCTGGGTCAATGGAAAAGTGGGGAAAAGTTGGCCAAATTGCCCAAAATTGGACTTTATTAGTGGAGGAAAAATTGGGAGGAAATTCTCCCCTTCTGTCCATAGCAACAGCCTACTCCACACCGGCACTTCACCGCTCCCGGGCCTCATCTCAGAGGGAACTCGAGGCGCTCTCCTGCTTCTCAGCCTCAGTCAGCCTTTTATCTCCACACCTCTAGATCCTTTGCTGCTGGTGCAGCCAGCCCTAGGAGAGGCAAAACCCTCCCAGGCAGCAAAGTTACTCCCCTCTCACCTTGCTGGTTCCCAGTTGCGTGGGAGGAGAAGCAGAGTGATTTGGTCAAATTTATGAGATTTGGCTAAATCCAAAAGAGTGAGTGTTTCCATGACCTTAAGATCTTCCCAGAGCCTGAAGGCTGGTTACTTTTCACCTCAGGGTTTCGGTCCTCTCCCTGTCCTCACTGTGCTGGCAGTGCTGGTAGGTGCTGGGATGTGAACAGGATGGTGGTTAATCCAGCAACAGCAGAGAAGGATCCAGGAGATGCTGCAAAGTTTTCCAGTTCAGTAAAGCTTCACAGAAACAGGAATCAGCTGCTCCTGTGCAACCCTGCTCCTGCAAGTCAAGGAATTTGTGCAAGGCACAAAACCCAGCCTCCTGCCCTGTTGTACTGGCTAAACTGGGCAGGGATGGAGGACAAAACCCGTAACTGGCCTGGACTCAAATCCTTAAAGGACCTTAGATGCCATCACTATCACTCAGGTACCCAGCACAAACTGTTCAAGTGTTTATGCCCTAAAGATCTGCTCTGTTCATGTCTGGTTTGGGGATGGAGAAGATTTCTGCTGGGTTTTGCCATCGGGACCATCACTGCTCCTTTGCTTTTCCAAGAGACAAGAAATCCCAGCAGCCTTTCCCACCTCAGTAACCTCGCTGAGCCCCAGATTAAGAAGCTCTTGGTGCATTTTCAGCTTCACCACTGGTCTGTCAGAGACCACCCCTCGCACACAGAATCTGTCACTTAGGGGGAAAACAAGAGTTTGTTACCAAAAAGCGTGAAGCTGTGAAGCACAGGATGGGTGAGCGAGAAATGAAGGGACCCTCAAAATGCTGCCGGCTCTGCCCGGGACTCCAGCGGCGTTGCGTGTGGGCAACTCTCCCTCTAGTGACTGAAGCCTGGGTGTACAAGCAGTCCCCGCTTCGGGTTTGAGACGTTCCTGTCCTAAAGCTTAGGTTAAAGATCTGATGTCTGGGGACTCACGGCACAGCGGGGGAACACGGCACACAGAGTGAACTGCAGCTGGTCCCCAGCCAGGGAAGAGGTGGGGATGCTGCAGGAACAAGCCGTGAGGTCTCCTCTGTGCTGACCCTGCTCATGAACTACCCAGATGATTATTACTGATTTTTTTAAAAAACGACATACTCGTGAAGCAGAGCTACCCCAGGTGTTTGCAGAGAGACCAAAAGCCAGCACTGTGATGGGGCAGGAGCGTTCTCCTGGCTGGTGGGGACTAGCTGAAGGGACGTGGCAGATGGGTACTTCAGGAGTTGTGGGTTCTATCTTGGTTTCAGTCCTCAGGACAGACCCTCCAAAATCAAAGCACTGGCTCCTGGTCCCCATCCCCACCCCTGGAGACCACAATATGAGCCTTCACCACAGATCCTCCACTTGAACAACATCAGTCAAACAGCAAAGACACTCAGGACAGGTAACTGCAGCTTTTCCTAATGCTCTTCTCCCAGCATCTCCGTGTCCTTCCTGGAGCCTGAGCAGAGCCAGAGATTGGGTGGAAAACTACATCCTGCTGCTTCCCACTGCACACAGCCCTGAGCATCCCCAGCCAGGCTGCTCCAGCTGAACTCTGAACCCCCAAGGAGGGGGGCAGGAAAGAAATCATTGATGCAGCCACCATCATGGGCACAAAACTCGCAGCTGTCACACCCTGACCCATGAGGAGTGTCAGCCTGGTGTCAGCAAAACCCAGCCTTCGCCCAGCTGTCATCAGCCAGGATGTGTTCGAGCTGCTCATCCAGGTCAAAGCACCCGAGACCTTCGTCTCCCCATGCAGCAAAGCTGCTTGCTGGCATCAGCTCCAGTCCCTTTCCCTTGGGAAATCCCTGCTGAAGGGCTTCACAATCCAAATGTCACAAAGACAGAACCAAAGTCAGAGGCTGATAATTTCCCCATCAACAGGGGCTGAGTTTTGATCCAGAGATGTGTTTCACAGACAGTTTCCGCTCCCAGTGGGAGGCTGCTGGTATCTCCTGTAAGAGAGAGAAGAGAACCATGTGGTGAGACCCCAGCACAAGGCTCTGTTGATAGTGGGTGGGTGCAGATTGAAGTCTTCCTTTGGGTGTATCTGCCACGGGGTCGTGGAGATGCAGCACAGGCAGGGGAACATGGGCCACAGCAGCAGCCACTGGAGAGCCTGCTCCCTGGTCCCAGGCATCGCAGAGCTCCGTGACTGCTGGTTTTACCTCCAATCTTCAAAGACAAAAATCATTTCAAGCGACGCATTTTCCTGTACTGCTCCCTGACCAAACGGACTGGGGAAACTGCAGAAGGGGAAGTGAAACTGGCAGCTCCCGAGGAATGCTCGTTGCAAACGGGGACCGTCACGGGAGGCTTCACGTGGCTGTCGCTGCCTGAAGTGAATGAAATGGAGCTGTAACTTACACTTGAACAGCTGCTGGAGGTGTGTGGGTGTAGACTGCACGAACCCCGCTCCACCGTGTGCTGCTTCAGAGAGACAATCCCTACCCTACCTGTGCAAAGGCACCAGCAGATCTGGTCCTTTGCCTGGGAGGCTGTGGAGTGGCCTTGGAAGGCTGGTGGAGCAGGACTGGGCTCAGGATGGTGCTTTGAATGCTGCTGTGACTCTATGGGGAGGGTAGGAGCGATTGTGGACCCCTCTCATGGGTGATGATCAGGACAGAAAGGGCAAAGGTCTCTCTCCAGCATGGGACCGTGTGGAATCACAAACTGGTTTGGGCTGGAAGGGACATCAGAGCTCATCTAGAGCCAACCCCCTGCCATGGGCAGTGACACCTCTCACCAGACCAGGTTGCCCAGAGCTACATCCAACCTGGCCTCCATCACTTTCAGGGATGGAGCAGCCACAACCTCCCTGGGCAACCTGTTCCAGGGCCTCAGCAACCTCATTAGGGAGGGATTTCTCAGCCCTAACAAGGGCTGAGAAAAAACCTTGCATAGGCTAGGGTTAAGTAAGTTGATTTCCACGGGGCTTGAGCCCCAGCTTCCCCTACATTATTCACCCTGAGTAAACCCACCCCAGGGCTCTCTAGTGATGAAGAGTGATGTAGAGAACCATACTGAAACAGGACACTCCAAGGTTTCCAAGCAGCACAAGCATTGTGCTATCAGGGGCTCAGCCCTAAGGACCCAAAAAGGGGACACCCAGCCTTGAGTGATTTGATAGCTGCTGGCTCCAGAAAACTATCTTCTGCCTGGACAACCCAAAGAATTTCCCACCAGGGAGGTAAATGAGTTTCCAGCAGCTAGTTCAGACCTTATGGAACATCAGCCACCACTTCTTGTCACACTCAGTGTAGCTAATTAGTCACATTTTGTGCGGAAGAACAGACCAATATTTTAGTTTCTATGGCCAAGCTGACACCAGCAGGACAACTTTACGGCTCCGACAAGATTTCCATCTGCCTTGGGAAAAATTTGCTGCTAGAGAGGAGCTCTCCATTTGCCATCTGCAGCAGGGGAGGAGGGAAAGGCTTTCATCCATTAAAGATGAGGGTGATCAGGAGAGGGCTGCAAAGGAAAACTAATGCTGGGGCCAGCTGAGAGTGTCAGGGAGAAGAGAGAGGCGTCACTAGACAATCAACTTCCATCACTGATGGAGCTGATTCTTTGCGGACTATCTGGGACCAAGGAACCCTCCAGAGCTTTGCTGTGGAGCTCCATAAGCCCCAAAGCAATGAGTGCTTGGGGTTCTCTGCAGTGACCCTCTGCCATGTTGTGCTGCTTGGGATCCCAGCCCAGTGTCTGGGGCCAGGGAAACTGCTCTGAGCTGTCTGCACACATCACCAGTGTTGTACCATGAATTATTGAGGAAGGTCTAATGGGCTGGGAAGTTTAAATATGAAGAACATGTTATCCATGACTGTGGCTGGCCATAAAAACCTTCATGCTGTTTCAGATCATGTTAGTGGCTGTAAGGTAATTTGCTAAAGCAGTATCAACACCAGGAAGGGCCATTTAAATAAAGACCTAACCCCAAGGGGATTGGGACTGTTGCAATGAGAAGCTCAACAGAGGCTGAACCAGCAGGGTGCCCAGGTGGCCCAGAAAGCCAATGGCATCCTGGCTTGGATCAGCAATAGTGTGGCCAGCAGGACTGGGGATGTCCTTCTCCCCCTATACTGGGCACTGGAGAGGTCTCCCCTCGAGTCCTGGGGACAGTTCCGGGCCCCTCACTTCAAGAAAGAGATTGAGGGGCTGGAGCTGGTCCAGAGGAGCAATGAGGCTGGAGAAGGGGTTGGAGAGAAAGTCTGATGGAGAGAGGCTGAGGGAGCTGGAGGTGTTTAGTCTGGAGAAGAGAAGACTCAGGGGGACCTTCTCTCTCTCTCCAACCCCCTGAAGGGAGGTTGCAGTCAGCTCAGATTGATGTGGAACCTTCTATGTTCCAGCTCACAGCCATTGCCCCTCGTTCTATCACTAGATGACACTAAGCTGGACAGTAGGAAATATTTTTGACTCTGAGAGTAGTCAGGGCTTGGAATAGGCTGCCCAGGGAGGGGATCGAGTCACCATCCTTGGAGGTGTTTAAAGATCATTTAGCTGTGATGCTACTGGTGACCTGGGTAGAGTTGGGCTGATGGTTGGACTTGATGATCTCGAGGGTCTTTTGCGACCGCGATGATTCTGTGGTTCCTCCTCGCCCTCCAGAGCGCAGTTGCACACAAGGAAGGAGCCATCATTTCCCTCCAAACGACTGCAGCCCGACGCTCTGAATCAGCTACAGGCTGGGAATTTTTTTCCCTTCCATCGCACAACTCACGCTCTCGAAGTTCCAGCGAGCTCATTTCTCTTGGAGGAGTGCGTTGGGTGTTTGTTTATTCCCCTCTGCCTCCCAGCAATCAGTTCTTATAACGAGCCCACATTTATGTGCCGTGTGGCTCCCAAGTGGGCTGGACGGCGCTGTACAAACCTGCAGCGCAGCCCACGAACCAACCCCAGCTCAGCGCTGAGCCGCAGCCAGCAGAACGAATAAAGCAGGGCAGGGGGGAGCAGACCCACTATGTGCCCCCCAAATGCTAGGAAAGGCTGCTACTCAGCTCTGTTTTCAGCTGATGAAGTGCTTTTCTCCCACACAACAGATAGGAATCTGCTGCCCTCGGACAGTCCAGCAGCACAAGCTGCAGAGTGACTCTGTGCTTGAAGAGGTCAGTGCACAGTGAGCCAGTGATGGACAGCCCTGGTGCATCAGGTTGGTGTCGGCAGATTTTGATCGTGGGGGGCTACAGGAGTGGCTCCTGTGAGAAGCTGATAGCAGCTTCCCCTATGTCCTACAAAGACGACATCAGCCAGATCCAAGATGGACCCACTGCTGGCCAAGGCTGAGCCCAGGCCCACTGGCAAGCAGTGGTGGCACCTCTGTGATCACAGATTTAAGAAGGGGGGTGGTTAGGGTGTGAAACAGTGGCTGGTGAGAGTGAGAACTGGGGAGAAACAACTCTGCAGACAGCCAGGTCAGTGAAGAAGGAGGGGGAGGAGATGCTCCAGAGGTATTTCCTGAAGAACTGCATCCCACAGGAAGGGCTCATGTTGGAGTTCATGGAGGACTGTGTCCTCTGGGATGGAAGGGTATGAGAAGCCCTTCCACTGATGAGGAAGAAGCAGCAGAGACAATATGGATGGACTGACCCTAACCCTCATTCCTCATCCTGTGGTACCACTGGGAGGTAGAAGGAGGTGGATGTGTTCCTGTGTGACTTGGTCTAGGTGATCCTGCTGTGGCAGGGGGATTGGACTGGATGATCTTTCGAGGTCCCTTCCAATCCCTAATGATTCTGTGATTCTATGATTCTATGAGCTGAAGTTTTGTAAATCCCCTGCTGTCTCTGTAAATCCAGCACTGTCTCCCAGAAACAGCTTCATCATTCTAAAAGCTAAAAGGTCACCTATAAACAAAGACGCTCGTTATAGGATAAGATTCAAATCCCTCTATATCACAGGGTTAACCCACCACTCTCTGTCACCTAGTGATGCTGGCAGGTCACAGCAGCATGCAGCAGCACTTGTCACGAGGACCCACATGGGGCTGAGGCAGCTCTGAGCAGCTGCAGAGAGAAGGAGTCAGTGTTGTTGTGCCGGGGTGTTATCGCGCATCGTGGCTGAAATGACTGCAGTCAGCTGAAATGCAACCTGCTGCCACCACTGATGGCTCAGGGGGGGGCCCAGGAAAGCAGGGTTTGCTCTCCAACCCCGTCACCTCATCCATGGTGTCCCCTCATCACTCTGACTCCATGTGCTGTGCTGAACTCAAAACCCAGTGCTCCTGCTGGGATGGAAGTCAATGGCTCTTGTTTACGAGTATAATTAGCCCAGTACATTAACGAAGTCATCTCTGCTGCTGTGGGAAGTTCTTTGCTGTGGACTTCCAGCCAGAGGAGATGACACTGCAAAGAGTTCATGAGCACCAAGAGGTTTCCCTGTGCCCCAACGTGGGGAGGAGATGCTCCTCCCAAGGCTAGAAGCCACTGGAAATCCATCAGCTCTTCTGAAGTTAGAAACCCCCGCAGGTTTCCCGCTTCCACTGCCAGGCAGCAGTTTACAGGGGAAGCAGTAAATGAAGCACAATTATCTGCAGAGTTTATTTGCCACTGCTTTGCCCATAAAATGCAGCTTAAATTTCACTTCACCTGAGCTCTTGCTCAAATGAGGCCTCGTCTTCAGCTCTGATCTGCCTAACAACCCTTTTCCCACTTATTTTTTACTACCTTAAACGCTTCTCTCACCTTCACTTATCTGATGCCCATAAAAATGCTGGAGAAGCACCTTCAGGGAAAACTTTCCTCACTGAAACAGGAAGATATGAACCAACCAGAAGCTGCAGGAGCCCAGCTACACCCTCTTTGTGCTGGAGTCCCTTCAGGGAAGGGTTTCATCAGAAACTCTCTTTGAAAACCCTCCAGTCTGTGGGACAGAGTCTCAAACGCTTGGGCCATGGGTGGCCCTGAGCAGGGCTGGGTTACACCAAACAGAGGATGGGTAGGAAGCAGACCCTGTGTCCCAGGAGCCACAACTCCAACAATTTCTTGCTGGAAGCACGCAGGTGAGATGGGACTTTAGCTCCCCACAGCCATGACCTGATTCCCAGTTGCAACACCCGTTATGCAACGGAACCCAAAACCCTTCCCTGGGGTCCCCCCTCTTTGCTTTTATGGCCACTACAGGTTGGCTTAGGCTCATCCTTCTGGTGGGACCATCCTTCTCACACCACATCTCTGCTGATGATCTCCCAAGTCTAACACTGACCCCACAGAGCCATTAGCAGCCAGCCCTGATGCCGGGAGCAGCCAGAGCAGGCAGGGCATGGTCCAAAGACAGACTAGCTTTACTGAGGAGGAGACTACAGCTAGGACTGTGCTTATTTCCAAAGTTCAGGCTGGCAGGATGAGAAACTGCTCTTTGCCACGGAAGGGAGGAAAGAAATTAAAACAGAAATAGTTGCTACAGAGGAGCAGCTCCCTGAGTCTTTGGAGGCTCCAGGCTGGTAGCACCTTCCTCTACCTGCTCCACCCTGCTCCTACCACCAAAATCCCTTGCCCCTCAGAAATCCAACCCTTTCCCCAAGTCACTGTCCCAGTTCTTCCTCAGTTCCCCGCGGGGACCCTGATCTGTTCATCCAGACCATCTCCACCCCCCACCCAAGCAATGATGGTGCCCCACTACCCTCCCTACACCCCACTTTTCTCCAAGTCCCACCTGCATCATGCCTGGATTTGCTGCTTTTAGACAGAAACATTTAGGTCGAAAAAGACCCTTAAGATCATCAAGCCTGACCGTTTTCACCTCCTGCTTGCAAACCTCAGCCTGAACTTCACGCCCATCCAAGCAAAACCCTTAAGGCAGCAGCCTGTTCCTCCCGTTACTGGGGTCTGCGCTGCAGCTCTGCTTCACAGCTACACAGTTCCAGCCTCTTATCTCACTTGCAGCGACAGCGGTACCGCGATGCAGAGCCAGCTCTGCCTGGAGCACACACCCCCTGCCTTGGATTAATCTTCATCTGTTTGTTGACAACCACATATACTTCATGTGCTCGGCACCGCTCACCCGTCTGCTGCAGCAAACAAACCACCGGGGTGAGCGCCCGGCGCTCTGCGCTTGCAGGTGCCATCAGAGGCACCCCCTGCAAACAAAACACAGCAGGACACCGGGACCACATGGAAGGGCCTTCACAGCAGCACCCAAAGACCCTCCCCGAGCCCCTGAGGAACTGTTTTGGCAGAGCATCATGACTGCTGTCCCCAGGCCAGGTGGGGACAACCTCTCCGGGCTACAAGAAAGCTGGAGAGGGGCCTGGAGTGGTAGGACCAGGGCCAGTTGTTTCACATTAGAGAAGGGCAGACTGAAATGGGCTGTTAGGAAGAAGTTCTTTAGCTGGAGGGGGTTTTAACACTGGAACAGGTTGCCCAGGGCAGGTGTTGAGGCTCCATCCCTGGAAATCTTCAAGGTGAGGCTGGACAAGACTCTGGGCAACCTGATCTAGTTGAAGACGCCCCTGCTCCCTGCAGGGAGGTTGGACTGGATGACTTCTGGAGGTCCCTTCCAACCCAACATATTTGATGATTCCATGATTTAAAATCAGCATTCACTATTTCCTTGGAGCCCTCCTCAGAACCTGCAGCAGCACCTAAACCCCTTGGGAAAAGGTTCTTCCTGAGGAAGCCTCCCCAGCCTTGGACAATGTCCACTCCTGAGGTTGTGGTGTTGCTTTCTTAAGGCAACCAGGGGAGCTCAGATAGAAGGTTTTTTGCTTTCTTAGGTGTTTTTTTGTTTGCTCATGCACTCTTCTTTTGCCACCTCAAAAGAACAAGATCTTCTCCAGAAAGGCACCATTTCCAGGGGAAAAAAAAACCCCAAACCAACTAAAAGATCTTCAAGAGCCTCACACAGCCCTGATCCCAAGCTCTTGTTTTTCTCTAGTGCAAGTGCCTGAGCCAGATGATGTGCTGGGTATCATCTCACCTCAGCTGTTGCTGCCATGATCAATAATCAAGAGCTGCACGAGGCATCAACCTCTTTCAGAAAGGTCTTACCCTCCCCTTCCTATAAACACCTGCACTTTCTGGTCCCTCTTTCCTCGTCTGCTGCACAAATAATAAAGATTGGATTTTCATGAAGCCAGACTCCTGCAACAACTGGGATGCCCTAAAGGCCAAAGTTCATCCTCAAAGGCCTAGAAACAGTGAGCTGGCCTTAGAATCATTGAATAGTTATGACTGGAAAGGACCTCCAGAGTCATCCCAGCCCTCATCCCAGCATCTCCCCAATCGCTAGATCATGGCCTCAAATGCCACATCTACTCTACCAGGGATGGTGACTCCATCACCTGCCTGGGCTGCCTGTTCTAGGGTCCAACCATTCTCTCAGGAAAGAACTTCTACCTAAGATCCAAACTAAACATCCCCTGATGCAGCTTGAGGCCACTTCCCTATCATCAGTGGTTTGGAAGAAGAGACCAGCATCAGACTCACTACAACCTCCTTCAGGTAGTTGTAGAGAGCAAGAAGGTCTCCTCTCGACCCTCAGCCTCCTCTTCTCTAGACTAAATAACCTCAGTTCCCTCAGCTGCTCTCCACAGGGCCTGTTTGCCAGCCCTCTCTCCAGCCTCACTTCCCTCAATGTCCTTCCCTCAAGGCGCCCAAAACTGGACCCAGTACTCAAGGTGTGGTCTCACAAGTGCAGAGAACAGGGGCACCATCACCTCCTACTTCTGCTGGCACTTGGCCTTGTTAAACCTCCTCCCATTTGCCTCAGCCCATCACTCCAGCCTGTCCAAATCCCTCTGCAGAGCCCAACTACCCTCCAGCAGACCGACACTCCCACTTAATTTCATGTCATCTGCAAATTCACTGATGCTGCATTCGATCCCCTCCTCCAGGTCATTGATAAAGATGTTAAACAAGAATGATCTCAAAGCTGAGCCTTGCTGGAACATCTCAGAGAGCCTTGAGGAAAACACTCCTGAGATGCTGCAGCTGGATGATTTCACTGCCCCCCAACTCCGATACACGAAGAAGCACCTGGATTTATGCTTCCAGATGTGCTAAGTCACCTAAAGAACCAGCTTCTGACGTTCTAGTAGGCTGGGACTTCTCACTTTTCAGCAAAACAAACAGATATTTCTTAGAGGAAAAAAATGCTAGAAAAAGGGTTTTTTTAATTAAGAAAATCTCATTGCAAACTGTCTGCTTTAACCGGCAGCTGGTTACCAGGAGTTTCAGCTGATACCCCAAGCCCAGACACATTCCTCATTTAGAAAAGGTTCACTGGGAGGCTGGTAGCTGTGACACCCACCCCCCATTTCACTGCTGCCTCCTCCACAAATGAGGTGGTTTCAGCAGTTAGGTGAAAGCACCAAAAGCATCTGATGGACTTTCACTTATGCCCCAGAAAAGGGGCCTTTCATAACATTTCTATCCCTTCCTTTTCCTTGTGTTTATTTACGTGGTAGGAACAAAGACACCGCCACGTTGTACTGGTTGTTACTACCCAATGAGACAGTCGGTCTAGGTATGGCTGTTTTCCAACCTAGCTGACCCCCAAGAGCTAGAAAGCCTGCTGGCAGCCTGCCCTGGGCTCAGCCAGCATCAATCAGTCCAAGACAAAAGGAACAGTAATGTGACAGAAGTAGGAGTCTTCACCTTTGTAAAAGTGCTAGGTCGAGCACGAAGCACTGAGATTGAAGTGATGGAATCTCAGTGATGGATATCCAGTCCCCAAATAGGAAAAAACAAAGAGAACAGGGTTGTCTTAGACAATCTGCTCCATCTGAGAAAGAAAGAAAAGCATCTGCTTCATTCGTAGGGCGGTTAAGTTTGAAAGGGACCAGACAAGGTCCCTGCTAACCTCACTGTCAATGTGCTTCAAGCCCCAAGTGATGCCTCCAACAGGCTACACAGCAATTTGTTCTGAGAGATTCAGCCACATCCCATTTACTCCTCATTGCATCCTGTTCCTGAGGTCACTGGGGGTTCTCAGTGCAGAGGAATAAAGGAGCAAAGAGCAGCCAGCACTTAGAGGATGCAGCTAAATGCTTTACCTTGGTTTCACCCACCCATTCAGCTCTTGATGACTGCCTCCTCTTGCCATCCATCCTGCTTAACAGTGTCCTGCTTTAGAAGATGAGTAGACTCTGTAAAGTTAACTCGAGTGCTTTCTGCTGAAAAGTTTAACATTTGGGTTTAAAAGGTTGAAAAGTGTCTTCACCCCTCCCTGTCCCCCCCTCCCTTCTCCCCCTTCAGCTACTCCTGCCGCCTTATTCACTTTTCTCCATCTTGGGCTGTGGGGAGCTGCATCGCTGCTGCTGAGAGAGAAGGTCATGGCTCCTGAGAAGGTTATTGCTCCTCAAGATGAAGAAAATTTATGGAAAGTGGGGAGATTCCCCTGGACCTGGACAGACCGAGAATCCTGAACCTTGATGATTCATGAGGACCAGGACTGAGGTCGGACAACTGCTGTGATTTGAGAGAGAAGCTACAATGAGGACAGTGATGAAGATGCTCTGGACATTTTGTCTCAGTTCAGTGCAGGAGCAGGGTAACAAAACTCCTTCTGTCTGTGTCTGAATCTTATGGGGTTGATTTTTCTCCTATCTGTGGTGGGAAGAGTGAATCAAAATGTCTGGGTACCTTTCCCCTCCAAACTGAGTCAGTTGTTTCAGTGCCTGCAGATCCATCAATGGGTTTGGTAAACCCTCCCTGTGTGTCTGACGCTTTAGCTCTTGGTAGAAATAATCAGGGTCTGTGACCCAGGACAGTGGTGGTGACCCAGCTGGGACAGGTGGGGCTCCAGACAAGGACCCCCACACCACTGCACTGCTGCTGCGGCCACCACAAACAGAGCTGCTGAAGCACTGTGGAGTGCTGCAGAACCTGCTGGGAGCCACAGCACTAAATGTCTGTTGGAGAACCAGTGCAGCTGCAGACAAATCCCCACCAGCCTGCAGGTTTGTGATGGCTGAACCCTAGGGACACAGACCAGGACAGAGCAATCGTCGCTCTGCCCTTCACAGGGGCAGGTGTAAAGGCAACAGGTACATCCAGAGGGGGCTGGGGAAGAGAGATCTGGAGAAGCAATGAATTTGAGGATGGGTTCCCAAGTTTTATTTGCAGTGGAAGAGAGTGAGGGAGATGCAGAAAAGGAGTTTGTAAAAGATTTAAAAGAGAGACAGACCTATGAATAGAGATTTTACAAGACACTTTAACAGAGACCAGAATGCCTTGAGATACAGCAAGAAAAATACCCCCACAACCTTCAAGCAGTTTACTGGGGAGGTGATTATGGTGCCAGGAAAAGTACTGTGTGCCTGCCAGGGGCTAAAAGTCCCAGGAAGACAAATAAAGCCTCCGAGGAAGAGAAAGGGGTTGTTTATGAGTTGAAAAGAAGCAGAGGTTTGGTTCATCCATGCCTGGCTGTGAAATCAGACCCTGAACACTCTCAGTGGCTCATAACCCAAAGAGGAA
This sequence comes from Rhinopomastus cyanomelas, assembly GCA_013400115.1. NCBI lineage: Eukaryota > Metazoa > Chordata > Aves > Bucerotiformes > Rhinopomastidae > Rhinopomastus > Rhinopomastus cyanomelas. Next base: position 542,567 of record VXBP01002899.1, read on the forward strand.
ACACAGGGAAGGGTTTATAGAATCATCAGGGATTGGAAGGGACCTCAAAAGATCATCTAGTCCAATCCCCCTGCCAGAACAGGCTCACCTGACTGGAGAAGCCATGGAATCAGAGTCAGTCAGGGTAGGAAGGAACCATCATCCATTTCCAACACCCCCAGCACAGGCAGGTTTATAGCATCTCTGAGCACCTTCACACCACAGCCTGCTTCATCACTCAGGTACCCATCTCCAATGTCAGTGTGGGACCTCTTCTTCCTTCAGGCCCATGTGGTTCTTCTCTGCTTAGGGATAGCTGATGTGCTATCTGCTGCTGCTCCACTTTGCATGCAGACAGAATAATCCTCGCCCTGACCCCACAGGCACAAACACAGGCACCATTTGCCACTCCTCTTGTCCCCACTGGGCCCAGAGGATCCACTTGAAAACCCTCCATCCAGCAAAAACTCAAGACCAGGCTCACCAAGCAGAGACCTCCCAGCCCAAGGTCTGTACCCTTCAGGGAGTGACTGAGAAGGGCTCATCGCAGGCACAAGGGATTGGCCAGTGCTGGTCCCTACACAGCCTGAGACCGTCTCCCTGCTTGAGGCCACACAGCCCAGAGGCAGCGGGAAAGCTTCAGGTGGCTCCTTTGCTGTGGCTGTGCCCCAGCTGTGCTGGAACTCAGAGCTCCTGCAGCACCTTGCACCTCCCGGCTCCCGAAGGAAAATGGAAGAGGTTCTCTTCTGCCCCACATAATTAATTGTTTTCAGCGAGGGGAATAGAAACAAATTCATCCTCATTCAGAGGCAACCGGAGGGATCTTTTCTTGCAGAGTGTAGGATAACCCCTGCAGGTCAGGAGAGCTGCAGAGAGGGGCAAAGGCAGAAGACACATGTGAAATGAAAATGATTCATGGAGAAGTGTGAAGAGGGTGGTTCCTCAAGGGCTGGTATTTGCACAAGAGCTGTTTGACATCTTTGTCGGTGATATGGACAGTGGAACTGAATGCCCCCTCAGTCAGTCTGCTGAGGGATGGAGAGGGTCCTGTGCTCTGCTGAGCATCACGCACCCACCAGACCACCCCAGCAGCCCTCTCCCATCCTCCCAGATCCACCAGCCAGCAGTTTTGCTCTCAAGGAAAGTAGAAAGCAGCTGATACCTCCCTGCAGACCCCACTCCCCCACATCCTGAGACCAAGCATGAGATGCACACCCCACAGGGGGATGATCAGCCTCGCAGACACAGTTTACTGCTTCTGGAGGGGATTTTGGGAGGAAGCAGGGCAAAGGCAGCTCCCTCTGTTCATCTCCACCTCAGGGAGGAGCAGAGCCGCTGACTGGCTGCGTTGATGCTGGGTGTCAGTTGATCCCCAGCCAGCTTCATTTACTCCTCTACCAAGGAATTCATTAGCCTGGCACTAACGATTTGGCAGTTCATTCAAAAGGAAGGAGCAGAGGAAAACACAATCGTGAGCTCCCCAAGAGGCTCCCTCCCGCCCCACCAGCCCACAGGGCTGACAGCCCAGCGGGTAACGCACCCGGCTGCCCTGGAAGGCTGAGCCCCTTGGTTTTGAGCTGCTGGTAGCAAGTGAACAGACTTGAAATCTGAGTTACTTCCCTTGTTTGCAGGAGATTGTGGTTCTCAGGAAAGTCTAAAGGATGGGATAAAGAGAAGAGCTCTTCACTTCTGGAGCTGTCCCAGAAGTTTAGGAGTCCAGCAGTGATACTGGGTCTGAGAAGGGAACAGATGTTCCTGATGGGTCCTGGGATAATCCCAGCCATAACTTCACACTCCTGAAGGCAGAGCCAGAAGGAGGCTGGAAGCCTCGCTCCCCTTCACTGGTAGCTGTACCCTGATGAAGACTGTCTGAAAGGGCTGGGCATGGCCAAGCTGGGAAGCTGGCACTTGGTGGTACAGGATGTTCAGTGGACATGCAGAGCTCACACCCCTGAAATCACTGCAGTAATTAATTCATCGAGCAGGTGTATACATCCCAACATAATCCTCAAGGAGAAGGAAAACTTGGCAGGGGAGCGTCTGCTTCCTCAGGGCTCCGTGCTGATGAATTGCCTGGGGGCAGATGAACAAGTTCCTTAGTTGTTGAAGAAATGTGATTACAAGCAGCAGATTGTGCTGAGTGAGCAGCTGGGAACAGCAGGGGGAAAGGGCAGCGTGAGGCTGCAGGGCTCTGCAGGGTCCTCCTGCACCCGCAGCCTCCAGGGAGAACAAGCTGTGTCCTTCTCCCGCTGCACTTAGCGCTCCCCCAGGCATGGCCTTTGCTCAAGAGATCTCCCTCAAACCTCTAAGAACATCCACCCAGTCTCCTGGAACTGATTTTCGATGGAAAAGCCTCGAGGAAAAGATGTCTACAAGCTTTCCATTATATTTAATAAGGCTGCAGCATTCCCACAGCCAAGGGGAATATCCCCAGTGCAATTTAAGTGATGTCTCAGCAGCAGGAGTGACAGCACTTCTGCAGCCAGGAACAAGGGAAAACATTGTTGGAAGGTTCATAGTGTCAGCAGTAAAGTGAGAGCAGCCAGGAGCCATGACTTTCCAAGCACTGAGGATGTGGGCAGGGGCCAGAGATGCCTCTGTAGCTGAGTGCAGTGGGGTTTGGAAAGGCAGAATGAGTAAAAGACAGGGTGGACCATCCCTGTCTCTTGACACTCTTGTATCTTGGTCTGTCTTCATGGTCCCTCACTATAAGGAGGACATTGAGGTGCTGAAGGTGTCCAGAGCAGAGCTACCAAGCTTGTGAGGGGTCTGGAGAACAAGTCATATGGGGAGAGGCTGAGGGACGTGGGCAGGTTTAGCTTGGAGGAGAGGACGCCTCACTCCTCTCTACAACTACCTGAAAGGAGGTCATAGAGGTGGAGGCTGGTCCCTTCTCCCAAGTGAATAACAACAGAGGAAATGGTCTGAAGTTGAGGCAGGGGAGGTTTAGATTGGAAGTTAGGAAGAGAGTCTTCACTGACAGAGCGGTCAGGCATGGAACAGGCTGCCCAGGGAGGAGGTTGAGTCACCATCCCTAGAGATCTTCGAGAAACATCTAGACCTGATGCTTCAGGAGCTGTTCTGCTGGCAGAGATTGTAGTGGGGTTATTTTGTGTTTTATCAGGTTGTGTTTGGTGCTGGTGGCTGATCAAGGTTTGGGGTTTGTTGTTGCTGGGTGTATGCTTGGACTCAGTGATCTGGGAGGTCCTTTCCAACTAGGAATACTCTGTGATCCTGTGATGCAGTGACTTGTCTGCAGTTTTGCTTGGCCAGCTGAGCTTGACGTGGGCGCAGCAGTGTCGGGACCAACAAGCAGGTTAGATGGCTCTCACTTAGAGCCTGCAGGATGGGCACTGTAGGGGAAGCAGAAAGAGGAGTGTGCAAGCAAGTATAAAGTACAAAGATGTCTTTGGAGCTTCTGGTCTGGCTGATTGTGGTGATGTTAAGTCATGCTGATGTTAGGACTCGATGATCTTAGCGGTCTTTTCCAGCCTCAGTAATTCTGTGGTTCTGTAATTCACTGTGTGCAAACATCTTTAAACTGCAGCCCAGCAGCTCAACCCCCTCCCATCACCAGCACATCCTTCCCTCCTCTGCTGCAGAGCTGCTCATGGCTGCTCCCTGCAGTCTCTTTATCTCCAGCAGCAGCGACAGGAGAGGGCACAGCGCTGCCCTGCTCTCGGCAGGCTGAGGCTGATGTTTTGTCTCTCTGTCTCTGCAGGGCACTGGTCTGCACTGCTCTACAAGCAGGAGAGCAGCTGGTTCCCATGTACTGACAAGCCCCCTGCTGGGGTCCCCATTGCTTCCATCCCCAACCTTCATGGCAGAGGTGGAGGCTGAATATTGATGAGTCCAGGCTCCCTCCTTCTCTCCCAGTGTTTTCACCTTGCTGCTGCGGCAAGGAGCTTGTCAGCCTTGGCTGAGGAACTGGGAAGGGCAGGAAAGACCCTGTCACATATTTCTCTGACTGATTGTAATAAATGCAGAGAAATAAATGCTCAGACATCCTCTCACCCAGTGTCCCCAGCTTGTGGTCTGGATACCTGCTGGCTCTGAAGGCCAAGCTGGCCCATTCCTGGTTCAGCAGCGGTTTGAAAGGCTGTTTCTTAGCTTTTCTACCTGTGATCTGGTACCACTTAACACATTATTGCTGGAGCTGACAATCACCGAAGCCTGCAGAGTCCAGGTACTCTCCATGGGATCCTCCAAGTCTATGAGTCAAGACCAAGGTCTGCTCCCAGCAGCTCATACACCTTCCCCTGCTCTTGCCTGGAGAAGGACCAGCTTCTCCTCCTCTCCTAGCAGCTGTAGATCCAAAACTGAACTGTTTTCTGTTGTCTTCCAAATCAAATTGTCACTGTGCTCTTACAACCTGCCCACCAGCCCTCTGTGCTAAAGGCCACTTCACTTTTTCATTGTTTTCTCATCCCAGTGAGCATCTTCACATCCTCATGTGAAGCACGAATTCCTCGGAAGAGCTGGCTCGGGTCAGAGATTAGGTTCATTACTCTGCATTTTATCAAGGACTGTTTATTGTGGATGGAAACTCAAATGGTCACGGGGGACTTTCCAGGCAATTAACTGGTTTTGATGAGAAATTAATCAGTTTTGCTGCATAAACTGATTCCTGGGGTCAAATCTCTCCAGCTGGATCTATGTAAATCTGCCGTTACTTATGAGAGCCCTTCAAAGGTCTTCAGGGAATTAGCAATCCATCCTCGTTTATATAATGCTTTTCGAGCCCAAATGGCCCTAAAGCACTTTGCAAACTCCTTTCTTAGTTGGTGGCCCAACACAGCATTAGTTGGTGACCCACTGAGCTGCTTTGAAGGTACCCTAGAGCCACCAGATGTTCCTCCAGGCATTGAGGCATCTCTGATGGTGCCCACAGCTTTCCTTCCTGCCACTGCTGTGGTTCTCTCTGTGGAGGAGAGTATCTGAACGGTGATGTGTTGACTCCAGCTGTGAGCACATGTGATGCTTTGGCTCAAGCTGCTTTAGATGACAGGTTATGGTCTTCACCTGCCTTCTGACCAACTGGCAGATCCAAGTGCTGTTAGATAATGTAAAATAACTTCATTCTTTTGGGGAGGAAATGTCCATCCCTGAATTGAAAATGGAAAGGGAATTGGGGTTGTTTAGCCTGGAGGAAACTCAGGGGGGACATTGCCCCTCTTTACAACTCCCTGAAGAGAAGTTGTAGTCAGGTAGGAGTCGGGCTCTTCTCCCAGGCAACCAGTGCCAGGACAAGAGGGCAGGACCTGAAGCTGCCACAGGAGGGTTAGGTTGGATATGAGGAAGCCCTTCCTGACGGAAAGGGTGATCAGCCCATGGAATCGACTGCCCAGGGCCATGGTGGAGTCCCCATCCCTGGAGGTCTTGAGGGACAGCCTGGCTGTGGCTCTTAGTGGCCTGGTCTGGCCACAGTGGTGTTGTTAGGTCCTGGTGTGGGCTGGATGAGCTCAGAGAGCTTTTCCAGCCTCAGTCATTCTGAGATTCTGTGATATGAATGAAACCCAAAGGAGACAGAGCTGTGACCCCCAATCTCTGCAGAGCCACACTGTCACCGATGCACAATGTCTCAGGGTGTCCAAAAGCCACGTCCAGCTGCCCAGTTAGATGTCTCTCGATTGTTTTTTCTTATTAACTTCATTCAAATTTCCAGCAAAGCTACCAAAATCATGATGAATGTCAGGGAAACCAAGTGAAGAAACACTTCATAAATCAAGACAATTCGAAGCCATTAGCATTCAGAGCATACAGAGCCCTGCTTTTTCGCCACGCTGAGCTCTTTGGCTGGCTGTTTGCAAACACCTGCAAGACAACAGCTACGCACCGACGACATTCATTTTCGTTACAGCTCCAGGCAGTCAATCAATTTTGGTCACGTTCAGCTACAAAAGAAGAGCAGCCAAGTGAAATCTGCTCCTGAGCAGGTGGCACGGGCTTCTGCCCAAAGCTCCTCATTGGAAACCAGGTACCTCACAACCTGCTCTACACCCAGGTATTTCTCAGGCAGCTCCTCATAGTAGTTCAGAGGCTCAAACTCCTGTTTGGTGAAGGGTTTCTGCTTTGGCAGAGCTCTGGTTGCTGGTGCAAATGGGGCCATATGAGCTGCAAGAAGCACAGGAGGGGTTGGGGCTTTGTATAGAACTTCTGCTGGATCTGTCCAATAGCCCAGCGTTCGACCCTGTGAACTGCAGGGGCAGTTTGGGCTAAGAATGCAGAAACAAACCAATTGATATATCCTAGGACATCAAAAGGCTAAGGCAGATGTGAGTTAAAGATCCTCAGGGATGACCACTGCATGAAAATGGTCAAAAATCTTCATAGCAATGGACAAATCCAGGGTGTTCTCCTCTCCAACATAAGCGGCCTGAGATGAGCCTGAAGCAGTGGAAAATCAACAGACAAAGCTGATGATTTATTCTTTCAATGTCCAAACTAATTACTGGGGAGAAAGGAAGAAGAAAACAACCCAGAGCTGAGATGATGGTTTTAGTGAGGGAGGTGCTTACTGTGGGATCTCTCACTGTGCACCAGCCACGCTGACAGTCCCACTGGTACCAGTATGACACCAGTACCCACCCCAGTGGCTGTACTGAGTGAAAATCTCTCCTGCTGATGGCAAGGCTTGACGACTTGCTGACTCCAGCAAGCTTCCCATGCTCCAGGTCAGAAGCAAAATAAGTCTGCTTCCATCCCCAACCCCTCCAGGGATGGGGACTCCATCACCGCTTTGGGCAGCCTGCTCCAGTGTTTAACTGCTCTTTCACTACATTAATGTTTCCTAATTTCATAGAATCATCATGGCTGGAAAGGACCTTCAAGACCTCATCAAGTCCAGCCCTCAGCCAAACATCTCCCTAACCCCAAGACCATGGCCTCAAGTGCTCTAGCTACTCGGTTTTCAAACCCCTCCAGGGATGGAGACTCCACCACCTCCCTGGGCATCTGGCAGAGGGTTTGGACTAGATGTTGTCTAGAGGTCCCTTGCAACCCCTCACGTTCTGTGAGTCTGTCATTCTCATGACAACAGTTGAGTCCCTGCCAGTTGCCACCACGTTTCCCAGCGATTCACACTGGGGCCAGCTCTGCTAAAAATCAAGATATACGAACACTTCCCACCTTCGCCTCGTCCCCTAATTTAGTGATTCTATCAAAAATGTAATTAAGTTTGTCTAGCGTGATTTGTTCTTAATAAACCTGAGCTGCTCACGGTCCTGCTGCCCTCCTGGTGCTCACAGCTATTAACGTTTGCCCAGCAAATTTGCTGGGATTTGAAATGAGATCCATACAAACTTGTCTGTGTTATCTAATTAATAAACAATACCAATACGCAGGCGGAAGCAAATGAGCAGCGCCCAGAGCTCACACTTTGCTGAGTAATTAACTCTGGCACCAGCCCCTTCTGCAGGAGCAGAAACCGGCTCCCCAGCGCAGCCACATGGATGCTGGCAGGGAACCTCCAGCATGGTCCAGCAGCCAAGATGAGATGAAAAGCCAGAGGACATCAAAGTAATTTTGGAGCAAAGCCCCCATGTCCCCTTGGTTCATGGCAGCAAATGTCACCCTAAGGAAGAGGAGAGGAAGGAGGATGTTCTCAACATCTCTCCTCCAGGCTCCATCTGTCGCCCTGTGACTGTCAGTAGCTTGGAGAACTCCCAAGCTGTGGGGTACCTCCACACCATCACTTCTGAGAGCCTTGCCCTCCCCAGCTCCAGGTCTGATGGTCTCTTGTTGGGACCATGAGGGTTGCCTGCCCTGCTCTTCTCTCTGCTTCATTAAAACACCTTTTAATACCCGTGTTCTCGCTGTGAAGATGACAAAGCACCACAGTGAAATTAGTAATGACCCTTGTCGGTGTGACACCAAGAGCCTTTGCCCCGAGCACTGTTAGGGACCGGACCGTGAAGCAGAACGGAGCTTCCTGCGATGCACCTTCTGCACCACCGCGAGTCCACAGCGTCAGGATCCCTCCATCTGCTGCCGTGCAAAAACAGTCTCCTTGAGCGTCTCTCGAGCTGCCAGCAGAAGGTCACTGGCTCCCTCAGAGCCGTGTTTCTGGAGGAGTCGGGCGCTGACAGCTAAAAGGCTCTTGTCTCTACTGATCATTAGCTCGATAATACAGGAAAATAAATGTCAGCCTCAAGCCACCACACATTGCAAGGGGAGGTGGCACAAGCCACTTGCCCCCGTCACCTCTGCGTGATTCTCATCACACCCTTTAAATCTCTCCAGAGAAGGGTTTAAAAGAAAGGCAGCGGTGGCCCTTCAGCAGGATGGGGATGTGCAGAGCAAACAGAAAGGCAAAACCCCCCAGAATAATAAAAACAAACTACAGGAGAAGGCCTTGGGTTGTCGGAAGTTCTTTTGGTGTCTCAGAAGCTCTTCTGGTTTCTTTTCCAGTTAAAGTCCTCATGCTGACATCTTCCACGTCCAGCAAATGGTTTCAGACATCCCAGGACGGGGAAGGGGATGCTGAGACCAAGCCCAGCAGCAGTGGTTGACTCTGGTTTGTAGCACAAAGTAGATGTTTACAATTTATAATCGTGTTCCAATTATGGGCTGGGAAAGCTCCTGGAATTGAGCCTGTCTCCGTTATTTATGGGCAGTGTAATCCTAACCCAATAGATACCTCACGGAGCAAGCGAGCATTTGTCACCGCAGCGCTGAAAGCAATACTTCATGCTAATAGAGTCTGTTATCAGAGGGAAATAAGCCTGCACAGTCAGCCCGCTGCCTCCCCAGAGAGCTCAAGGATCCAGAGGTCTTGATTAAAAAGCAACAGACCTGCTTTTGGGATACGCCCAACAGAACCAGAGATGGGACGGGGGGGAGGAGAAGAGATGTTCAGCTCCCACCAGGTGAAGCGGTGGAGGTGGAGGGGAATGCAGCAAGATTCCCCATCCTTCCCATGCTCCTTCCTCTTGTGCCCCACAGGGCTCAGCTGGAATTGTTTCTCACCTCTGTGACACCCCAGTTTTACACACAACTTGCTGCCTGTTTCCCCAAGAGGATCTGGACCTCAGGCAGCAGGGAGAAGGGATGTTCAGACCAGCAGAACCAGGACACGGGGTCAGGCTGTTCCTGGAACACTTAGGACACTCAAACTGTGCCTTTTCCTTTCCTGTAAGGGAGGATTTGCCTGCTGGATGGTGACACCAGAGCTCACTTCTTGCAGTTTGGCAAGAGAGGGTCAACAAAGACAGTTTGGTTCCAGGGTAGTAACCAATGTCTGTCCAGTCCAGCCCATGACAGAGTCCTCTGAGCATCCTCATCCAGGGTGCCCCAGCTGAAGGGTCTCCAGCACAGTGAACAACACACATGTAACATGGTTTGGGCTCATGAAGGTCCACTAAGGGCTACATTCTGGAACAAAACCTTCTAATGCTCCTCAGCAGTGTCCCTCACTCTTCCCCCAGGGATGCAGAGCATGCTGGGCTGGGAAAAGAGCAGTAGTGGGGCCGTCATCTTCATCTCAATCTTGATGACCTTGATTTTGCATGACAAGCCACATACTTAATTAATTAAAGAAAAAACCCTCTGCTCCATCTAAAAGGCCATTATTTTAACTTTGACAGGTAATTACAAGCGAAGAAATGATAAATCTTCCTGAACATTGTTTGTCTTTAGCAGAGGCATTAATTATGGGTGTTTCAAAGCTGAGGCTGGATGTAGCTGCAGACATGTGTCAATGGATGAAGAAGTGCTCAAGACCACCTTGAACAGGATGTCCTGGGGGGTAGCCCCATCACTGCACTTCTTCCCACACCCTAGGAAGGATCGTGTCCTTCTGAAGCTCCGTGGTGGCAGCAAAGGATTGAAACAGCTAAATAAAATTCACTAGAAAAACTCATAACAGCATGACACACTTGGCCTCTGGAACTCATCGCCATCATCTATCATCTGGCAGCGCTTAAGGATCACCTTTTTATGCAGATAATGAGGAAACCCAGAGCTATCTCAGAGAACAAACTGAAAAAAGAACCAAGATGTTCCATGAAGAGTGGAAATAACAGCCTGATTTCTCATCCATTAGTGTCCTTAGGCCCTTCAATCTGCATCCCCCTGTAAACTCAGCTCCTCCCCGTGTCCTCCAGAGAAAGAGGAAATGACCATCTTGTTGGCTGGTGGACCAGCTACTTCTGAACTCACTGTCTAATGGCCAAGTGCTGCCCAGCTCCCTCTAGAATAAGGCTTTAATTAGGGAACCTCTTCTGTATCCAACACTCTCCACAAAAGTTGTAGGCTCTCCCTCAACCCTCAGACCATCCCTAGAGGAAGATGAGACACCGCTGTCCTTCAGAGGTTGCCAAAATACCAGTGTGACAGCAAAGACAGGACCTTTTAAGCTGCTTAGTGGTGGCTGAGTATTATTTGCTTATCACATCACCCACTGCAGCTCTAAAAGGACCTTGCATGGAAATAGCCACTTTGATGAGCCTGGGTTGGTCTTGCTTCTGGTCATGAGCCAAACCAGCTGCTAACACACAGATAATGTGAGGGAGATTCAGGCAGGATGGAAGGAAGTAATGTTTTACCTTGAGGGTGGTGAGACACTGGCCCAGGTTGCCCAGAGGGGTGGTAGAAGCCCCATTCCTGGAAACATTTCAGATGAAGGTGGATGGGGCAACCTGATCTGTTGGAAGATGTCTTTCCACCCACCAGGGGTTGGACTACATGAGCTTTGAGGGTTCCTTCCAACTCTAAACAGAATCCCAGAATGACTGAGGCTGGCAAAGCCCTCGAGGCACATCCAGCCCAGCCCAGGACCTAACATCACCCCAGCAGCCAGATCAGGGCAATAAGGGCCACAGCCAGGCTGTTCTTCAACACCTCCAGGAATGGGGACTCCGCTACTGCCCTCTGCAGTCGATTCCAGGGTCTGACCCCCCTTTCCATCAGGAAGGGCTTCCTAACATCCACCATAAGCATTCTGTGATCCTATGATTCTAACAAGTCTTTTACCTTTCCTGCAGCACAAAAGTCACTCACACCCCCCAGCCCAGGGGCTCCACACACAGCATTCCTGCTGGGGAGGATGTGATGTGGGGCACAGGCTGCTGTGGTGGGGCTGGGAAATGAGGCAAAGGATCTTGGTTCCTCCAGAAACACCGATAGCTCAGAAAGAATCCTCCCATACCTCTCCTTCCTAGAAAACACTTGACCAGGAGACATCAAATACCCTCTCGCTGGTTTCTCTTTCAGCTTTGCAATTCCCACAGCACAGAGAATGGGTTCATCCCTTTCCACATGTTGCTCCAAGGAGGACTCCCCAGCAGGAAAGTTCACACTCTGCTCCCGCTCTATCCTGCATCCAGTCCCAGCGAGGAGGTGCAACAGGACAGAGCAGCAGCTGGTGGGATGCTGGGGACAGCCCCTCAAGGAAGGAGTCCAGCCAGGCAGTTGCCAAGGAGATGCTGCTCTGCCATCCCGCTCTCGCTGCTGACCTTTTGGCTCTCAATGATTTCCTGCCTGGCCGTACGAATGAGCCCAGGCGTTTAGAACATCTGTAAGTGGCGTCACGAGGGTCGTTGGCACAAGCCCATGACTGGAACCATCATTAACAGGCGATTTGCAAAGACCAGCAATGACTCAGTGAAAGCCCACGTGATATTAAAACCAGGGACCGTCCGCAGAGGGCAGCTGACAGAAGGGTCAGACTCCTCACTGGGGGCTACCACCTACTTCTTCCAATCTGCCCATAAAGGTCTGAGTAAACAGAAGGGTTTAGGGGGTGTCCAGCTGCCTGAGCTGGCACCTGCACTGGTCAGTGCCAGGCTAAAGCGTGTGGTGGGCCCTGAGTGCTCTGGAGCAGAGCTGGCAGAGGGATAAAGGAACCAGTAGCATCCCATTTCCATCAACTTACTGAGGAGGGTGTGGGGGACCGTGGCCACAGCCAGAGCACATCTACATCAGCGTTTGCTCCAGCTGCACTTTTGGGGAGGATTTATCTGATCCTAGAAAAAAACAGGTTCAGCAGAGAGAGAAACCTCCTTCTGCAGGCTGAGTCACGCATGGGTGCAGATCCAGGCCAAGCCTGGGCTGACCAAAGGGACAATCCACCCCTTCTCATGCCCCCCCCCAGCCCCTTCCCTGAGCTGTGATCTCAGCCCCTCTGCAGACTCACAGTGTCTTTGAATCCTGTTACCACAGAGGGATTTTCTCCTGGTTACAAAGCTGGATTCTCAATTTTGCAGCAAAGCTGAGCTCCCCATCACCCCAGAGCAGAGGCTGCTGCCCTCCAGCATGGCCCCCAGCCTCCATGTGCTCTGCAGCAGTGCAGGTTTCCACGCTGTCCTTTCCGTGCTTCCCTTGCCAGCAGGCAGACACAGTATTAAGACATCACAGGAGGCCCCAGAAGGCTGGGCTGGAGCCAGGCTCCTGCATTAAACACAAATGCTGTCAGTGAATAACCTACGAGGTACCAAAGGCTCCACAGCCCAGCTGCTGGCAGCAGGCATCTCTTCCACATTTCTCTTCACCCAATGGGAAATCCAAAACTCACTGCAAACCCCCAGGGAGCTTTCTCAAAAGCCCTAGATGAGCCCATCCTGGGTGATGTTCCCTAAGGAGGCATCCTGCCCCACAGATGTGATGATGCCAATGGATGCTCTGCTGAGGGAAGCATCCCTGGGTGCTCGTGCTAAGCCACAACCACACTGGAGTCACACTGCTCACTTTATTGTTCTGTGAGCAGCCTCAGACAGAAGCAAAGGATAGCTCCAAATTATTAAACCCCTCAATCACACACTCAGAATCACAGAGTGTGAGGAGTTGGAAGAGACCTCGAAAGATCATCTAGTCCAATCCCTCTGCCAGAGCAGCACTTCTTGTCACTGAGCACAGGGAGAAGGATGAGGTTGCAGGCACCATCGGTGACGGAGCCAGATAAGAAACCCTTGGGCTGAGCAAGGGGGAAGATGATGGTCTCACTGGATGGCCCTGGATGTTTGTCCACCACATCAAACCTTAGAGGCTTCAGAGGCTTTTTTGGTCCCCACCTCACTGGAACTTTACATCCTGGTGTCTCCCACCACCACAAGTACCATGAGGACAGTGTTGTTGTTCTGCTACACAGGGACATCACAAGGATAACACTGTGAGACGCTGAGACACATTCTCATGGCACCAGGAGCATCAGGTACCTGAATCAAACTGGGAGGAGAAGGCCTTGGCAAGAAGAGCAGAGAGGTGCAGAAGAACAGGACACTAGTTTTGAGCCTTTCCCATTTGGAGCAGGTACTGGGTCACCACCCAGGCTGATGAGTAAGGAGACTTGGGATAAAGCAGATGAGATGGGAGGGGCAGATGGTCTCTGCTGGGAGCCTTCCTCCTGCTCAGGAGGGACAGATGAAGTCACAACCCAGTGTGACTTCACTAGGTGGGAAATCAGCAGCAAGGCCAGTAGGATGGCCAGTGCTTAAGGAGATGATCTACTGCAGAGAATGTTAAACCAGCCTGGGCACCACATCCAGGACAAGGCAGAAGAACAAGGCAATGGTGTGGTGAGGGATAGATGGTTTGAGACCCATGGACACCCTGGAGGGTTTGGGGGAGATCACATGGCATAGGGACAACTACTGACTCATCCCACAGCTTTGAAATCTCCTCTTCCCCACTTCACTCCTCATTCCTCCTGCCAACGTCCGATGCTGAATAATCGAGACCCACTTTCTCAGCAGCACAAGACACTTCATCTCTCCCATGTCCCCAGTAACTCACGTGGGAATGAAGCATCTCTCACACCATCCCATCTCCACAGCAAAACCCACCTCTTGGTTAAGAGCTTCGCTTACATGGTTGATCACCCTGCCTGCTCGAAGCACTGGCCTCATTTCTCACCCAGTTCTCTCCCAGCCACTGCTCCCCTCTCACACCTGTCTTCCACTGGCTGTTTTGCTCTTCCAGAGACACTCACCCCAGCATGAAGGCACCTCACAGCTTTCTTCTGAAGGCCCTGAATAGTTCAAACTCTTTTTCCTCCCCCATCAAACACCTTCTCCTATTCAACCCTCACTAAAAAGGAAACAGTGTCCAAGGGGGTGCCCCATGCCCCTCCCAAAAGGTGAAGCTCAATACATTGGGTTTATTCTCCTCAGCTGCACAAAAAGTGCCCCCACGGGTGCTTCAGGGCTTGGAAAAGGGACATTTTTATCCTGTAGCCATTGAAGGTTTTCAAATCCCTTAATTACCTGCAATTCATAGCGGCTTGAAGCAGCCAAAGAGCATCGGCAATTTCTCTAACAATCGACACAAAAGCATCTTCCAAGTGTCTCTTTTATGTGGTTTTGCCCATAATCAGGGCAGGGAGATAAAGTTCAGTCATTTATTTGCACTAATACAGTCAGGCAGCAACGGATGCCTTTTATGAGGGTGAACATGTCCATGGCAGGCACTCACGTTCATAGGCTGCTAAACTTGATTTACAGGGAGCAACCGGCATCGCTACTGGTTTCTAGAAGAGCTAATCTGGTTTGCACTGATGGGATTAATGGCAATTAAAGGCTCCCCAGTTTGCAGAGAGCAGCTCACTCCTGGTTTCCAGAGGCTCTGGCATCAGCCAGCGAAGGGGTTCTTTGCTCTGCAGACAGTGAGCAGGAGTTTGACCCCAACAAGCACAAACCTCAAGGGATGCGGTTGCTCTTACTGGTCCCAGCCCCAGGAAGAAGAGGTTTGCTCGTGCAGGAGGACGATCTGGCTCTGCTCAGCTCTTGCTTCCTGCACTTAAGGCAATGGGACAGTATGGTCATGTTCACCACAGCCCAGGGTGCTTCTGCCCACCCCTCAGAGCACAGGGACCCTGCTGAGATGCCAGATGCTGAAGGGACCTCACGGCTCCTCCACCACCACCGTCTGCGCTCAGGAATGGTCTGATCAGGGTGGTGTTTCAGTGCCCTCTTGTGCTCAAGCACAGAGGGTTTGTGGAGCGGCTGAGCCCGACACAACGATCCCCTTCCAGTGGTTTTGGGAAGAGGGGAGGTTTTCCACCAGGATCAACCCCTTCAGCATAATTCTGACCTAACCTGAAACCCATGAAGAGGTAAAACAACATAAAAAGGAGGCTTGATGGTGCAAGCGAAGTCATCCACAGCTGCGAAGGCAAGGGGCACATGGGGTGACTCCCTGTGAAGAGGGCTTGGTGGGGCAGTCCAGCGCTGACACAGAGGCCTGGGAGGAAGCAGTGGGGCTGGAAATGGTGCTGGGGCTCTGCCAGGAGACCGGTCCTTCCTGCTAGGTGCAGCTTCCTGGCTCCACTGCATCCTGCGTTTTCAGCACTAACAGGCTCTCTCAGGCTGATCCTTCTGCTGCTCCCTCTCCCCTCAGAGCATCTTGTCCCAGCTCTGTCTCAGGGCACCAAACACCACCCGAGTCACCTGCCCTCCAAGCCCAGCCTTTGCCTCCTGACCCGTGGGGCAGACCAAGAGGGGATGTCCCCAGCCTGCAGGCAACACAACCCGCTCACACCACTCTTTAGCAGCCGACAGGGTTGGACAGGCTCCAGAGGCAGCCGGAGAGCTCACGGACACCCAACAACGACGCAACGGTGGGATGACAAACTCAATCTCATTACAGCTCCGAGAAGGTTACACAGGAACTGTTCTGCCAGCGATGCCTTAACTCCTCCTGACAGCAAAACCTTCCCTGTGCAGATAAATAATTTAAACCCCGAGTCTTCTGGCCGACAACTCAAAGCTCAGCCGTGTGTCAGGGTAGGCAGAGCTGTGTCACAGGTTGGACCCAGATGGAGCTGGGACAGATGGGGTAGGTATAAGCTTGCAAAGACTCATGGCTGGGTGAAGATTTTGCAGCAGCCAGCCTGAGGAGGACATGAAACACAGGTCATTTCCTTCCAAAGCATGAAACATATCTGTTCAGGTGAAGGGAGGTGATGTCCTCCAAGCGTGATGTCTCCTCACCACCAGCATCCAGCTCAAGCTGTGGAGCCCCAAGATGCTGGGGGGCACCAAGAAACCAGTGGATTTGTGGGCTGAGGATTCATCTGTTCTGGAAGCAACAAGGTGATGATGGGCAAGAGGCAGATGGGGTCACATGCAACACATCTGCAGAGCACAGCATGGGCACAGCTGGAGGCTGTGGGTGACATGAAGCTCTGCAGGGGTGTATCTGATGGGGGTGCAGTCCCACATGGGGTGGCAGTGGGAGCTGTCTGCTGTGAAATGTCCCTATCACCAGAGCTTCTGCATCAGTGATGAACCAAGGCCATCTCCACCTGACCATCTCCACCTGATTTACATAGGGTATCAGGAAGAAATTCTTCACCATGAGGGGGCTGAGGCTCTGGAACAGGTTGCCCAGGGAGGTTGTGGCTGCTCAGTCCTTTGAAGTGTCCAAGGACAGGCTGGATGGGGCTCTGGGCAACCTGGTCTGGTGAGAGGTGTCGCTGCCCATGGCAGGGGGTTGGAACTAGATTTTCAAGGTGCCTTCCAGCCTAAACTATTCTGATTCTCCTGGACTCCTGGCATCCACTGGTTCCCGAGAAGGAGTTTTACTCACACAGAGCCCGTTTGCACCCAACTAACCACCTCAACCCCCCCAAGAAAGGAAACCTAACAATGGTGGAATCAGCAAAATCCAGACGTTGGGTGGTGGCTCTCCAGTGGTTCCCCTCAGCCCTTTCACTGTAGCAACAGGGGTTTTTTTGAGATGTCTGCAGCCATCTTGGCCTGGGGACGCGGTGCCCTTCCTCAAGGTGATCAGGGCTGCTCACCAAACAGTCCCTGCTGCCTTCCTCTGCCACCCGTGACCGTCCATCTGGGAGATTTTTCCATCTCCCAGCAGTGTAACTCTGATGAGTGAAACATCTCCCTTCCATCCCCAAAGTGTGAACTGGCCACCAGCACGGGTTTCCAATTTATATGGTAATTGTGTCTGCCTCGGGGGCCCCCCTGACCTCCAAGAAGAGAGGTTTAATGGAAAATTACACAAAGGATGCTCCCAACTTTTCACTCTGAGTGGAAGTTTCCCCTGGTCTCTGCAGACAGCAGAGAACAGGCAGATTTTCCAGAAAGGCAGAGCTTCACCTCCAGTGATGAACTGGGGTCTCGCTAATTAAGCTTCAGCCTGCATCACATAATAGAAGAAGGAGTCAGGGCAATCAGTCTGCCCCTGGCTGAGAAAGTCCTTTAATCAGCATCCTCTGGGCTTTGAGCCCCCTGAAAATGATCCTGTACCTGGTGGGAGGCTGGAAAAGTTCAACATTTTAAGAGGAACTCCAGCCAAGTAATTGTTGGGGTCTCCACATCGGTAAAAAATGTCACAAGAGGAATTAAAACTGGCATCCAAGCAGCTGGAGAAGATGCTGAGGTGCCCAGTGTTCCTGGGAGCTCCAGACTTTCTGCACTAAGGCAGAAAGGACAGTGGGGTTTCTCCCAAGTGCCTGCTGATCCCTGGAGATGGACTGTAAAAGGTGCTGCTAAAGCTGCCAGAGCTATCAGGTAACAAAGTGATGACAAACCTGAACCAACATGGGACTGGAAATGCCCAGGGAGATGCTCATGACAGCCCAGCTCTGCTTCCCTGCTGGGAAATCACTACAACAGGGGTGGGAAAACTGGGGAGAAGGGAAAAGGACTTTCAGAAGGTCATTCTGCAAATGAGGGGTGATGGGAGGAGGAGCTGGTGTCTCCCAGCCCCAGGGATTTTAGGAAGAAATCCCTCTGTGTGAGGGTGCTGAGGCCCTGGAACAGGTTGCCCGGGGACATTGTGGCTGCTCCATCCCTGGCAGCGTCCAAGGTTGGGTTGGATGGGGCTCTGGGCAACCTGGTCTGGTGAGAGGTGTCGCTGCTCATGGCAGAGGCTGGCACTGGGTGAGCTCTGAGGTGCCTTCCAACCTAAACCAGCCTGTGATTCTGCGATTTCTCTGCACTCACAGTAAGACAACAGCAATGAAAATAGAGCTGGAAAAAGCAATAAAGCCCTAATCCTCATCATTTTTGCCTTCTCTCCCCAAAAGGTCACCACAGCAGGATGCCCTGTCCCTGCCAATCACATTATGAGCACACAAAGGCGATGGAACTGCTTTGGGGCTGGGATTGCTTCTTAAACCTTTATTTATCTACTTTATTTCTAGTTGTTTGTTTGGGTTTAGGGGGACCACTCACATCCCAGCCAACGTAAAAAACCCAGGAGGTGAGCATTCTCCTGTTTAGATTTCTTTCCTGTCTTTGAGCAGGAAAAGCAGCTCTGGAGAACGTTTCTTCTATGGGACAGGGTACTGGTGCCCAGCACAGCCCAGCAGGAGCACGATCCCTGTGACTGCATGGATGAAGTGCAGAGCCAAGTGTGTCCCCCTGAGCTGAGAAACCACCAGGAATGAGACCGGGACAAAGTCCCACTGAGGACTTCGACCCTATAAAGGAGAAAGGGCTCAAAGGAACCTTTTCTAACCCATTAATGTGTAGGAAAACTGCTCTGGGAAAGGTCTTCATGGACAACCACGATGCAAAGAGGCTTCACAATCACCTTCACGTGGGTTTTGCCTGTCTCAGTATCCTGTGAAACTGATAGAGAGGAAAGACACCATCACTTCTGCTGCCCATCCTGGTGCCTCCACCAAACAAACATGGACTATTATGTACCCCCATTACCCCCAGATCCTAGAACCCACCCCAAAACCACTGGTGAACTTGCTGGGGTGTTAGCACCTAAATCTGCAGCCAGATGAATGATGACAGCTCAGAGGCCAACCCAGACAGGAGTAACTGCCAGCACAGAGTGGAGTCACTGGGCATCACTGAGGAACTCCTGCGTTGGAGCAGCTCTTCAGCCTTTCATGGGGTTTCATTAAGGGTTACTAGCAGCTCTGTCATCACCACTGTAGCAGGGTTTTATTCCTGCTTAATGAAGTGTCAGTGCTTCTGAAGGGAAGACATGTGTTTTAACAATGGTTTAAGGCTGTGGCAGAAGTGTGTGTGTGGGGAGGGAGAACCAGGCGGCCTGGGAACCCGGGTGAGGGGAGTCTCCAGCATCTACTGCCCCAACACTTCATCCCCATATTCATCCAGACATGGGGGGCCAGCACCAGGACTAAGACAAACAGCAGGGATGCAGGAGATGTCATTTAACAGGAAAATCCCCTTTCTTGGTGCTTTGCTCCATCTAGTGCTGACAGAGTGAGGCTCAAAGAGGACAGAGGTGTCACTGGTACCTCTGGAATCCTTTTTGGGAACCACAGGGAAGTACCTTTGTCCTACAGACCTTCTCTCCTCAACACTGTGCCACCGACTCTCTGTGGGGAGCAGCTCTGGCTTGTCCCAGTCCCTAGGGAGGGATGACCCTGCTCCCAGCCTCAAGTCCTAAAAATAAGCCCAGATGTGCCAGCCCAGCTCCATATCTCCAGCACAGGGGATGAATAGCCACGGTGGGCAAGCTGTCAAGAGATGGGGGGGTTTGGGTTGCAGTGGGTGGCTGCAGAGCCCTGTGCACCTGAGTTCAGAGCCAGCACTCACATCTCTACACCAAGGGATGCCCCTACCCCTGCTCATTGGGTCTGATCTCCCTCGGTGCAGACTCCCCACCACACCAAGAGGCTGCATCATATTTAGGCCACCATGTGATCAGCCCTGGGGCCCCTACACTACAGCAGGGATGGGAGAAGCCAGAAGACCCCATCCCTCTTGAGGTGTCCGAGGATCTGGGAAAATTCTACTTCATTATGGAATGAATGTCAGCTGAGAAAAAGTTTCCTACACGTCTTGTCTTGGAGTTGCAGTGGGCATCGCCTTCCTCATCACAGAATCAACTCAACATTGACAGATCCTCACCTAAACCACAGAATGACAGAGTGGTGGGGACGGGAAGGGACTTGTGGAGTTCATCTACTCCAACCCAAGGAGAACCAGCTGTAGCAGGGGGTTTGGACTAGATGATCTCCAGAGGTCTCTTCCCACTCCAACGATCCTGTGACTCTGAGAATCCCACTGCCAGAGCAGTGGATCCCCCAGAGCAGATCCCACAGGAACAGCCCAGGATGGTTTGGGATGTCTCCAGAGCAGAAGACTCCACAGTCTCTCTGGACAGCTTGTGTCAAGGCTCTGGGACCTCACTGGGAAAACCTTCTCCTAATGGTTAGGTGGAACCTACTGGGCTCCAGTTTTTATCCAGTTCCTCTTGTCATGTCGCTGGGCACCAGTGGGCAAAACCTGGTCCCATCCTGCTGCCACCGGCCCTTAGCTATGAATCAGCATCAATCAGATCCTCCTCAGGCTCCTCTTCTGCAGCTGAACAGCCCCAGTGCTCTCAGCCTCTCCTCCATCCTCCTGAGGATCCCAGTGGCTGTACTAGACTCTCTCCAGTACCTCCCTGTCCTTTCTGAACTGGGGAGCCCAGAGCTGGTCCCAGTGCTCAGAGGGCTCCTCACAGGGCAGAGCAGAGGGCGAGAAGACCCTCCCCGGTCCTCCCGGCCCCACCTGTTGTAGCCCAGACACCACTCGGCAGTGTCTGCAGGCTTCTCTCCGGGGACAGTGACTCCCCCAGAGCAGTGGGCAGCCCAGTCCAGGGTCCCATCGCCCTTCCAGTACAGAAACTCCTGCCGGTCTCCAGCCGGAACCTCCCGGCCACGGCCCGGAGCCGATTCCCCGGCTCCTGCCATCAGTTCGAGGTTGAGCACTCGGGGCTCCTCCCAAACAACGAGCTCAGAGCAGCGCGCAGCGATGCTCCGCGTTCCCCAACACGACCAGTCCAAGTGTGCGCTGGCAACTGGCAGAACTGGGCAGAGGCAGGAATTAACCCCTCACCCCCACCCCCGACTCGGGGCTCTCAGGGTCCCCCAGGCTCCCCCTGGAAGCGCCGGGCGGAGCGACAGACCGTGCCCTGCCTTGTGGCGCCCCCTGGCGGGGCTCCGCTGGGTCCTACAGCCTTCCCGCCGCACCCCCGCCCCACACGCACCCCGCATCCGCGGGTGCGCGCTCCCGTGTCCTTGGGGGCACGCGCGCGCGCCGTTACGGATGAGCTGCTGTGCGGGCGGGTGGGCCTCGTGCTCGCGCGCACCTCCGCCCCCGCCGTGTGCTGTGGATACGTGATCGCCCACGCGCGGGAACCCACCCCCGCACGGCGCGAGCGGAGACTCACGGACACTCACACTCAGTGTCTCACTCACAGTCATACTGCCTCACACACACTTACCCGCAGTGTCTGGCACACACAGTCGCACAAAGTCACAGTGTCCCACTCGCTGTCTCACACTCAATGTCTCACACTCTCAGTATCTCACAATGTCTCGTGCACTCCCACTCCCACTCAGTATATTGCACTCCCAGAGTCTCACACACTCACACTGTCACACAGTGTCTCACACTCAGACTCAGTGTATCACTCATACACTCTCACAGTGTCACACACACACTCAGTGTCTCACAATATATCACTCACACTGTCTCACACTCACACACTTGCACTCAGTGTCTTACACACACTCACACTGTCCCACTCACACATACACTCAGCAGTGCCTCACACACATTCACTGTCTCACACGCACGCACTCTCAGTGTCTCACACTCAGAGTGCCCTACTCACTCACACACACTCACACTCACAGTTCCACACTCACACGCGGGGGCGGGGCAGTCCCGGGGGCGGAGCCTGCTGGCGTGCCGGGGCGCGGGCGGGGCTTCCTGGGGGCGGGGCCACCCCGCGGGGTGTGGGGGCGGGGCCAATGGGCGCCGCGCGCTGACTCGTTGTCCGGTCGCCGNCCGCCCCCCGGGCCTGGCCCCGCCATCCTGCGAGGGCCCAGCCCCGCTCCGGCCGCCGCCGCTGCCCCGGGATACCGGCCCATGGGCCCGGCCGCCGCGCAGTACCAGGTACAAGGGGGAACGGAGTGGGCAACGAGGGGCTACCGGGGGAGCAGAGGGTGCTGGGCTGCCCCTTGAGGCCTTCCCGGCGCTCAGAGCCTGGGGGGTCCCGCCCCGTCGGGCCCGCGGTTCCGCCGGGGTCAGTTCGGTGCCGCCGTGTGGCCTCCCCTGCCCTCCCCCCCGCACCACTCCCGCCTTCCAGCGCCGGACACTCCCGGAAAAGTTCCCGCGGCGGCATCAAGCCCGGCCTTGGGCCCGTCCCGCTCCCGCAGCCATTTCCCGCAGCGCGGAGCCGCCTCAGCGGCTCTGCCAGGGGCTGGGGGGACGCCGTATGGGGGAAGCGGAGCTGGCGAAGCACAAGGAGAAGGGGCAGGAGAACTTCTGAGCAGCAGCTGAGGGAACTTGGGGGGGTTAACTGGAGATCAGGAGGCTCAGGGAGCCTTTCATGCTCTCTGCAACTCCCTGAACTTCAGGAGGTTGGAGCCAGGTGGAAGTCGGTCTCTTCTCCCAGGAATAAAGAACAGGATGAGAGGAACCGGCCTCGAGTTGCCCCAGGAGAGGTTGAGGTTGACCCTGAAGAACAATTTCTGCCCCCAAAGGGTTCCCCGGGCCTGGCCCAGGCTGACCATGGCAGGGGAGGAGTCAGTCTCTCTGTGTAACCGTGGTTGTTTTGCACAAGAGGAGGTGGTCTGGTGCTGTGGAGTTGACAGCTGGACTTGATCCTAAAGATGTTTTCCAACCTCAGTGATCCTGTGGTTCAGTGCTTGTCCTCCACACCAGTTTGTCCAGGCTCTGGCAAAGCTGGAGGTAACAGCTCAGCATGGTGAGAACAGCAGGAGACCAGGGAGGTGGTTCAGTGGTGGGTGAGGAGCACAAGACTGCTGATATTGGGGGGGGGGGAAAGTCAATTTCCCCCTCAAAAAGCAGGAGAAACCACTCATTTCTTTGTCTGGGAAGCATTTCTGACGGACATCCAGCTTCCTCTCACGCCACCCCTTGCTGCTCCCTTCTTGGGCACTGGGGTGGTTCGTTCTGATAGTGGGGAGTTGTTTTGGTTGTTGGGTTTTGGTGCAAAGCCCAGTTTTTCTAGGCGGGTTCCAAGTGGAGGAGTCCAGTTGTGCAACACGTTCTCCTCTTCCGCCGCCACCAGTCGCCTCCTCCAGTGCCGCCGCCTTGTTTGCCTGAATTAAAACTTGAGAAATCAAATGAGCCCAGGGAGTTCCCAGCTTCATTAATACAGCAGGAAGAAACTACTTCCCACCCTCCACCATGGCCTTAAACTCACTGCAAACTAAGATCTGGCTGCACCAGGGCTGGGCTGAGCGCAGAATCGATGGCAACGCAAAGCTGCTTCAGGCTGAGCGGCCACTCGATCATTTGCCCTGACCTTGCAGGTTGCAGAATTCAATTGGGAAGCCAGAGCCCAACGGGAGCAGCTGGGAGCCGCTCGATGTTACCGGTAAACAGGCTGGCACAGGCTTGTTTCCCCACTGCCCCAGTAGCGCCGTTGGAGGGGTGGACAGCAGGCAGATACCACTGCAGTGGCTGGTACTGGGAAGCCAGTGCTAGAGCTGGCAGTTGGGGCTGGTGGAGCCCCAGGGCTGGCGGCCACTGCGGTGCCTCGTGTCTGGCTGTGAGCTGCATCTGGCTGGCATCTGCTGCCGGTCTGCTGCAGGGGTCTGCCCTTTGTTTTGCAGTTCCTGGGCTGGGGGAGCAGCCCCTCCTCTCCCAGGGGCCTTCCGTGCAGAGTTGGGGGGACTCCTCTACCCTGTTAGGGCTTAACAAAAGGCATCGTTATTTGGGCACTGAGAGACACGAGAGAGGCCCCACGGACGCCAGTGGGTGCTTAGGGGCTCTTTAATCAGGGGATTATTAAACATATGCTCATCCTTTGGGCATCCCAGCAGGCCAGCTGCCTGTTTACTGGCAGCTCCAGCAGGCAGTCCAAGAGGCTGAATCCCTTTGGGAGCTCCTTTGGGATCTGATGTTTCCAGGTGCTGGTGCCTTTCCAGAGTTTGGGGGTTTTTTTTCCAGAAGCAGGAGGATCCTGAGCTATCAGGCTGCTCAGTCGTGGCTCTGTGGGCAGAGTCCTCATCCTGGTCCCTATGCTGGTGGCAGCATTGTCGCTCAGGCCAAGTCCTAGCCCCAGCTTGTACTGATCCAGTGTGAGACAAAGTCCTTCTACTGTTTGTTCCAGTGCTGCTTTTGGCCTCAGGAGAGTTGTTCCCCAAGTTACTGTGCTGATGCTGTGCTGTGGAGGAGGCAGGACTGTGCTCCCACCTCTCAGTTCTCCCATGCTGGGGCTTTGCTGGTGCCTATTAAAAGGGTTTAACTGGCACTTACTGCTTTCTGTGGGACAGGAGGGTAACCCTAATAGCAGCTGCAGCCTGGAGGTCCTGTCCCTGGGCTGGCAGCAGTGAGGACAAGAGTAGAGCTGGACCTCATAGAGAAACGTCTTCAGGCAGCTGGGACACAGGATCTGCAGACCTGTGGGATACTGGGACGGAGCCAGGTGGAAGATGGGTGGCTTGGACATGCTGGAGAGGGTGTAGTGCAGCACAGGAGAGATGCAGCCCGTCTTCTCAGGAGCAAAGCTGTTCCTGCTCATTGGGTTGGACTTGAAGGGGGCCTGGGGACATCTGCCAGGGCTGGAGCTGTACCAGAGAGCTGCTGCTTAGGCTGGGCCACCCCACCCCATCCCAAGGGAGATGGTTTCCAAGGCAGGTTTCATCACAGATTGAGCCTCCAGTTAATAATCTCAGTGCTGATACAAAGCAGATGAGCAGTAGCTTCTCAGAGCAGGAGGAGGGCAGCAACAGAGACCACGGCACCCTCTGTTTCTCCCAGAGAAATCTAATGAAGTTCTAAGTGGACAACATCTCCAGAAGTTACAGGTGAAGACCCTCACTCCATCTTCCTCCATAGGACCCTCCCTTGGAGCCATTCTTTGGGATGTTTGGCAGTGCCCAGGGCAGTTATGTGCCAGGCATCTCCTGTGGGTGCCCCTGCCCTGCACAAGCAGCTGCTGTAGTTTCTCTTTCAAGCAGGAACCCAACACCTTTGTTCCTTGTTTGTGCTGGCGCTGCTGCTTGTGCGAGAGTTCCAGTCCCCCCACCTTTTCGTTCTCTGACCTGTAACATCTGTGAGGCTGCAGACGGGCAGGTTTGTCCAGACCCAGGCAGCTCTGCTGGTGCTGGAAAGGTTGCCAGCACGTGTCCTAAATCTGCTCCTTGGCTTTGCTGCTGCTTTGTCCTCCTACTCTTGATTTACTGCTTCCTCTTCCATGGGTTTTTTGTGGGGAAACACAGAGACTCCTTGGAGCTCCTCCTGTATCAACCCAGCAGCTCTCCCAAGCATTAGGAGCTGTGCTGGGGCAGTCTGGGGCTCACTAGGGTGAAGGTGCCTTGTGAGAGCCTGAAGCAGCATCTCAATAGCAACTCCTTTTGCCAGCACAGTGCAGGCCCTTCCTGGCACCCTCCCAGGAGGGATTTGCCAGCAGCTAGGAATGAACAAAGCCGGGGAAACATCCTTTTGAGGTGTTCTGGGGTGGGGGGGGTCTCCGTTGGTCCCAGTCCATGCAGAGCACTGGGGTGCCTTTATACAGCCAAACTGTCTGTGAGCCCCACTTGGTGTGGAGCTTGAATCCCATTTGAACAGAGCTTGCTTCTGCACTGGTAGGGTCTTCGTCGCTCTGGGAAATGCTGCTGTGTAGGTATAGGGAGCTGTCGTGGCCTGGCCTCTGCAGGGCTCTGCTCCCAACACCCCAGGCAAGGACACACGTGGGCTCCTGCTCCCTGCCCATCAGTCTGGCTTGTGGCCCTTCTGCACAGAGCAAAACAGGACGTGCGTTGGGAAGAGCCTTTTCCCCTCATTGAGGAGATGGCAGGGAAGAGCAGCAGCCTTGAAGGGTGTTAAGGAGGCTCTTGAGCTGTTCTTGGAGCTGCTGCTTTTCTTCAAGTCCTCTCTTGCAGATCTGTCCTGCCATTTATTGCTGCCTGCGTTTCTCCTTCCTGCTACCAGCCTGATTCCTGCCTGCCCTTCCTCAAGAAGGGCCCTTTGGCAGGCAGGGAGGCTCCCGTCACAGCAGCAGCCGGCCGTCGGGAAGGCTTCCAGGCTGGCTTCAGCCGAGGCTGACTCTCCGCAGAGCGCCCTGATTGCCCGTGGCCTGTGCCCTGACCTGGGATGAACCGCTAAACCGCAGCCGGCCCCGTTCGGTCCTTGGGCTTTGGCAGGGAGCACAAACAAGCTGTTTTCTGTGCCTTTTCCAACTGGCTCCGCTCACTCTGTGGGGAAAGGCTGGATGGGGTCCAGCTTGTTCCTCAGAGCTGCAGGGTTTGCCCTTTGTTCACCCCATGGCAGGGTGTGGGCGTTGACGCCAGACCCACAGGGAATGGGGCAGCAGCACTGGCTGCTGTGAAGAGGGCTGGAAATAGAGGCAAGGGGTGCTGCACAGGAATGAGCTGCACAAAGTTCTCTTGCTTTGAGCTGGTCTAATAAAATTGCCTGAACTTGAGCCCTTTTGCATCCTCCTAGTTTCCAGGGCTTCTTAAGGGGTCTGAGGCAGCTTCACCCCACTGGGGCCATAACGTTGCTCTATGGCTTAGCTGGAGGTTTAGGGCTTGTGTGAGTAGAGTCTCAGTAGAGTGTGGGGAAGCTGAGGCTGTCCTGGATGGGGATGTG
Source organism: Rhinopomastus cyanomelas (assembly GCA_013400115.1). Lineage (NCBI taxonomy): Eukaryota > Metazoa > Chordata > Aves > Bucerotiformes > Rhinopomastidae > Rhinopomastus > Rhinopomastus cyanomelas. The sequence goes on from VXBP01002899.1 coordinate 569,044, forward strand.
GTCACTGGGTGAAGGTGAAGCTGGCCCTGCTCTGCTGAGAGGCCTCCCCATTAGCAATTTGCAAATCTTGAGGGTGAAGTGAGGGGTAAAACCATCCCCATGGAGGATTCTGCCTTCCCCTTCTTTGCTCATCCAAGCGATCAGATGTAAGTTGCTGCTGGGCTGGGACTGGCTCCTCCAGCAGCCCAGCCATGGCTGATGGATCTCAGATGTTTGTGGAGGTGATGTGAAAGACTGCTGGATCCGTTCAGCCTCACAGTGAGCCCCTCTGTGCCCACAGAGCTGTTGCCTCTTCCTGAAGCCCAACAGTGTCTCACCCTGCAAAGAGCTGCTGGACAAAAAGGAGACCTTGGACAAGGAGCTGTCACTGCTGTGGATCTGTGAGAGACTGCTGACTTCAGCCAGCCTCCAGATCTCTCAGACAGGTCAGCAGTGTGACCCATGGAGGGGCAGAGGGAGCTGAGAGTGACCTCTGGGCACAGCTGTGTGAGAGCTGCCCTGGCCTGAGGATTGCAGCTGGTCATGGCCAGACAAGTGCTGACAGCATTTACCACCCCCAGCATGTGGGAAAGGGTTGTGTTGTCATGTAGAGACCCCCTTCCACCTTCAGACCAGTTTCTCTGTGACACCGATCGCTGTCTTCTGTGTGTGCTTGAGAAACTCCCAGGGCTGAGGTTTCCTCAGAAGGCATTGATCTCCAGACTTCTGGTGCCTCTGGGGAGCCGCTGGTGGCTGCTCACAGCCTGGACAGTGTTCAGCTTTTTTTGGGGCTCCCAAGTTCCTCATTAAAAGTTTCACAGCTTGTTCTTGTAGCCCTCGTGGGCTGAGGGAACTGTCTGGAGAAGAGAAGGCACCGAGGGGTCTTTGAGCTGCTTCCAGTACCTGAAGGAGTGACAGGAAAGTTGAAGAGGGACTTTTTACTAAGGACTGGTGCTGGGACAAGGGAGATGGGTTGAAGCTAAAAGAGAGGAAATGGAGATGAGATTTGAGGCAGAAAGCTCTCCCTGTGAGGGTGCTGAGGCCCTGGAACAGGTTGCCCAGCAAGGTTGTGGCTGCTCCATCTCTGGCAGTGTCCAAGACCAGGTTAGATGGGGCTCTGGGCACCCTGCTCTGGTGAGTGGTGGTGCTGCCCATGGCAGGGGTTGGAGCTGGATCATCTGAGGTTCCTCCCATCCCAAACCAGTCTGGCATTCTGCGATGGTCTGTTCTCCAGGAGCCCCCAAAGGTGAATCAGCAGGTCCTGCACCCCCACCGCCCTGGCACAGGGTATTTTCACACTACCTGCGGTGAATTTCACGAAGGCTGTAGATCTCAGTGCTGCCTCCTCCCTCCCAGCCCTGCTGTGGAGGATTTTGTGATAAACCTGGAGAAACTAGGACCTTGCCTTGTGATTTTTGGCAACAGAGGTGGCTCAGCTCCTGGCGATGCTGCCACAGCCTCGGTTGTGGCAAGTGTGTGCACGAGTTGTTGCCAATTGAAAGCAGATAAACATCTGGGGGCTGTTAGAAGTAAGAAATGGGCTCCTGCCTCAATGCAGGGGCAGGTCAGTGGCCAGCCTGGGCTCTCTCTGCTTCCAAGGAAGCCCAGGCGAAGGTGGAGATGGTGTTTGGTTGTGTAACGGGCTCAGCCTGTGCTTTGTGCCTTCAGCCTGTGTGCTACGTGTGACACTGCCCCTGTGTTCTGCTGCAGTCCCCATCTGGAGGCAGCACTTGGAATGCTTTTTGGAATCTCCCACTCGCAGAGACAGTCGTGGCCTTGGGCTCTGGAGCAGAAGTGGCTCAAGCTCTTGAGTTTGCACTTGTCAGCTTTTCGGGGGGGGTGACTGTGTTTTGACTCCAGCTGCCTTCACGGTAGCCCCCAGGCCCCACTGCAGCTCTGAGCCTGCCTGGAAGAGCTGTGGAGGACAGGCAGGCTGTAGCAATGATCCTGTGCTCCAGCCCTCCCAGGCTCTGTGCTGAGATTCCTCCCTGGACACAGATAAGTTCATCAGCTCATGGTGCCTCGCTGGGTACCTTGGGATAATGAGGGGACTTTGTTGGCTCTCTTCAGCAGGAGAGGAGCTGTGGGGGATGTCCTGGCACGTTGAGAGCCTGTGCTGGAGAGAAATGTTGCTCTGCTGGCTTGTTGGCTCGCTCAGCCTCGTGTCTTAGCAGCAGGGAGCTTGAGGATCAAAGGATCATCCCAGGAAGCTGCTGGCTTAGACCACTGGTGGAACAGGCTGGAGCACGTAGGGGCAGCCAGTGGATCGTGGGGGCCTGTGAGCAGTTGTTGAGGGCTCCAGGGGGGGATCTGTGGGGTGTAGACTTGCTGGTACCTGTGATCCAGCAATGTGGGTGCTGGCTGGTCAGACTGCTCTGCTCCAGGGAATACTGAGGGGCTGCCTGGGGCCAGGACCCTTTGCAGCAGTGGTTGGCTCTAGCAATGTGGCCAGTAAATGCCCTTGGAAAGGGAGGATGGGCACTGGCTGTTGGCAGGGGAGCTCCTTCCTCCATCTCCTGTGCCCAGCTCAGCTCCCTGCTGGCCTCAGGACCGGGGCTGTTGACAACTGGGATTGCCCCCCTCCAGCTTTGCTGCTTTCTCAAGAGGAACCCGTGGCACAACCCACACCACAGCCCCTGATGTTCCCCAGGCAATGTCCCTAGTGATGAGGCCTCATGATGCTCCAGCGACTCCTGCTCTTGTACTGGTGGGGGCCACACGTGGCTTTGACTCTGTGCTGGCCAGCAGGTCTGGTGTCCCCTGCGGTCAGTGGCTTCTGCTTCTCCTGCTTCTGCTTTCCCACCAGTATTCCCACAGCAAGGAAGGCTGCAGCTCCTGCTGTCCTTCCCTCCTCCCTACCCTGTCCCTTGCCCACACCTCAGAAGAGGTTATGGCCTCAGAAATGTCTCCTGAGTGGGTGGTACCTGCTGGGCCCCAGAGAAGCTCAGGCCCCCTTGCAGCATTTAACCCCCTCTCTTGTCTCTTTTCTTCCCGTTAGCGCCCCGGGATGCCGCCTGGCAGCCGGATGCCCATGGCTGGGCTGCAAGTGGGACCACCAGGAGCTCCCCCCTATGGAGCTGCCTCCCCGATGAGACCCGGGCTGCCGCAGTCCATGATGGACCCCTTCAGGAAGCGCCTGCTGACCCCCCAGGCCCAGCCACCAATGGCCGCCCAGAGGAGAGGGTAAGGGGGTGACACCTTCCCAGTTCAGGACAGACACCCACAGCAGGCAGGGGCTGGGCGGTTTGACTCACTGGGTCCCAGTTGCACTTTGCTGCACAAACCCTCAGCTCCCTGCCTTGAACTCAGAGCTGGGATGTTTAGTGGTGATGGGGGGCAGGAGCAGAGATCACTGGGCTCAGGGCTTCTCTGAGCTCTGATTTCCTCACCAGGCACCAAAAAACCTCACTGTGTGTGTTTGTGCTTGCCTGAGCCCCAGCACTGGCTCCTCACAGGCTGGTGGGGGTTGGAAGGGACCTCTGGAGATGACCCAGTCCCACCCCCTGCCAGAGAGCAGGATCCCTTAGAGCAGATCCCACAAGAACAGCCCAAGAGGGTTTGGGGTGTCTCTAGAGCAGGAGACTCCCCAACTTCTCTGGGCCAGGGTTCTGGGACCCTCAAAGCCAAGAAGTTTCTCCTCATGATTAGCAGGAGCTTTCCAAGTTCCAGTTTGTGCCTAGTGCCCCTTGTCCTGTTGCTGGGCACCACTGGGAAAGGTCTGACCCATCTTCCTGCTCCCACCCTTTAGCTATTGATCAGATTCCCCTCTCATCCTGTTCTTCTCCAGCCCCAGGTTCCTCAGCCTCTACTTGGCACAGGGATACTCCAGACCCCTCAGCATCTTCACAGCCTCTGCTGGGCTCTCTCCAGAAGTTCCTTTTCTCTCTTGAACTGGGGAACCTAGAAGTGGTCCCAGTGTTACAGATGTGGCTTCACAACAACACACTGGGAAGAGAATCTCCCTTGACCTGTTGGTCTCACTTGTCTTCATGCACCCCAGGAGACCTTAAGGTCTCTGATCTTCTCCAGGGTTTGTGCTGGCTCTGGCTGGCATAGATGTGGGTGGAATTGGGGGACAGATGCACCCCAGAGCTGCTCTGTGTGTTGGGCCTGGTCTCGTTGAGTTCTAGGGCTCTGCCAGCAGCCTCTCACTCCTTTCACACACTGCTGATCCCTTTGCTCTCTTTCAGTTTTCCAGAGGGGCTTCCCCATCCTCGGAGCCATTTCTCAGGGCCGGGTCCCTTAGTCCCAGTGGGTGCTCAGGTCCCATTCCCTGCCCCAGCTGTGTGACAAGAGCTGGCACTCTGTCTCCACAATCCCTCCGTGGGGCATTGCAGTGGCTGCTTGTCCTGTCAGTGCTCCAGAGCAAACTGGGGATTAAGGACAAGGAGCAGCTCAGCCACCAACGGAGGACGTCAGCGGCCAGATAAGGCTGCGGCCCCACTGCCAGGGGCTGGCTGCCAGTCGGGGGATGAGGAACTGCCAGCAGACACTAAAGGGGTGTCCAGACCCTGCTAAGATGGCAAGAGTCATGGAATCACTAACTGGCTCAGGTTGGAAGGGACTCAGTGATCATCTACTGCAACCTCCTTCCAACCAGACTTGGTTGCTCAAGACCTCATCCAACCTGGCCTTGCACACCTCCAGCCCAGTGATCTATTCCAGAGTTTCTGCACCCTGACACTGAAGAACTACTTCTTCAGATCCAGTCTGACCCTCCTCTCTTTCAGTTTCAAACCATTTCCCCTTGTCCTGTAGCTGGATCCCCTTGGAGAGGTTCCCAAGTGGGAATGTTCCCTTCAGGGACTGGAAGGTAGCTCTAAGGTCCCCTAGGGGTCTTCTCTTCCCTAGGCTGAACAACCCCAGCCCCCTCAGCCTATCCTCAGAGCAAAGGTGCTCCAGCTCAAAGCAGAGCTCAGACTCCTCTTAGCTGGGGCTGCCCTCCCAGTCTCCCTCCTGCTCAGGCAGCCATGGAGCAGCCAGTGCACCTTGGACACTCCACGATGGCATCCTGAATGCCCACGTGTGACCTGCTGCCAGGGAAAAGGGCCTGCTGGACTCTGCCCCATCTCTCAGGCATGTGGCAGGACACTAGCAGAGTGTTTCCCTGTGTACCCAGGCACTGAACCTGAATTTAGTGGGGCATCTAGGTGCACCCAGAGGGCTGGGAGCCCACAGCATGCGAGGAGAGCCCAGGGCCCTGCGGGCTGGCAGACAATTACAAGCTTGGGGAGAGCTACAATGGCTCTGAGCAAAGTCTGTGGCCACACTGTGGCTCTGGAGGCCTCTCAGCTTCCTCTGCCTGTGGTGATTTCAGCCCCACTGTGGTGGGTTTGGTTTGGTTTGGTTTGAGCTGGGTTGAAGTGCCCTTTTGGGACTGGGCTTCATTCTGTAGAGCTGGGAGAATGGGCAGTCACTTGCAGAGAGGAAACTGGTGCAGCAGTCCTGTGAGTGGGAGCAGCTCTGCAGCCACAGCCTTCCCTGTACCACCTTCTCTTTGCTCCTGCCCTGCAGCACATTCAGAAGCAGCAGCAAACCAGGGTCTGGATTTCCCTTCCTTTCTTTGCCCTCAGGGGTTTGTTTTCTCCCTGACCCAGGGGTGCTGGGTGCTCTCACAGCTTTTCTTTGTTCCCCTCCTGCAAGTCCCAAGTCTCTGTCACACAGAAGAGCCCCAAAGGGATCCTGCTCCCCCAGGCCCCTTCGCTGTAGCAGGAGCCCCAACACTTGGCTCACACTGAGCCACCCCCGTGGCACTGGCTGCTGCTGCCACTGCCAGTCCTGCCCCTGGGGCCTGGTCCCATTGATGGCCTCCATGGGGACAGAAGAGCCACCAGGCTCCTGGTGTCCGAGCAGAGCTCACTGATGTCCCCTGAGACCCACAGGCTGAGTGTGAGACACACAGCAGGTAGGCAGCAGGGTCCCCTGAGAGCTGCAGTGTGATTTTTCACTTAATTTTAGTTCTTTTAATGCCTCTCTGTGGTGTTTGCAGGGTGAAGAGGAGGAAGATGGCTGACAAGGTCCTGCCACAGAGGGTGAGTTCTGCCTTGGAGTGTGGGGACAGCACCGAGCATCTGGAAGGACCTGGTGCCAGGGCAGCTGGAAGCTGATGGCTCACAGAATCATAGAACAGTTTTGGCTGGAAGAGACCCTTAAGATTATTGTATCCAACCTTTTCCCAGCCCTATCAGCACCACTAAACCCTGTACCCCAGTGCAACATCTGCCCTTCTCTTCAACACCTCCAGTGATGGGGACTCAGCCCCCTCCCTGGGGGTTGTTCCAGCGCCTGACAACCCTTTCAGGAAAGAAATTCCTCCTGGCATCCAACCTGAACCTCCCCTGGCACCGCTTAAGGCCATTTCCCCTGTCCTGTCACTGGCCACTAAGGAGAACAGACCAACTCTTGCCTCTACATCCTCCTTTCAAGTAGTTGTAGGGAGCAAGAAGGTCTCTCCTCAATCTCTTCTTCTCCAGGCTAAGCAGCCCCAGCTTCCTCAACCACCTGTTGCAAACCCTTTCCTAGCTTGGCAGCTGTCTCTGTCCCTTCTACAGCCCTTCAATGTCTCTTTTGTAGTGAGGGGCCCAAACCTGGGTACAGGACTCAAGGTATGGCCTCACCAAAGGTGGGAGGAGGATCTCACAGGGCTGTCACTTAGGCTCAGTCCCAAACTGATCAGGAAGATTTTTGTCTCCTTCTCTGGGGTGGGGGGAGAGGTTTGGGGTTGGCACAGGCTGGACAGGCAGGACTGTGGGCAAGCAAGGAGCAGCAATGGCTTGGGGTGGAGACCTCAGGAGGACCCTGAGGCTCTCCTGGGGGTCCCTCTCCACAATCCTGGGTTGTGTCACCTGTCTGTGACACTAGACAGGTTGCTGGGGACAGTGAGCAGCTCCAAGTTGAGATCTACAGGGCAACTCTGTGCTCTGGGGAGAACTTTGCAGGGCTGTAGTCCTAATTTAAAAAGAGAACTAGGTGCTACGGCACTGGACTCATTGCTTGGTGACTCCTTCGTGTCAGCCCAGTGCTGGTGACACTGCTGGGGCAGGTGTGGGGGTTGCAGCCCTATCCCAGCACCTGAGGGACTGATCATTTCCTCCTGGCAGATCCGGGAGCTGGTCCCAGAATCCCAGGCCTACATGGACCTCCTCGCCTTCGAGCGCAAGCTGGACCAAACCATCGCTCGCAAGAGGATGGAGATTCAGGAGGCCATTAAGAAGCCGCTGACGGTGTGTGGTGGCCCTGGCTGGGCAGGAGGGCGAGCAGCCACGTGGGGTAGGGGGCTACGAGGTGGGTGTTGGCACCTACCCACTCAGGCCAAGCTTTCCACCACCTCTGTGTTTTCCTGTTCCACAGCAAAAGCGGAAGCTGAGGATTTACATCTCCAACACCTTCACCCCAGCCAAAGAAGAAGGGGAGGGTGGAGAGCGCGTGGCCTCCTGGGAGCTGCGTGTGGAGGGCAAACTGCTGGAGGATGTAAGGATGCGGCCAGGGGTGGATGGTGGTGGGAGGAGCACTGGTGGATCTGCTGGGCTGGATTGGATCCTCTGGAGGCCAAGGTGGGCTGCGGGTGGCAGCATCAGGCCAAGCCTCTCCCACTCTGTTTCACAGCCAAGCAAGCAGAAGAGGAAGTTCTCCTCCTTTTTCAAGAGCCTGGTCATCGAGCTGGACAAAGAGCTGTACGGGCCAGACAACCATCTGGTGGAGGTGAGACAGCTCCTGACTGCTCCCTGGGTCGGGAAGGCAGAGCTGCTCTGCTGGTGGGTGCTGGGAGATGGTCCTGCGGGTGCTCAGCTCCCCAGCCCTAGGTCACTGTTAGATGGGGTTGGACTTGGAGTTTGTGACTGCATTTTCTTCCCTGGCACTGGCTGGTGGCCAGTGTGATGGCTCCTGGCAGCAACTGGTGCCCAGGCAGCTCTTAACCCTGTCACTCACCCAACTCTGCCTAAGCTGAGGGCTGCAGCAAGAATTTGGCTCTGAGGCAGCTCAGGCAGCCCCATCTCCCACAGATTTGCAAAAGTGAGGCCCAGCGTGGGTGATGACGCTGTAGAATGGCTCGTTTGTTCAACTGGTGGGAAGCAGAGGTGGCCACGCTGCCCCTTGGGCCCCACTGCCTGGCTGAGAGCTCCTTGGGTTGGTTCTGCACTGCCTCAGAGTATGATCAGACCTTTCCTGGGTGCTCTTGCCTGGAGTAGCTTTCTCTGTGCTCAGAAAACACTTTTTCCCACTGGGAAACTTAGTTCTGCGGTGGGTGCAGAGTGGTTGTGGCAGCTCTGATGTTCATCTCCTGCAGTGGCTGAGGCAGGATGGATCCCTCACTGACTTGACTGCAGGAGCTGTTTGAGCCACCTCAGGATCTCAGCTGAATCCCACTGGGGTTAGGACCTCAAAGCTGGGATCTGCTCTGCTAAAGCCCAACCACCAGCTTGCTGTGCTCACACCTGCAAACACTGTCAGCAGCTCCTTCATGGTCCTGGACTGACCAGTGTCCCCTTGATCTCTCGCAGTGGCACCGGCTGCCCACAACTCAGGAGACTGATGGCTTCCAAGTGAAGCGCCCGGGTGATGTCAATGTGAAGTGCACTCTGCTGCTCATGCTGGATCATCAGGTAGGGGCTGGCTGTGCCCTGCTGCTCTTCCTCAGCACAGCTCATCTGTAGGGGCAGCCCAAGGGGGGCTCGTGGGCCTGGGCTGGGGCAGGGCCCTGTGTAAGGCCATTGACCATACAATCATGATCACAGATGGGTGATCCGGGTTGGAAGGGACCTTAAACCCAGTTTAAAGCAGGGACACAGGTTATTCAGGGCCCCATCCAACCTGGCCTTGAAACACTTCAAGGGATGGGGCAGCCACAACTTCCTTGGGCGGCCTGTTCCAGCATCTCAGTACCCTTACAGGAATGAATTTGTTTCAACCTCAGTCTCCCCTCTTCAAGTCTGGACAGAGTTCCCCTTTTCCTCTTGCTACACAAGATGGGATAGAAAGGAGCACATAGAGCTCCAGGCATGGACCCTACAGCATATGGAGACACAAGGGCCATGCGGGGGTCCCCATGCTCACAGGAGGGGCCCTTCCAAGCGCCAGAGAGCCCCTGTTCACCCTGTGTGTCCCTGCAGCCACCGCAGTACAAGCTGGACCCTCGCCTGGCTCGCCTGCTCGGGGTGCACACCCAGACCCGTGCCAGCATCATGCAGGCACTCTGGCTCTACATCAAGCACAACAAGCTGCAGGACAGTCACGAGAAGGAGTACATCAACTGCAACCGCTACTTCCGCCAGGTCAGCCCCCACTGCGGCACCAGCAGGCTCTGATGGGGGGAGCTCCCTGTCCATCCCAGTAAGATCAAGAAATGCTCTTTCCTGGCTCACAAGAGACACTCCAGACTGCCCAGCCTCACCTTACCCCCAGACTGAGAGCGTTAGAAGGAACCTCTGGGGATCACCCCCACTCCAACGCTCTTCCAGAGCAGGATCCCCTAGAGCAGATCCCACAGGAACACTCCAGGAGGGTTTGAGATGTCTCCAGAGTAGGAGACTCCCCAACCTCTCTGGGCAGCCTGGGCCAGGGCTCTGGGACCCTCATGTTCAAGTGGAACTTCACAGGTTCCAGTTTGTGTCCAGTGCCCCTTGTCCTGTCACTGGATTCCACTGAGAAAAGTCTGGTCCCATCTTCCCCACCTTTCAGCTGTTGATCAGCATCAGTCAGATCCCTGTCAGCCTGCTCTTCTCCAGCTGAACAGCCCCAAGTCCCTCAGCCTTTGGTACAGGGATACTACAGCCCCTCAGCATCTTCATAGTGTCCCCTGGACTCTCTGTAGTAGTTCCTTTTCCTTCTTGAACTGTGGACCCCAGAACCAGTCCCAGTGCTCCAGATGTGTCCTCACCAGGGCACAGTAGAAGGCGCTGAGAACCTCCTTCAGCCTGCTGGTCTTGTTCTTCTTAACAGACCCCAGGAGTCTATTAACTGTCTTGGCCACAAGGGCCCATTGCTGGCTCCTGGGGACCTTGGTGTCCCCCCAGGTCTTTCTTCCCAGAACTGCTCTCCAGCAGGTCACCCCCATCCTGTGCTGGTGCAGGGGGATGTTCCTCCCCAGGAGCATGACCCTCTGCTTGCCCTTGTTCAACTTCGTTTGGTTCCTCCCTGCCTGACTCTCCAGCCTTCCCAGGTCTCTCTGAGCAGCAGCTCAGCCTGGGGTTCAGCAGTCAGCCTCTGCTCCCAGTTCTGTACCCTCAGCAGATGGCTGAGGGGACACTCTGTCCCTTTTTCCAAGTAATCAATGAACAAGTTGAACAAAGCTCTGGCCTTTTCTGCAGCAGCTGGACTGGGGCCCTTCCTCGGACACCCAACGCTCTGCTCTGTCCTTGCAGATCTTTAACTGCGTCCGCATGCGCTTCTCTGAGATCCCCATGAAGCTGGCGGGGCTGCTGCAGCACCCCGATCCCATCATCATCAACCACACCATCAGGTAAGGGTGCTGGGTGCCCTGGGAGCATCACCCAGGACTGGTGGGCTCTGTAGGGTATGGGAGGAGGTGGGGCAGTGCCTGTAGGAACTGTCTGAGGTTTCCAGCCCCATAGCAGTGAGCAGGAGGCCCTGGGGAGGAGAAAAATTACCCAAACAAACTAGGGGGCTTCCTGGGGGAGTTGATCCCCCCTCCATAGCAGGGTAGAAGCTGAAGATGTCCCCAGCCAACACCCCACTTTGCTCCCAGTGTGGATCCCAACGACCAGAAGAAGACAGCCTGCTACGACATCGATGTGGAGGTGGATGATCCCCTGAAAGCTCAAATGAGTAACTTCCTGGCCTCCACCACCAACCAGCAGGAGATTGCCTCCCTCGATGCCAAGGTGTGTGGTGACCCCAGTGAGGGGGGGCAGCCGTGTCCTGTTCTGAAGGGCTGTGACACAGCTCCCCCTCCCCCCTCTTCACCCCCCTAGATTCACGAGACGATTGAATCCATCAACCAGCTGAAGACGCAGCGCGATTTCATGCTGAGCTTCAGCAACAACCCACAGGACTTCATCCAGGAGTGGATCAAATCCCAGAGGAGGGACCTGAAGGTAGAACCAAGGACTGGGCGCTGGGCTGGGGGTGCAGGTCCAGCCCTGGCACTCACCACACGTTTATCCCCCACTCCTAACCTCGTGTTTCGCTCAGATCATAACGGATGTGATCGGGAACCCTGAAGAGGAGCGGAGGGCTGAGTTCTACCAGCAGCCCTGGGCGCAGGAGGCTGTGGGCCGACACATCTTCGCCAAGGTGGGCTGTGCTGGGAGGGGCCCTGGGGCAGCCCCTCTCCCTGCCAGGGGATCCTTGGGCCAGCCCTCTGACTGCTTTGATCCCCTCCAGGTCCAGCAGCGTCGTCAGGAACTGGAACAAGTGCTGGGGATCCGCCTCACCTAAGGGGTCATCAGGGGCTCGGGAGCTTCTCTCCCTGCTGCCGGAGCCCGACGGTACTTTGTTACTGGAATCAAACACAGCACTTGCACAAACCCTGAGTGCCTGGAGGGAGTCAGACCCACTCAGCCCCAGGGCTCCCCTCAGCTGTGAAGCGCTAGCCACTGGCAGAGCACAGCAGAGGGTCCCCTGGTCCTTCCTGTTTCCCCCCCAAAAAATCCCGCTGCAGCCCTTCTGCTGCGTTAACTCCTGCTTTTGCATCGGCCGCCTCTTCCCCTGCTGCTCCCCCTCTTCCTCTGGCCAAAAATAAATGATAGTAAAGTTCTCCTGGAGTTGCTGCCCAGCTGGGCAGAGCTGCTGGTGCAACTGGGAGCCACTGCTGCCCCTCCCTGAGCCCAGCACTGCCCGTCTTGAACCAAAGTTGTGTCATTCCAGCCCCCACCCCGGTGCCCGACATTTTTGCACTATTTTTGTGAACAGGTTTTATAAAAAAGGAGAAAAAAAACACAAAAAAAGGAAAAGCAGTGATTTTGTAGAGTGGATTTGTAGCCCACTGATGGGCTGGGCTGGGCTGGGCAGCAGGTGCTCTGAGCACTGGCCTGGGCCCAGCTCTTCCTTTGATACCTTCTGTAGCTTCAGGTTCTGACAATCAGTTCATTGTTCCCTCTCCCTCCTGGTGGTTTTTCCCATGGGGAGGTCTCAGGGGGGCACTGGGGTACTTCTGCTCCCCAAGAGCCTGCGGGCAGCGGCAGCACCACTGGGACTCCGATAGCACCAGTCAGTGGAAAGAACTGGAGTTACTGGGCAGGGAGGGGCCCACTGAGGGAGTTGTAGGGGAGGGTAGCGCTGCTCAAGTGCCTTAACCCTGCTGGCCCCTGCCCGCTGGCTCCTGCAGCAGCTGCCCTGGGAGGGGAGCGTTTACAGACCCGGGGTGTTGGCTCAGAGGTGCCTGCTCTGCCTCTCATGTAACCATGGGGGTTTTTGGTCTATTTTGGATATTTTCTAATAAAACCAGTTAGCAGCAGCCCTGTGTCTGTGTGTGGTGCAGCTCTACAGCCCCCTCTTTCCACCACCTTCCCCCAAATCAGCACCCAGAGTCAGCCAGAGCAGCAGTTTATTAAAGACAACAGCCCAAAGAGCAACCTTTGGCCTCACCATTACTTCCACAGCTTCTTGATGGACATGTTCTTCTCGCTGTCCTTCTGCATCACCTGGGTGGAGAGGAGGAGATGGTTCACAGCCCCCTTCTCCACAGCTGGGTGCTCATTACCCCCAGAATCACCCCAAAACCCACCCTCCAGCCAGGCTTTGGCTGAGCAGCAGTGCCCCTGGGAAACTGCTCCTCCACCTCCTCCGCCTCTTCCAGGTCCCTCACTGTGAGACAACCCCTCAATGTCCTACTGTAAAAGCTCCTACAATGACCTCAGCTTCACAAAATCCCACAATTGGAAAGGTTTTGGTTGGAAAAGCCCTCTGACTTCATTACATTCAACTCTTCCCCCAGCACTGCCAGGGCCCCACTAACCCCTGCCCCCTCATCCCACAGCTCCAGGGCCCTGAGACTCTTCCACACACAAGGACTTCCCTGTCAGCCTGGGTCAGGCCTGAGAAACCCTTTTTTGGGGGCAGAAATTGTTCCTCTGGGGCAACCTCAACCTCCTCTGGGGCAACTTGAGGCCATCTCATCTGTCCCTTGTTCCTGGGGAGAAGAGACTGACCCCTACCTGGCTCCAACCTCCTGAAGTTCAGGGAGTTGCAGAGTGAGAAGGTCTCCCTGAGCGTCCTATTCTCTAGTTAAACCCCACCGTTCCCTCAGCCAAATCCCTTCCTATCCAACAGGGGATCTCCACGAGAAGGGAACACCTGGAGGATATCATTTGTGCCCAGAGCCAACCCTCTTCTGCAGCTCCCAGCTTTCTCTGTGCCTCCCACAACCAGGAGCTGTGGGTTGAGGAACCTACAGCAGCTCCCCCAGCACTCACCTTGGCAACAGCCATTTCAAAGTCCTCCTGCGTGACGTGCACCCGCCGCTCCCTCAGCGCGTACATCCCAGCCTCTGTGCACACTCCCTGCCAAGGACAGCACCATCACCCACCGTACCCCCATCACACCCCACCATCACACCCCAGCACTGCCAGCCCACCTTCACTTCAGCCCCCGATGCCCCTGGCATCAGCTCTGCAATCTTGCGCAGGTTGATGCCCCGCGTCAGGTTCATCTTCCGTGAGTGGATCTTGAGGATGTCCAGGCGGGCCTGGAGAAGAGAGCAGTGGCAAAGCCAGGGTTGGAGTCACTGCCAGACAAGGCTGGGAGGGGACCAGGGACAGCCAGGATCCTCCCACCAACCTCCTCATTGGGAGGGGGGAACTCGATCTTCCTGTCGATACGGCCAGGGCGCAGCAGAGCAGAGTCCAGGATGTCAATGCGGTTCGTGGCCATGATCACCTGCACAGGCACAACAACCATCGGTGCCTGGGGCCAGCAGGACATTGGTCCAGCGCCAGGCAGGGTACCAGCACCCTCCTACCTTGATGTTCTTGGTAGCCTCAAAGCCGTCGAGCTGGTTGAGGAGCTCCAGCATAGTGCGCTGCACCTCGCTGTCCCCACCAGAGCCCCCCTCCAGGCGGGAGGAGCCGATGGAGTCGATCTCGTCCATGAAGATGATGGAGGGCGCGTGCTCCCGCGCCATCACAAACAGCTCCCGCACCATGCGGGCACCTGCAGGGAGCGAGGGCTGAGCCCTGGCCCTGCACATAGCCCCACACCCACCAGAGAGTGGTCCTGGCACCGCCAGAGCCTCCCCTGTACCCCTTTACCTTCTCCGATGAATTTCTGCACCAGCTCAGAGCCCGAGACGCGGATGAAGGTGCAGTCGGTGTGGTGGGCCACTGCCCGCGCCAGCAAGGTCTTGCCTGTGCCGGGGGGTCCGTAGAGCAGGACACCCTGCAGCAGCCACACGGTACCTCAGCACCCTGTCTGTGCCTGCACAGGCAGCCACCCCACAGCTGGAGCCACAGTGACAGCCCCGGGCAACACTGGCAGTGCAGATCCCCCACCCCAGCAGCACTTGCCTTGGGCTGGGCAATCCCCAGCGCCTCAAACAGCTCTGGGTGCTTGACTGGCAGCTCAATCACTTCCTTGATCTCCTTGATCTGCTTGTCCAACCCCCCGATCATCTCATAAGTGGAATCTGGAACTTTCTCCACCATCATGAGGGACACAAGAGGGTCTACTTTGTTGGGCAGGATCTTGTGCAGAGTGTAGCTGTCGTTGCGCAGGGCCACGCGGCAGTTGGGGGTCACCTGCAGCCAGGGCAGAGGGGAGCTGAGCACCCCTGCACCCAGGGGCAAGAGCTCCAGGCTGCCCAAAGGAGCGGGCAACTCCCTTCTCGGGGCCCCAGGACACTCACATCATTGATGTCGATGTTCTTGTCCACATCCACCACAAACTTCCCTTCGGGATGCACCTGCAAGGGGACAGCTGCCACCCTGAGAAAATCCTTGCTGGGTTCCCAGTACCCACACTGGCTGCTCAGAGTGGGAGAGTGAAACTAGAGAGTGAAGGCACCACCAAATATCCTGTAGCCCCAGCTGCCTCCAGAAAGGACTAAATCAGCTGCCTCCCACCAGCATGGGAGAGGTTTGGGTCCAGAAGAGCCCCCAGTAACATTCTTCCCTGGAGCAAGAGCTTCCACTTTACATCTCTATGTTGTTACACTCCCCAGAGCTCACGTTCACACTGGCACTGATTCGTGTGGGGTAAACAGGAGGGCCTGCTGGCACACTCCCCACTCAGCCCTGCCCTAGCCATTTCAGGGCCGTTCAGCCTCCTACCTTGACTAGCACCTTCTTCTTATCCATAGCTCTCACCACCTCTCCCACATAGGAGCCCTGCTCCTGCAGCAGCTGCAGCTCCTCCCGCAGCAGCCGCACTGTGGAGAAGGAGACATCAGCATCAGCCACAGGCACATCCGCCCCAACCCCCTGCCCAAGACAGAGGGGCAGCACCTGCCACAGAGGCTGGCAACTAGGCCAGGAGCCCTGGGGAAAGGAGCAGCCCCTGGAAGCCCCGGGGCAGGACGCAGCCCCCGAGAGCCCCGGGAGAAGAAGAGGAAAGCAGCCCTACCTTTTGCATTCAGCTCATTCCTCTGTGCCTGCAAGCGCCGCAGGTTCTGGCTCTTCTCATTCACAATGAGCTGGGGGAAGAAAAGCTCTGCTGAGTCCTCAGCATCCCCTGCAGTGGGAGCAGCGTAAGTCCCTCAGGTTTATCCTTCCCATCAGGACACAGCCAGCCAAATCCCACTGCAGAAGGCTAGGCAGCACCTCACACTCAAACAGCAAGCACTGTCAGCTCACAGAAACAAAGAAAAGGCCCTGCTTAATGGCATCATCCTGGGGCAGAGCTGGCACCAGCAAGCAGGCACTGCTGTGGGTGCTCTGGAGGGAAGGGCAGGCAACGGGTCACGGTCACACAGCCCTGGCTGAGACCACAGGAATGCTGATCCAGGACAGGCCTAGCTCACCTGCAACTCCTCGATCTTGGATAGGTAGTACTGACGGAGCCCAGTGCCACCTTTCCCATCGTCCATCTCCATCTGTGAACAAATCATAGAAACACCCTGGCTGGAAAAGATCTCCAGGATCATCAAGTCCAGCCCTCAGCCCAACATCAACTTGACCCCTTAACCATGTCCTCAAGTGCTCTAGCTACTTGGTTTTTAAACCCTTCCAGGGACGGTGACTCCACCATCTCCTCGGGCAGCCTGTTCCAGTGCCCAACCACTCTCAGTCAAGAACGTCTTCCTAAGATCCAATCTAAACCTCCCCTGATGTAACTTGAAACAGTTTCCCCTCATCTTATCCAGAGATCATACAATCACAGAACACTAGAAATTGACGGAGACCTGGAATGATCATCTAGTCCAATCCCCTTGCCACAGCAGGATCCCCTAGATACAGTCGCACAGGAACATGACCACGTGGGTTTTAAATGTCTCCAGGGAAGGAAACTCCACAACCCCTTCCGGGCAGCCCCTTCCAGTGCCCTGTCACCACTCTCAGTCGGAAGAAGTTCCTTCTCACATAACAGAACCTCCACTTTTACAGCTCACACTCATTGTCCCTTGTCCTATCAATGGGTGTCACTGAGCAGACCCCGTCTCCATTCTCCTGACACCCACCTTTTCCATATTTATTTATAATGGGATCGAATTAATGAAATGAGCGATCTTAAACCAAAAAGTTTCTCACACTTTCCCGGGTCGACCCCAGTTCCCCCCCTTCCCCATCATCTGCGTCCCGGGGCGGGTGCTCAGCAGCAGCCCCCAACGCTCCCGTTCCCCTTCGAGTCTCACCAGCCCCACATCGTAAGCCCTTCCCCCTCCATCTTCTCCTCCCCCCGACCCCGTCTCCACTCTCCTCCTGCCCCATGCCCGCTCGGCTCCGGTGCCTTAAAGACACTGAGACGAGACCCGCCGAGTCACGGCCCCCATCAGGCCCCGCCTGCCTTCGGCCAACTGCAGCAGAGCCCCGCGGCCTCAGCAGCGGCCCCAGCCCACACTGGCTGCCCCTTCCCCCAGCTGCAGTCCGGCCCCACCTGCTCGGGACCGTCCACCGCCATCTTCTCCGCCGGCATCGGGACCCGGCGCCGCTCTAACCACCACTAAAGATGGCGAGCGTCTCCTTTCCGGCCGTGGTGGCGTCACTTCCTGTCCGACACAGCAGCAGCGCGGTGCATGTTGGGTCAGGGCTGTCCTCGGGCCTGCCGCCATCTTGGTGCGCTCTGCGGGGTCCATGCCATGTCCCGAGCGGCAGGGGCGGCACGGACTGGCCTCAGGCGCCTCCCCCTTGGGGGATTTGTCATCGTTTCCTCCTCTTGGCTCCTCAGTTGTCCCGCTCGGCTGCGGCGCTCGCAAGATGGCGTCGGGGCGAGCGGAAGCGGAAGTGTGGAGGCCTGGCGCGGGGCACGACGGGAGTACCTGGGCACGCGGAGGCGACGGCAGCGGCAGCGGTCGGGGCTGGGCTGGGGGTTCTGCGGAGAGAGTCAGGACCGGGTGGCACCGGGCGGGCAGACCCTGGCCGGACCTGGGCACAGCGAGGGGTGCTAAGGGAACGGTGAGATTGGCCCGGGGAGGTCGTGGAGGCCCCCCATTGCCGGCCCTGTCCGCCCGGCTCATCCTGTTTGTTCCCCTCAGGCCTGACAGAGCATCCCGCACCCGCGGAAAGTCCCGACCCCACGTTGAGCTCCCACTGCCGCCACCATGGGCAAGAAAAGCAAACTGGGCAAGAGCCGGCGGGACAAGTTCTATCACTTGGCCAAGGAGACGGGTGAGGGGCCTCTGTTCGCTGCAAGGCCGGGGGTCACAGCCTTGGTACCGCTAGGCATCCCCAGCAGTCCTTAACCTGCATCTCGCCCTCCCCAAGGTTTTCGCTCCCGCTCTTCCTTCAAGCTTCTCCAGCTCAATAGGAAGTTCCAGTTTCTGCAGAAGGCCAGAGCGCTGCTGGACTTGTGTGCAGCTCCAGGTGGATGGTGAGTGAGGTGGAGGTTCCCAGTGCCACCAGCTGCCTTGGTCTAGGTCCTGTTGTACCACTGTCATCGATGCCAAAGCTGATCCCCAGTGGCACAGTTCAGGACTGGGGGCTCTCCTGTTGCCCTGCTGTAGCTTCATTCTTCTCTGTTTTTCTTAGGCTACAGGTTGCTTCGAAGTTCATGCCCGTTTCTAGCTTGATCATCGGTGAGTGATGTGGCTTGGCAGGGGTGGGCTGTGAGGGCTGGGACCTCCACTGCAACCCCTGGATTTGGGTAAAGAACAGAGACCCTGGATGAGGATCATGGTAGGAGGATGGAGCTTGCTTTTCAGAGTAGGTTGTGGTGCTCATATTGCTTCCTTTCCCCAGGGGTGGATTTGGTTCCTATCAAGCCTATTCCCAATGTGGTGACACTGCAGGAGGACATCACCACTGAAAAGTGTCGCCAGGTATAAACCTGCCTGCCCTTCTTTGTGCTGAGGCTGGCTGTCAGCAGGTCCTTCTACACTGGGGTCAGGCACCACTGCACCTGCTCAGCTGGGCCTCCTCAGAGGGAGGACAGGGAAGAGGTCTGAGGTGACTTGGGTAGGGGGTGCAGCCTGTTGGTTCTTGCAGAAGGTTTAGTGGAACAAACTTGTGTCCCTGCCCCTCAGGCCCTGCGCAAGGAGCTGCAGACATGGAAGGTGGATGTGGTGCTGAATGACGGAGCCCCCAATGTGGGAGCCAGCTGGGTGCATGATGCTTATTCCCAAGGTGGGACCTGGCTGGGGCTGTCCCTCCACAGCTGTGGGGTGTGACAACAGATGTTCTCATACCCCCGCGCTGGGAACAGTGATGTCTGCTGACTCCTTTTCTTCTCTTCCACTCCAGCCAATCTTACCCTCATGGCCCTGAAACTGGCCTGTGAGTTCCTCTGCAAGGGTGGCTGGTTCATAACTAAGGTGTTTCGTTCCCGGGACTACCAGCCACTCCTCTGGATCTTCCAGCAGTTCTTCAGCAAGGTCCAGGCCACCAAGCCTCAAGCATCCCGCAATGAGTCCGCTGAGATCTTCGTGGTGTGCCAGGGTGAGCAGCTGGGGAGACCTGCAGCTGCTGGAATGGGGCTGGGGAGACCCAGCTGATACTCTGGGCTGTACTTGGCACTGATCAGACTGCACCTTGGGTACCTGGGCCAGCCTTGGGTGCCACACTATAGAAAGATATTGTGGTGTTAGAGCAGGGCCAGAGAAGGGCAGTGAGGCTGGGGAGAGGATTGGTAAACAGGCCCTTGGAGAGTGGCTGAGGGAGCTGGGGTTATTTACTCAAGAGGAACTTGAAAGGAATCTTCATTGCTCTCTACAGCTAGCTACAAGGAGGGTGTAGTGAGGCTGGTGTGGGTCTTTTCTTCCAAATGACTAACGATAGGACATGGGGAAATGGCCTCAAATTGTATCAGGGGTGGTTTAGATTGGATCTTAGGAAGAAGTTCTTGACTGAGACTGTGGTTGGGCACTAGAACAGGCTGCTCAGGGAGGGGGTGGAGTTTCCATCCCTGAAGATGTTTACAAACTAATTAGCTAGAGCACTTGAGGCTATGGCCTGGGGGTCAGGTTGATGTTGGGACTTAACGACCCTGGAGGTCCTTTCCAGCCACAGCGGTTCAACAGCACCTCCACTTTCTCCATCCCAGGATATCAGGCTCCAGACAAAATTGACAGCAAGTTCTTTGACCCAAAATATGCTTTCAAGGAGGTGGAGGTACAGACTAAGTCTGTCAGCGAGCTGATCAGCAAGAAGAAGCCAAAGGTATGAGCGAGGGACCGGGGTTGGAGCCAAACAGGTTGTAATAAGCAAAGTTGCTCAGAAAAATTGAAGATCTGGGAATGTGAAGTGGTGGAAGAGCCAGTTTTGGAAAATGTTTATGATGTTGGAAGGTGAAGCAGCGATGGGGAAGTAGCAGTACAAAGTATGAAGCTGGGGTGGGTTGGTGAAACCATCCCTGCAATGGTTGGACTCTGGGTCTGGGTCTCTGTTGGGTGTCTAGGACACAGAAGGCTAATGACTGGACTAAGTGGCCTCAGCTGGACATGGAGGTTCACAAACCTGTCTCACTGTCCCCTGTCTTGAGCCTGAAGACAGACTGGGAAAGGTCCTGGAGGTGTTCTGCCTTCATCCTTTGGTCATGAGGGCACTACAGCAAGAGAGGAGTTATGTGACATCATTCATCCCTTTGGGATGGCAGCAGCTGCTGCTGTGGCTCATCCAGCTCCTTCCTTCTGCAGGCAGAAGGCTACGCAGATGGTGACATGACCCTGTACCACCGTTTCACCCTCATGGACTTCCTCAAGGCTCCCAACCCCGTGGACTTCCTCTCTAAGGCCAATGAGGTCAGTGCATGAAGCCAGGGGGACCTTGGTGGCTCCTGAATCGTCCCCAGGAGCACAGAGGGAACTGTGCCCTAACCCTGGGACTCATGTGTAACCCTCTGTCCTGGCCAGATCACACTGGGGGATGGGGAGCTGGAGAATCACAGTTCCACCACGGAGGAGCTGCGTCAGTGCTGCAAAGACATCCGTGTGCTGGGACGCAAAGAGCTCAGGTACTGGGGGGGACTGGGACGGGGCGTTAAGCCGGGCCCGCTGGCTGGCTGTAATGGTTTTCCTCCCCACACAGAGCCCTGCTCAACTGGAGGACCAAACTGCGGCGTTTCTTGGCTAAAAAGCTGAAGGAGCAGGCGAAGGAGCTGGATATCAAGTAGGAGTCACAGTACAGCATGGTAGGAGAGGTCTGGAGAGAAGTGAGAGACAGTCTGAGCTCCTTTCTTTTGGCAGCCTGAGCTCCGGTGAAGAGGAGGAAGGCAAAGAGGAGGAGAAGAAGGAGAAGACATTGTCAAGAGATGTAACTGATGAGGGGGTGAAAGAGGAAGAGGAGGAGGTAGAGCTGGCATTGGCAGAGATGAAGGCCAAGGAGCTAGCAGAGTTAAAGAGGTAAAGGGTCCCCACGTGAGGAGGGCTGAGGGGCTCCAACCATGGGGACAGAGGGTGGTTGTGTCAGAGCCTGTCCCGCTGCAGCAGCGGGTGGGGTCTGGGGGGCTGTCTGCTCTAGACAGGTGAGTTGGCTGTTCCAGCTCTCCTGGTGTTGGGGACCCCTCGTGTTGGAGACCCCTTCAGTGCTGCTGGAGGACATGTGGCTCTGGTGTGGCAGTGGGTGGTCACTGGGCTGCGTGTGTGAGGGGAGTGGGGCAGTGCAATCTCATTCCTTTAATGTCTTCTCTAGGAAGAAAAAGAAGATCCTGAAGGAGCAGCGGAAGCAGCGGGAGCGTGTGGAGCTGAAGATGGACCTCCCTGGTGTCTCCATTGCCGACGATGGTGACAACAGCATGTTCTCTCTCCGGACCATCCAGAGGACCCCGGTGCGTGGGGCAGGGGGAGGTGCAGCAGTGGGGGTCCCTGTGGCTTCTGACACTTCTTTCTTGCATTTCAGCTGCTGAATGAGTTGACCCGGGGGGACATGGCATCTGCAGATGCTCTCCTGGAGATTGGGCCTGGGGACGATGACATTTACATCTCAGATAACGAAGAAGATGACGATGTGTCCCTGGTCAGTGATCTGGACCCAGAGGAGCTGGTTGAGATCGAGGCCAGGCAGCGGCAGCTGCAGAGGGAGAAGCGAGAGCAGGGTGCAAAGAGGTGAGAGATGTGAGAGGTTCCTGGGACAGAAGATTCCTTTGGGTCCAGCAATGAGTTCAGCCCATCCTGGTCAGGGGACACTGATCCTGGTGCTGTTTGTCACAGAGAAAAGTTTAAACAGAAGGAAGAGAAGGAAGAAGGGGAGGAGGAGAATCCCCTGCTGGTGCCGCTGGAGGAGAAGGCAGTGCTGGAGGAGCGTCAGACCAGCCTGTGGTTCATGAAGGTCAGTTTGTCTCTGTGAGCCAGAAATGACAGGCTGGCCTTGGGCCCACAAGCTCTCTGGGTCTGCCCAGTGGCCCTGACCCACTGCTTCCCATCCTCAGGAGGCCTTTGCTGGCATCGAGGACGATGCAGATGAGGACCTGGAGTTGGGGCAGTCGCAGATGTTGGCTGAGAGACAGCGTGAGTCGCAGAGAGGTCAGTGTGGGGCACAGGGACAGTCTCGTGGCCTCAAAGAGGTGGTTTCTGTGTCTCAGAACCCTCACGTGGAGAAATTTGTTCCTCAAATCTCAGTCAGCCTTCTGTCAGCCTACAGCTGTTAGCCCTGGCCTTCTCACTGCAATCCCCGATGAAGGTCCCTTCCCAGTTTTCCTTTAAGCACTGAAAAGCCACACCAAGGGCTCCTGGAGCTTCTGTTCTCCAGGCAGAACCCCACCCAGCATGTTCCAGCCCTTGTATCATCTCTGGGGCCTTCTCTGGACCAGCTGTTGCTGTTGCTGTCTAGCCTTTCCCCCACCAGCACCCCAAGTCCTTCCCCTTCACTGCCAGCATGTGCTGCTACCTGAGGTTCCCCTGACCCAGGGGCAGGACCTTCCCCTTGGCCTCGGAGCTCCTGAGGCTGAACCTCACAAAGCTGCTCTCTAGGGAATGATACGCTGTGTGCTCTACCTCAGCCTTCTCCCCCCTGGTTCTTGTTCCCTAGACAGAGCAACAAAGAAGAGGCAGAAGGAGCAGGTATCCCAGGAGGAAGGTCCAGCTGAGCCCCCACCTGCCACCACAGACACAGCACCTGATGCTGGTGAAGCGCAGGATGAGGAGAGCAGCGATGATGACAGCAGCAGCGATGACGAGAGGTGAGCCTGGAGATGGAGCTGGTCTGGATGTTCTCCTCCAGCCCCACATTGCTGTGAGCTGAGTACCCCAGCCCTGACAGCTCTCCTTTCCACAGGCCAGCACTGCCAGTGATGGAGAAGAAGCGGGGCCGTGTCGAGCCGTGTGGCTTTGAGGTGGTGCCCATTGAGAAGCCAAGTGAGTGCAGGGTGCTGCCTGCACCCAAGTGTGTTGCTCTTGAGGGGCTGGACACAGGGTCAGGCTGTGCTGTGTGGGTTCAGGTTAGGCTGCTGGTAGATCAGCCCAGCTTTGCTGTTTCTGTCTGCTGCAGTGAGAGGCCAAGTCCTGGACGCAGAGGGCCTAGCACTTGGCTCTGTCATTGCCACCTCCAAAAAGGCCAAGCGGGACCTCATCGATGACTCCTTCAACAGGTTTGTGCAGCTGTGAGTGTGGAGGGGGAGCAGTGTGTGGAGACAGCCCACGGGGTGTTGTGCTGGTGTGGGAACCTCCATGTCTCACTCACTTCTCATCCCAGACCCCCTACCCCAGGTATTCCTTCAACGAGGACGAGGGGGAGCTGCCAGAGTGGTTCACAGAGGAGGAGAAGCAACACCGGCGCAAGCAGATCCCCGTGGACCGGCAGACGGTTGAGGCCTATCGGCAGCGCTGGCGGGAAATCAACGCCCGCCCCATCAAGAAGGTGGCAGAGGCCAAGGCCCGCAAGAAGCGGCGGGTGAGTGTGGCCCTGGGGCTGGGTGGGTGCTCTGCTCCCTCTGCTTCATCCCTGCTCCAGTCCCACTTTTTACCTCACCTTCTCTGCCCTAACAGATGCTGAAGAAGCTGGAGCAGATGAAGAAGAAAGCGGAGGCTGTGGTGAGCACAGTGGACATCTCGGAGCGGGAGAAGGTGGCCCAGCTGCGGCGGTGAGTGGAGGAGTCCAGATCTGGATCCTCTGTTGCACTGGGCTGGTTTCTGGTGCCTTGTCTCATGTTCGGGCGGAATCCCGGTTTAGGCTGAGGGGTGACAACAAGGGAGCCCCCATCCTGGGGCCCTGAGGAGTGGTGGGACCCAGTATCGGTCCCAAAGCCCAACTGGAGCTGGGCTGGGGTGCCAGGGTCGGTCTCATCTCCTGCCATTCTCCCACAGCATCTACAAGAAGGCCGGGCTGGCCAAGGAGAAGCGACAGGTCACCTACCTGGTGGCTAAGAAAGGTGTGGGACCCCGCGTGCGCCGGCCTCCTGGCGTCAAGGGCCAGTTCAAGGTTGTTGACAGCCGCCTGAAGAAGGATGTGAGGGCTCAGAAGCGCAAAGAGCAGAAGAAGAAGCGCCATAAGTGATGGGGAGCTGGTTCTATCCTTGGTGAGGGACTCAGCTTGGGGCAGGGCTGGCTCCTGCCCTCCCTCTCTGGCCTTGGGAGCAGCTGGCTCGCCCGGCCGCTCTGCCCGGCCGTGGGGGCTGTGGCCCAGCCACGTGTTCCTGTCCGACTGCGCTTTGATGTGACCTCCTGGCCTCCTGCGGGGCAGGAAGAGTTGATTTGGCCTCAGTGCTGTGGCATCGACCCCTCCTGTGTTCACAGCATGACTGTGTCTCCCAGCCTCTCACTGTTGCTGGCTCTTGCCCATGGTGATGCCATGAGGCTCCACACCAGCCCTCATTGTCCTCAGAGATGTTGTGGCTCACTGGGACATCTCCTGGGGCCATATTTGGCACTGAGATGGCAGCAGGGTTGGCTGTAGAGCCCTGAGGCAGATGGATGTGGAGGGAAGACCAAGAAAGACCAAGAAAAGATGTGGCTGAGCAGAGGTATTTATTGGGGGGGGTGCTGTGTCTTCGCTCCATCAACCAGTGCCTGAAGCTGTGCCCTGTGTCCCGTCTCCGTCCCGCACAGGGTCAGGGCTGTGGCCAGGGTGGGAGTGAGCAAGCACTGTGAACCGTTACGGCCCTCATTGGCTGAGGGAGTTGGGAACCAGCAGGTGCCAGGCTTTGGGCTGAGCTAGAAGTTCTGTGCCTGACCATCTGCTTTTTCAAAATGAAATAGTGTCCTGTGAGTGGGGAGACCTCGGGTCCCAGCAGCTGAGCTCCATCCCTGGGACCTCAGTGTCATCCTCAGGTGCAGGGCCAGTGAGGTCTGACCCCCCGCAAAGGGTCACAGCATCTCTCTACCTCACAACCTGGATCCTTCCCAACCTTGAGCTCCCCAAACTTTGGCCAGCAGGTCCCCATTGACCCTTCCAAGGTTTCTGACTGGGCTCTTCCATCCCTGTCCATCCCCAGGGACGAAGGGCTCAGTAACCCTAAGGTAGCCCCTCAGCCCCTACCTGAGCTGCAGGATGCACTGTAGGCAACATCTGCACGGTCACCTGCAAGGGGAAGGGTGGTTACCCATGGGCTCAGGGTCAGCTGCATTGGCCAGTGTGAACTGGCAGCTCATCCAGGTGCTCTCTGAGCCACTAGTGTAACTGGAGCTACTGCCTGGCAGGGCTCACCCGTCTCGTAGTAGTCGTACAGTGTCACAGTGGCTGGCTGGAGGTTCTTCACCAGGAAGTCCTGCTGGGCACTGAAGGCAAAAGTCTGCTCCTCCTTCGTCAGCTGTGGAGATCCAAGGGTGAGGAGCAGTCCTCCACAGCTGGGGAAGCACCCCAAGGCCTCAGCCTGCGGGGTCCTGCCCCTGTCCCCATGTCCCATCTCACCTGGTCCAGGTAAATTGTAACCTGGTCAGGCTGCACCTCCACCTTCTTCACCAGCTCCTGCCTCTTCAGCTGGAGGGACACAGCTCAGTTTGGGCTACAGCTACTCGTTGGGTACCCCAGTCAGGGCCAGCACCCCAACTCAGGGTGTTGGAGGGGTAGAGGGGGTCCCAGGGGCAGTGAGGGCTTCTCACCTCCACCAGGGAGCTCTTGTTGGGGATGTAGCCAGATGGCAGCTTGGCCTCAATGACAACCATGTTGGTGGTGGGACGCTCCCCAATGTACCTGCGCCGGCAGACCCCCCCAGCAAGGGTTGAGGACTGTCCTCCCTCCACAGCTGCTCTGAGCCACCCCAAACCCTGTGGGCCAGCCCCAGTCCTTACTGAGCCCGGAGGAGGAGGCGGAAGCGGGCACTGGCATCCCCCTTGCACTCCTCATGCTCCATCTCCACACGGAGGTTGAATGTCCCCGCTCTCGGAGGAGGAGGTATGTTGTAGCGCAGGGTCACCTGGGGTGGCACCAGGGGGTTGGAGCCATCGAGCAGCCCCTGTGCCGCAACAGGGACCCTGGGCCTTACCCACCTGCACCAGGACACAGCCCTGCCCACGGCCTTGCACCCTGTATGTCCCCGGCAGCTCCTGCAGAGCCTCCTGCTGCAGCACCAGCCGGTTGCTGCTCTGCAGCAGAAAGTCCCGCGTGGTGCCCGTTGGGGACGTCACTGTCACCGTGAAGTCGCCATTGTTGCCGTAGGTGAGAGCAGCATACTTGGCCAGGGCTTGTAGGGCCACCACAGTGTCCTGGGGGTGGAGAAAACACCAAGCTGGGGTCACCCCGAACTGCAGCCTGCTGGGAGCAGCCTCATGGGCCCCGGAGCTGGTACCTGTGTGGATGCAAAGCCCCCGTAGGGGTTTTGCTGCCTGCTGAGCCAGCGCACGATTTGGGAAGCAGTGTCCAGGTCAGCAGAGGACACCTGGGGCTGGGAGAGGTGGGCCAAGAGGACATAGGCAGTCATCTCCACCTCTGCCGATGCAGCAGCAGCCCAAGAGGGCTTTGAGGAGGGCAGAGTCTTCCCCTTCCTCTGCCAGTAGAGTTGCCCATCTGTGAGAGAAGCGGGTGGAAGCTCAGTGCCCTGCTTTGAGGTTCTTAGGGGAGCTGAAGGTGGGATGGGGTGACCCAGGCAGGGAGTGGCACCACCCAGAGATGCCTCTGCCCACACACTGGGTGTCACCTGCACTGATGCTGTGCTGGGCCAGGCTCTGCAGCTGGGTTTGCTGCTGCTCCCTGCGCCCTGCCAGCCTGAAGACGTAGGCAAGCAGCGCCTGGGTGTAGGGGTCATCTGTGTCTGAAGACTCCAGGCACTGCAGGGCTGAGCTCACCTTCGGGTCCTGGCATGGGAGCAGTCAGGAGCTAGCCCACAGGTGTGGGCATCACTCAGAGACCCCAGTTCTGCCCAGTGAGACTAAGGGGTCCTAGCCCAGTCAGGACCGGAGGTGGTTCAGAACACCCAGGATCCCTTTCCCAGCACCCATCCCCACCCCACCAGCCTCTTTGGGGAAGATGGAGGCAACCTCACCGTTGGGGCCAGGCCCAGCTCCAGCATCGCAGCTGTGACATAGGCTGACAATGAAAGCTCATCAGAGACGCCGCCCTGCAAAGGGGACAGCAGCAGATGGGTCTGGTCATGCCCTGCCACCAGCACAGGACTGCCCCACTGGCCTAGACCCCACTCCAGCTTTGGCCACGTGTCCCCGTGTCCCGCACCATGTCCCAGCCCACCTGCAGGTCACTGTGGAAGAGCTTCCCCACTTTGCGGAAGCAGCCAGTCTGCTGCTGCTGCTGCTGCAGCCAGTGCAGCGCATGATTGATGTGCTGCTCATCGATGGCCACGTAGGCTCGGGCTTGCCCAAAGGACTTGAGCACAAATGCTGTCAACCTACGAGCCATCAGAGAGATGTGAGACAGGGCTGGGGTAAGGTTGGTAGCAGGAGGAGCCCTGCCCACCCTCGCTGGTGCCGCTGCCCAGCCTGCTGAGCCCTGCGTGGTCCCTCACCAGGTGTTGCCTGTGGGATCGTCCTCTCCAAAGGCACTGTAGGAACCATCACTGTGTTTGTAGAGCAGCTCTCGCTGGTACCCTGTGGGGAGGAGACTGGGTTGAGCCTTACAAAGATGTTTTTTTCACCCACGGGACTCCAGAGGCACCCTGGAGCCCAGACCCCACCTCCAGGGCACAGATCAAAAATGGAGACAGGGGATATGGGGCAGTGGTGTCCCTTGGCATCAAGGTAAGGTGGGATGGAGAGAGGAGGGGAGCCGGGATGCTCACCACTCTGCAAGAAGCCCTGTGCCTTGGCACGGATGTCAGGCTGCAGCTGCCCAGTCTTCTCCAAGTACTGCTGGATGTAGATGTTAGGAGCAAAGCGAACCATGTTCTGCTCCCCACAGCCATAGGGCATGGCCAGGAGGTGGTCCAGATTCTGCAGAGCGTTGCCCATCATGTCGCCTGTTCCAGGGACATGTGGGGAGCAGCATCATCATCTGAGCCCCCCTGCCAGCAGCACCCCAGATCCCCTTCAGACTCAGCTCTGGGTGGTGACCCCTCCTGCTGAGCTCAAGCTCTGGACCATCGCTAGTTGCTCTGCAGCCATCCTGGGTCCCTGCTGGTCCCTTACCCAGCACAGTGATGTGGGCTCGCTGGGAGCCCTCCAAGATGTTTGCAGGAACCTCCAGGGAGATTTCTTCAAGCGCTGTGGAGATGGAGGGCAGTGACAGTAGGGGTTCCCGGGTCCTCCTGGCCCAGCCCCACAGCACCCTTGGCCACCCCCTTCCTGCCCCAACAGTCCATGGACTCAAGGCTGGGTTGCAGTATTTCCCCCCCCCTCCGGGAACCCTGCTCCTTGGCTCCTCTTGCCTGGTGGCCCTCATGACCAGTGGCCAAGCACCCATGTCCCCATTGAACTGCCAGACACCCATGGCCGGTCCTACCTTCCTGGCAGAGCAGGGAATTGTGAGCCTTCTCCACCAAGATCCCCCCGGGCTGTGGGGAAGCAGCAGCAGAGTTGGTCAGGGGGAGGGACCAGCCATGTCTCCAGTCCCCCAGGATCACACCTACAGCCTGAGCTTGGGGCTGGGTGCTGTCCCACTCCCGTGCCAAAGGCAGCGCAGACCCTGCGCTCAGACCCTTCCCGCTCTCCTCCTCCACAACCTCTCTGACCTGCACCAGCAAGGGCTTTATCACAGTGTCCACACGGCCCTGGGCGGGCACCACGGGCATCTCATTGCCACAGGGCTTCTCGGAGTTGAGCGCCTCAGTGCTGACAGTGATGTTCACCTCCCCTGTGGGTGCAAGTGGGGAACTCAATCGCCATGGAGCCCCCCAGCCCACACCGCAGCCCCATGGTCTTGCATCAGCCCTGGGGCTTTGTGTGGGGTTGGCTGGACTGGGATGGGGGTCACTAGGTGAAGCAATGGGAAGGTGAAAGGGCAGCAGGGGAGAGTTTTCCACATTTGTTCCCTGCCCACCCCATCCTCAAGGGTGTCCCCAAACTGCAGGGTAGGGGAGGGTGTCCTTCTTGGCCCTGGTGCTCTGTACCGAGGCTGGTGGCTCGCACATCCCAGCGGAAGGTCCTCGCTTCATCTGCACAGATGCAACCACTGTACTCCTCATCCATGCCTGCCGACACCTCCAGCTCTGCCGACTCTGCCAGCATCACCTGAACCTACCAGACCATGGCCACAGCTCTATCAGCCCCTGACACACCCCAGCCCCAAGACCCTCTCTCCAGCCACACTCACCCGCAGGCACTGCTGCAGGTAGTTGAAGACGGTGGCCACCAGGGTGAAGGACTCATGGCGAACCACAGCATAGGGCAGTGCTAGCTCCACAAAGAAGGGCTTGAAGGCCGTGAGGGTGATGGCAGGGGCCAGCCCCAAACCCTGTGGGGAAGTGCAGAACATCCCAGCTTTCCACTCGGTGATGGCATCAGGCACCGTCACTGTCATCTCTGCAGAGCCCTCCTCCCTGTGGGATGGAGAACACCATGAGGTTGTCCCATCATGTTCATTGATGGTTTGAGTCACCCTCAGCTGGACTGGCTCTCTCCCTGTGGGGGAAGGAGCTGTCTCGATGTCCCCAACCTCCTTCAGTGCTGGAAGGAAGCTGGGGAGAGGACCAGCCCTCCCTCACCCCACAGGGATCAGGTCCCACAGCCATGTCTCTGGGAAATACGTCCTGGGTGCTGATGGCTCTTCCTGGATGTCAAAGTCTGTGATCTGCGTTTCCATTGGTGGTGGACCACGAAGTAGCACCAGTTGGTTGTTCCTCCGTATGTCACCTGAGAAAGGCAAAGAAACTAGGCTCCACAGGCCTCCCCTGCAGGCAGCAGGAAGGGGCACAAACTCCTTTTCAATTCTCTTCAACCCCTCTGACAGGGACGGCTCGGAGTACCCCAGAGGACATGGGAGTCAGGACTGGGCACAAGCTCTTTGCTCCTTTCTCCATAGAGGGCTCAGCAGAGCGAGCAAGCCCGGGGCCGTGCTGACCTCGGACGCCTCGGGGCCCACCCATCTCATGGTAGCTGGACGTCACACTTCTGCAGTTATCGCTGGTCTTGGCATTGGTGAAAAGTTTCAGTGCTGCGTACTGTGTGAAAGAAAAGAGATCTCTGAAACCCACCAGGAGGAGCATCCCCATCCCAGCAGGACAGAGCTGCAGGGGTCTGCAGAAAGGGGCAGAGGCTTTGCCATGAGTAGGGCTTTCACGAGATGCTGCTGTGTTTCCCAGCTCCTGGGTGAAAAGGAGCCAGGGGGCACAGGTGGGCAGGGCTCTTACCTGGAAATATGTGTGGGTGTCCAAATGGCAACGCCTCCTAAAGCAGGAAGGTAAGGAAGGCTCCCTTGTAGGCCACCTCCGCAGGACGGAAAAGCGAGAAAAATAGTTCGGGGGATGTGGTGGACAGGGACGTGGTTCCCAAATTCTTCCAGGGTAATTGAAATCAGGGAGTACTTGGTAGACCTGGGGACAAACACAGGTACGAACCCACCCAGGCACCCACACCCTCCCCAGGGGCAGGACTGCCTGGGAGCCACCATGACACTGAGTCTCCGTTGGGAAGGTCCAAGCCAGTCATCTCTTCCACCCCTGTTTCTCCTACTGGTTCCTATATCCCTACTGGTCCCTGGCACTGAGGAAGGGGTCCTGGGCAGTGCCACCACTCACCGTCTCCACACTGAACTCCGCCTCGGGCTTCAGGAGCAGCGCGCTGCGGTCCACGGCACGAAGAGCACACAGTGACCTGGGGACAGCCTCCAGCTTCAGCTGCAGCACCGAGCCAGGCAGAGCCCTGTCCTCTGAAAAAGCCATCTTCACCTGGGAAGAAAAGGGCATCAGGGGGCCAGGGCAGAACATGCAGCTATGGAGCAAAATCCCTTATCTTCAGCAGCTTCCTCTCACCTTGCCAAGGAAGCAGTTTGCCACGTTGAGCTCAGTGCTGTCGGCCACCATCTCACCACTGGGCAGCACCACGTAGCCCAACACCTTGGCCCTGGGGGCCAGCTCAGGGCCAAGGGGCAACTCCAAGGAGAAGGAGCCTTTCTGCCCTGGGCCATGGGAAAGGAGGGGACATGAGGAGCAGGCATGGAGAGCAGAGCCCTGCACAGCCTGTCTGTGTCCTGGGACCTACCAGCCTCTGCAGGCAGCTCTTTCCTGATGACACTGGCAATGGTCCCTTTGGATTGGACCTGCAGAGGAGAAGATGGGAGCAAAGCAACTGACACTGAGTGGACATCTGAAGTGCGCTGATGGAGGATGGACCCAAGGGGGAGAGCATCGGGATGGTTTTTGTCCTGTGCCTGTCTCTAGCTCCCCCAATATCTTCCATTGGCATCCAGCAATGCTGACAGAATCACAGAACATTAGGGACTGGAAGGGACCTGGAAAGATCATCCAGTCCAATCCTCCTGCCACAGCAGGATCCCCTACACCAAGTCGCACAGGAACAAAACTTCTGCAGAGAAAGAGATTTCACAACCCCCCTGGGCAGCCTCTTCCAGGGCTCTTGTCACCCTGGCTGTGAAGAACTTCCTTCTCATATTGATGTTGAACCTCCTGTGTTCCAGCTCACACCCATTGCCCCTTGTCCTATCATCAGATGACAAGATGAGAAGAGCCTGGTTCCATCCTCCTGACACCCATCTCTCATTTATTTATAAACCCAGATCCCTCAGCCTTTCCTCAGCAGGGAGGTGTTCCACTCCCTTTAATGTCTTTGTGGCTCTGCGCTGGACTCTCTCCAGCAGTTCTGTGTCCTTTTGGAGCTGAGGGGCCCAGAACTGGACACAACATTTCAGATGCAATCTCACCAGGGCAGAGTAGAGGGAAAGGAGAACCTCTCTCAATCTACTAACCAACCCCATTCTGATCCGCCCCAGGATGCCACTGGCCTTCTTGGCTACAAGGGCCCATGGCTAGCAAATGGTCATCCTGCTGTCCACCAGCATCCCCAGGTCCCTTTCTTCTATGCTACTCTCCAACCTATACTGGTACCTGGGGCTGTTCTTGCCCAGATGCCAGACTCTGCACTGCTCTTGTTATAGTTCATTAAATTTAACCCCGCTCAGCTCCCCAGACTCTGCAGACCCCACTGAATGGAAACAAGGGTAGGGCCCTCAGTCTGATCAGGACAGATTGCTCCTCGTTGTGTCCTCAGGGACATGACTACCAATGTCTGTGTAGATGTGGACCTTCATACACAGCTGCCCTCGATGCCTCCTGCCATCCTCCCTCAAGGCCAGGGCTCACCAGGAAGACCACATCCAGGCCCTCCAGTTCTGTCTCCAAGGCCTCCTTGCTGAAGCTGTAGTCCACCCAGAGCTGCTGGGGCTGGTTGCATGGCAGTTTGGTGCCCAGCTGACGAATGTGCAGGAAGCTCCTGCTCTCTGAAAAGAAGGGTCTGAGTGCCATGTGGGCATGTCGGAAGATAGGTGTTGAGCCATTGTTCTGGATGTGAGCTGTCTCCTCGACTTTACCCTGAGCAGCAGAGACAGAAATCTGGATGATGAAGCCATCTGAAATCCCGTGAGGTGCTGGTTCCATCAACAGGCACCAGTGATGCAGGTTCTTGGCTTGGAGAGGTGCCCAGCTCCACCCCACGGGAGCAAGCAGCAGAGTCGGGTCACTTACATCCAAGAAGACATAGCCATTCCAATCAGAGGTCCCCAGCTCAAAGGAAGCTCTCCCCGAGCTGTCTGTCAGGTAGGTCCGTTTGGATTCTCCTCCTTGCTGCTTAACGAAGAGCAAGAGCTTCTTCTGTGGCAGCACAGAACCATCAGCTGCCTTCAGCAACATCTACACCAGGGTGGAAGAGGAGATGGCCCAGGTTGGGCTACAGCCTTGGGGCAGAGTGAGGGGGCGGGGAAGAGCACGGGGGGTCAGCACGAGCACAAATGGGTACAGCAGGGTTCAGAGGGGTCCCTGCAGGGTGTCAGGCACCCCCATTACCGTCCCAGTGTAGGTGATCCCAGGCTTGTAGATGTCAACAGCATTTTCAAAGGTGACAGTGACGATTTCAGGTAAAATCTTGCAGCTCTTGATGTTATTCTGTTCCAGCCCTGTGAAGAGGCGGTGGGAAGTGAGGGTGTTGCAGGGATGCTGGGCACAGGTTAGCTGCTGTCAGCTTCCACCACACAATGCAGAAGTTTCCTGGCCATTCTAGGCTCCTTCAGCTCCACCCCTGCAAAGACACCTTTTGCACCACCAACAAGAGGAGCAAACTCTCTAGGACAGGATTTACACCTCAACCCAGGGAGCAGCTGGCTTCAGAGTCCTCAGAGAAAGCACCACTTGGTACCAGTGCACTTGGGGACAACCCCTGCATCTGTTTTTGTTTTCCAAAGCCAAGCAGCTGGCGGTCACTCCTGGTGGGACCAACATGTTGGGTAAGGAATTAGCTAGATGGACGAAGCCACACCACTGGTTTGGGTGAAACCACTGGAGTCTCCTTCATTGGAGATGTTTAAGACCCGCCCGGGTGTGTTCCTGTGTGACTTGGTCTAGGTGATCCTGCTGTGGCAGGGGGATTGGACTAGATGATCTGTCGAGGTCCTTTCCAATCCCTAGCGATTCTATGATTCTATGACTTCACTTGCTATAGTGTTGGGAGAGCTGTTGATCCTGAAAAGTGCTTGTGATGAGTTAGGTTTTAGAACCCAGAAAAAAGTCGTGTCTCTCCCAAACCACTCCCCTCTGGGAATAGAAATGTGGGGTGAAGTATCGGTGGGGACTTTAGTACTGGAGGGACAATCTGGAAGCAGGGCAGGGGTGGCTACAGGCAGGCCACGGCCAGCCGTGGAGGAGAGAGGACACTTGGCCCTGCACTGATTTTCCTTAGCCCAGCTGCCTTCTCCTGCAAGAGAGCCTTCACACTCTCTGTGGGGCTAGTTAAGCGCCCCCTACCGAGTGGAGGCCAGAACTGCAGCCAAGTGCCTTTTGTACACACACTCCTTCCCTTACACCATCTCCCTAAATTTCCATTTTCTTTGTTATGATTTTCCTGGGGCTTTTTGTTTTGCTTTCTTTTAAATTTATTTTGTTTTGAATAGATTTTACGATTTATTCTAGTTTTCCTATTCATTTATATTCCCTTCCTGTATTGGTGGGAGGGGAATCTAACAATCTGTTCTGGAGGGTTCTGCCTTTAGCTGTCAAACCAGCACAGTGCTTTTGCCTCTTGACCAGTCATCTGGTTGTAACTGCATCACATCCACTCCTGGGCCCAGTCCCTGCACCCCAAAACCACAGCACTGTTCAGGAGCTTCCCCAGAGAAGATAGTACCCCCAGTGCGCACACAGAGCCACAGACCAGCGGCAACCAAGCAGCAGAACGCTACAGCCCCTACCTGTCCCATCCTCCACCAGCGATGCCTGGACTTGGAATTCCTTCTTATAACTCGAGCTCTTCAGGTCAAAGGCCGTCAAAGAAACCTCTGAGGAAAAGCAGCCGTTCTTCTCTGTCTGGAGGGAGAAAGTCAACCCTGTTAGCAGCAGTGGTGGGAAGGGGCTGTCCCAGCAGCATCCACCCTCCCTGGGTGAGCTCACCTGCCCGCTGAGCTCGATGCATTTCATCTCTTGGTGGAGGTCACCATGCAGTCTGTACCTGATCTCAACATACTTCCAGGGCTGGCACAGACTGGCCTGGACCTTCCCCTGGACGGGTTTCCCATAGGTGTACCTGTTGGGTGGAGGCTGGTGAGGGTGTTCCTCAGGGACCACATCACGTCGGTTCCCCCTTCCCTCTCCTTTCTGTGTCAGCCTCACCGTCCGCAAATGTCCATCTGGAACTTCTTGTCATTCTCCAGCACCACGTCAGGGAGGTCAATGGTCACCTCAAACTTGGGCAGCACTGACGGAGAAGCAAAGGGAGAGAGGGTTGTCTCTCCCAGGACAAAAGGAATGGTGCCTGGCGGTCAGGGTGGCCGAGATAGGCTGCCCACAGGGACATGCTGAGGTGGGGCTCCTACCCCCCACGCACATCCCAGTCCCCACATACCATATTCCTCCACGCTGAAGGAGTGGGTCTTCCCTTCCACCTGAATGATGTAGGTCCCCAGGGCCGGTTCCACATCCAGCGGTAGGGACAGGTCAACAATGCCCTGCTGTGGGCTCACGTCCCTCCACTGCGCAATGCGGTTCCCACTGGGATCCTGCACAGAGGAACATGTAGGATCAGCGATAAAACAGTTGCCTTCTGCTGCTCCCGTCCCAGCCGTGCTGCCTTCCCAAGCCCACACCACCCACAGCCTCCCTCTGCCTCTCACACTGACCTTCAGGAGCACAAGAGGCAGCTGCAAGGCAAAGAGAAGATGATCAGAGGAGAAATGAATAGAATCAAGGAGTCGATTAGTTTGGGACCCTAGAGATCACCTGGTTCCAACTCCCCTGCCATAGGCAGGGACGCCTCTCACTAGACCAGGCTGCCCAGAGCCCCATCCATCAGGGTGGGGACATCTGTGGAGCCATGGATGCA
This sequence comes from Rhinopomastus cyanomelas, assembly GCA_013400115.1. Taxonomy (NCBI): domain Eukaryota; kingdom Metazoa; phylum Chordata; class Aves; order Bucerotiformes; family Rhinopomastidae; genus Rhinopomastus; species Rhinopomastus cyanomelas. The sequence goes on from VXBP01002899.1 coordinate 604,364, forward strand.
GTAGAGTCAGGGTTACTTGTGGGATGCTGTAAACTTCTGAAACTTCAAGCTTCCTGGAGACAGATTTTGAGCCTGTGGGCAGCTCTGGCTGGAACGAGCTGAGGGCACTGCCATGCCCTCAAGGGGCATGTCCTGAGGTGCCTCTGCAAGCCTACCCCTTCCCCAACCCTGCTCTCACCTTCTCATTGCTGGGAATGAAGTCTTTGTCCAAGGAGACAATTCGAAACTTCACTGGAAAGAACGAACATGGATGCAGGAGTGAGTGAATCCACAGAGAAACCAGTTCCTTGTGGAGAAGGAGGGTGGAAACCCACACCCAGACCTGCAGGAAGGCACTGCACCCCAAGCAGCAAAGCTTAGCTGCCAGCGTGTCCTGGCAGTGCCTTGGACCAGTGCTGGGGGTCACAGAGCATCCCAGGGTAAACATTCCTATTCCATTCCTCCAGTGTAGGAAGAAGTCTGAGTCTGCTGCACCCATCTCTCACCAGGTCCATCAGCCCAGAGCAGGCTGGTCCGTCCTGCCCTTCTCACCTCGCTGTCCAGGCTTGTAGACAGCCTTGTCTGTCTGCATGAAGATCCCAGGCTGCAGGGCTCTCAGCATCACCTCCTTCTTCTCAGAGACACTCAGAGAATCTCCCTGGATTGAGATGTGCAGGTCTATGATTTCCTCCTTCCCTTCAACAGGGGCTGGAACCTGCCAGAGGAACACCAACCGCAGGGTGAAGGGAGGTGCTGTGGCTAGGATGCTCTGCTAACTCCTAGGGACCCAGAGCATTCCTCACCCACGGGGACACCTTCCCCAAGACATGGGCTGGGAAGAAATGTGCCCCCAACACAAGCCCAAGCCTGCAGCTCTGGGGCATTATTCCAGTGACTCAGTGACTCTCCTGAGCCGGAGTAGTTTTGCCTGCCATGGCAGCATGAGACCCTACAGAAAGATGAGGAAGTCACACCTGCTCCCAGTCCCACATGGGACCACAGACCCACACCCAGGGAAGCTGGTGGAAACTGCTGCTGCGCCTGAAGACAGTGGGTGCCCAGGGCATCCCTTCTGTGTGTGTGGACTGACACTCACAGGGAAGGTGATGTTCAGGTACAGATGAGGCTCCTGGACCTTCCTGTCCAGCAGGGTGATGTTATCTGCTCTCTGCAGCTGGATGGTCACCTGGACAGGCTCATGGACTTCACTGAGATGGACCCAGAGCGTTGCTGTGTGGGGGTGGTAGATCACAGCAGGGGATGTGATCACATATTTCCTGGCAAGGACAAGTGCTGATGTGAGAGGCCTGTGAGTGAGGCACATCCCAGTTCAAGACCCCATGGAGGTGTCGAACTGCTCCTAGGCACACAGACACTGCACTGGGAGGGCAGGGCCACCTCCCCCAGCCTCCTCACTCTGCTTCTGGCCTTTCCATGACTTCCCCTGACTTTGCTGAGCGTGAAGCAAAGGCTCTGCTGCAAGTGAGGCAGCACCCACAAGCAGCCCTCCCAAAGTCCCCAGGATCAGCAGCCCCTAGGAGCCTGGTCCTCAGTGCTCGTGTGCAGGGACAACAGACCTGCCTGAGCATTTGCACCCAGAACAACAACCACAGGCAGGGGAAGGATTGTCTCCCATAACCTACTGCCAGGGCACCAAGGCTAATTGCCCTCCCACCAGGCATGGACTGACAGACAGACAAACACAGAGAGGTCTTACAGTGCTGCAGATGCCCCAGCTGTGAAGTGCAGGATGAGGAGCAGCACGAAGGACAGGGCAGCTGGGGACCTCATGTCTCCAGCTGCAAAAGGCCGTGAGCCCCAGGTCCTTTCTCTAGGCGCTGGGTTGCTGGAGACTGTTGTCCACCCTGCTGCAGGCTCTGAAATGAGAGCTGTGCTGTGAGCAAACACTGGTTGGCAGAGGCATCTAGCACAGACCCGCAGACACAGTGAGTGTAGTGTTTACCACCTGACCACAGTTCCAGGGTTCAAGGCTCTGACAGATTTATGCAATTTCAGGGAAGGTTCCCATAGGCTGTAGAGGTTTAACATTGGGGGCCGCAGGACCCACCTCCCCACTGGTTTGCTGGGAAACCAGCAGGATGGAGCAAGTATGTGCTCCCCAAATAGAAGTCAGCCGTACTGGTAACAGTGGTAGAGGTGCCTAATTATAGAATCATAGAATCATTAGGGATTGCAAAGGACCTTGAAAGCTCATCCAGTCCAATCCTCCTGCCACAGCAGGGTCACCTAGACCAAGTCACACAGGAACCTGTCCAGTCGGGTCTTGAACATCTCCAGTGAGGGAGACTCCACAACCACCCTGGGCAGCCTGTTCCAGTGCTCTGTCACCCTCACTGTGAAGAAGTTCCTTCTCAGGTTGATGTGGAACCTT
>VXBP01002900.1:0-72827 GCA_013400115.1 Rhinopomastus cyanomelas
ATCTATCTATTTATCTATCTATCCATCTATCTATCGATTGATCTAGCTAGCTATCTACCTACCTACCTACCTACCTATTTAACTATTTATCTATCTATCTACCTACCTACTTATCTATCTACCTATCTGCCTATCTACCTATTTAACTATCTACCTATCTACTTATCTACCTATCCTATCTATCTATCCATCTACCTACCTACTTATCTATCTGCCTACCTATGTACCTACCTATCTACCTACCTATCTATTTATCTATCTATCTATTGATCTACTTATCTATTTATCTCTATCTCTCTTGCTGTCTTCTACTTATGTGATTTGTTCCTGGAAAAGCAGAAAACACCACTGTCCTTTTCAAGGGGATGGAAGTCTCTGCAGTGTTTATGCTCCACCTCTTGAGGACACTGTCTAGGTTCTTACTCTGCTGCTAACTAGAGTCCTGCTGGCTTCATGGACCTAATCTGCTTAAAAAGACACAGCCATCTCTTTGTAATTGGCATCACCTCCAGTCATCCTGGACATCTTCACGCTGTAGACACTGCAGCTGACTCTACGTTTAACAGCAGACAGCAATTACGTTAGCAATATGGCCATGGGCACTGAGGTCTTTTCACTCCTGGCATCATGCTCTCCTGATGCCATTTTGTACCCCTAAATAATCCAAACACTTCACATCAGCTTCACTGTTTGAAGGCAAACGTGTTGTAACAGGGAGGACACTGTGCAGAAGTTGTCGTCCCCAAGCCCCTCTTCTCAGTACTGTTTTGGCGTAACTTTAATCAACGGCTCTTGGCTGAAGGCACAAAATCTGTGGGCTGATCACTTGGCACTGCTCTGTGACTCACCAGAGCGCTGCTGCTGAACTCATCTCCTGGCTTTCACTGTGCACAAGCACGAGCGAGAGAGAAAGAGCAGGGCTGCCCTGCTCCCGTAACCGCACCAGTCTAAAACCAAGCCATAACATCCACTTAGTGCCTCTTTAGAAGAGCTAAATGGATTTTGTAAATTCCATGGGTAAATTAACGCTAGTGTGATTCGCATAAGTCTTGCCATTAAAATGATTTACCTCCACTGCAGCATTATTAATGTTCAGTAAATTACATCCATAAAATGACATTTGCCATGCCATTAACCGAAGATAATCCACAAAGCTCATTTCTAACCCCTTTTTTATTGTTTATAATGCCCTTCATAAACACTACTGTAGATCTCTCAGGCACACGCAGTCACCAGGATATTGATAGCTCTGACACAACATACGCTTCGGATCAATTACTGGATCAGGAGACTAATTTAGACAATCTTTACTTGTGGTCAGATAAAGATTCATTATTTATGAGTGCAAACAACACTGTGTCGTTGTTCTTCAATTCAAAACACATGTTCCCTGGAACATCATCCCTCCTCAGACTTTCTTGAGTCAAAGTAGATTATCGCCCTGGAAAATGTTGGTCATTTCAGAAATGGGCTGAACAAGCATCTTTCAGGAGTGAAAGCAGAGCCCGNAATATTTACCTATATATATATATAAAATAATCTCCCATGGATCCGAAATGTGGCTTTATAGCAAAATGACAAATTAATTCTAGAGCATCTGTGGCAGCAAAAGGGATGCAAACAGTCTACCCAAGAAGTTTTGCTGGTGGTTACCATCACTTGAAGCTACTTTAAGAGAGAATCAAAGGATCATGCTCTGGCAATCAGCTGCCTTTCAGCTGCTGGCAGCTGGCCCCCATATAAAATACAGTATTTAGCTGGACTTGCGTTCCCCTTCTGCTTCAGCACAAAATACTAGTGTGCAGCTTGAAGGACCCACGTAAGTGGCTTAGATGGCCATCTGTGGCTCAGAGAAAACAGTTACAGAATGACAGAACATTAGAGATTGGAAGGGACCTTGGAAGATCAGCTAGTCCCATGCCCCCACCCCAGCAGGATCACCCAGATCAAGCAGAAATTATCAAAAGGCACATTACACAGAACCATGGAATCACAGAAGGGCTCACAGACAATCACTGGTGATTACATTCTGTGAACCTGTTGAAGTCTGATGGAGGTCCTGTCAGAAAAGTGCCTCCAAACCCTTTCCTCTACCTGTGTGTGTTGCCAGGTTTATGCACTATGGAGAGGAAAAAACAAAGTCTCATGTTTACCTTTTCTTAGCCACTCTCAGACAGGGAGATCCAGTTGTTGAGAAGCATTGTAGTGACAGCTTTGTTGCCTAGCTAGCAGAAAGAAGGTGAGCAGTTTGATGGTGTGTAAATCCATTGCATATACACAACAGAGTTAATTATTTTGCAAAAACAGGTCCTTTTTGGTTTTTTGCTGCACTCAGAGTATTCAAACAGGGCAACATGAAATGGTTGAAGAGTATTTCTGTGGCTATGTGCCCACTCCCTCAGCCTGCTGACGGGGAGAATGTTAGGAATGGAAAAAAACACTACTGTGAGAGCTGCTAGTAGTTTGGGCTAGCAGTGGCCCAAACTACTTATCAACACCCCTCCAGCTACCACCACAAACACAGCACCATGAGAGATGTCATGGGAAGGATCAATTCCACCCTAGCTAAACTAAATGCAACTGAATATCAGGGACTGTCAGAAATCTTAAATTCTTCTTAAAATCTTCCTTCTTAAAATCTTCCTTCTTAAAATCTTCCTTCTTAAAATCTTTCTTCTTAAAATCATCTTAAAATCTTCTTACAATATTCATACAATCTTCTTATAATTTTAAAATCTTAAAATCTCAAAACCTTAACATCTCAAAACCTTAAAATCTTAAAACCTTAATATCTTAAAACCTTTACATCTTAAAACCTTTACATCTTAAAATCTTTACATCCTAAAATCTTTAAATCTTAAAATCTTAAAAGACCTTAAAGAGCTAGATTGCCATACCAGACAAAGTGTAGGTTTGAGGATGAGTGTGGAATGCTTTCCCTCCTATACAGAGGCACCAACAGTCCTGAGAAACACAAAACAAAGAAGCTATAAAATATACAGTTTTCTGGATGTTTTGGGCCATAAAAGATGTTCCAGATTCATCTTACTGAGACCAAGACGCCAGGAACCAACTGCTGTCCTCCATGGATGCTCATTCTCCAGTAGAAAGGCTTTGTGTTGCTACCATGCCCTTGCTTAAATTCTCCTTTAATGAGGTGACTTTAAGCTTGGAGCCCACCACAAAATGTGTCTAATGTCCACCCTCTCACATACAGAAATCATAAAACATGGAGTCAGGCATGGTATTTTTAGAACATGAAAGTAATAGAACATGAAAGTCATGATTGCCACAACAGAAGTCCAGCTTCAGCTCTAATTAATAATGCATGCTGCCCAGACACTTCTTGATTTCTATATATGACAGCATGCTTCATGTGATGTGCACGCTAGCTTGATCCAACTCTTAACGAGTACAAGATGCTGCTGTGGCTTTTACTACCTGTTCTTCATTATTTATTAGCAACAAAACACTAAAGTTTATTGGGCAAGACTAACTAATTGAAGGAACAAATATTGAAAAAAGAGGACATTCTTTTTGTGCAAACTGCACCAAGGGGTTCTTTGCATTTCTTTTTATTTTGAAAACAGAATTAAAATGTTTTAACAATGTGGTAGGAGACCTTGGAAGACAAAAGGCATTATTAGAGGATTCCATAAAAACTTTCCTTGAAAAACATTCAGCTTTGCAAAAAAACCAATAGTAGCTACAAATGGCCCAACAACCTAAGTTTTACACAATTGAAGATTACACAGTGTTTTTACTACTAAAAAGGAAGAAGAAACCCCACTGATTTGGGTAAAAATCTCAGCCAACTCTTGTAAAATTTTTACATTTGCTCAGATCTCATTAATGTTGATAAATATTGGAAGGGTGGGTGTCAGGAGGATGGAGCCAGGCTCTTCTCAGTGTCATCTAGTGATAGGACAAGGGGCAATGGGTGTGAGCTAGAACATGGGAGGTTCCACATCAATATGAGAAGGACCTTCTTCCCAGTAGGGGTGATGTAGCCCTGGAAGGGGCTGCCCATGGTGATTGTGGAGTCTCGTTCTCCAGAGACACTTAAAACCCACTTGGACATGTTCCTGTGTGACTTGGTCTAGGTGATCCTGCTGTGGCAGGGGGATTGGACTAGATGATCTTTCAAGATCCCTTCCAATCCCTGATGTTCTGTGGTTGTCATTTCTCTAAGCTATTGTAAAACAATAATTAGGAATACCTCAGTCAATAAAAATAAAGGCATGACTAGTGTTGTCATCACATTATATGCCAAATCACAGAACCACAGAACATTGGGGCTTGGAAGGGACCTCGAAAGTGGCCAGTTGTAAACACCTCCATTTATTCCTTACTCGTGCTGTACTACCTGCACACCTTCTGCTATCTGACTGTGTTAAACATGACACATGGAGCCTTACTTTCCTGGCAATTACATCAGTGCGAGTTCAGTGAGTCCAGCTGTGTGGCAGCACTGACTGCAGCGCTGGGTTCAGCTTCTCCTCATGTTCAAGAACAAAAGGAGTACACACCATTTTCAAAGCCCACATTTTCACTTGTTCTCGTATTGATAATCTCAAGGCAGATTTAGTCCCTCACTTGTAAAGTTCAACTCAGGTATCTAAAGATAACCCTGAAGCAAGCTTCCACATCACTGATATTCTTCACATATTACTTTGCTGTTCCCAGGAGGAAATCTATAATAATACAAAGGGAATCTGGAAGAGTGGAGCTGCACAAGAAATACACTGTACTTGTGGTCTTGGAAATGAAAAACGACTTTAGAAGTGTTTAGCCTTTGGCCAGCACAAAACCTAAGCTCCTGAGCAGCCTTGCACAGAAAGATGCATAAAAAAGAATTGGAAAAGTGATGAGAGCTGCTTGTGTTTGGAGCTGCATCGGCTCAACACACTCCATTTTTATTGTCGTTCTTTTAATTAACCAGGTGCAGAGGTGCACGTGAACAATTGATATCAGCTCAAAATCTAAGGTTAGTCAGTGGCAGCTGGGAAAAGATTTAAGCTGAACTAAAATAAGCAGAGCTTGGCCTAAAGCACCACCTCTACCCATGAGTCAGCAATGTGCTCTTGTGGCCAAGAGGGCCAACGACATCCTGGGGGGGATCAGAAGGGGGGTGGTTAGCAGATCGAGAGAGGTTCTGCTCTTCCTGTGTTCTGCACTGGTGAGACCACATCTGGAGGGTTGTGTCCAGTTCTGGGCCCCTCAGCTCAAAAAGCTGCTGGACAGAGTCCAGTGTAGACCAACGAGGATGATGGAGTAAGTGGAAGAGCATAGAGCAGCGAGGATGATGAAGGAAGTGTGATTTGGTCTAGGTGATGCTGCTGTGGCAGGGGGATTGGGCTGGATGATGTTTTGAGGTCCCTTCCAATCCCTGATGATTCCATGATTCTATACAGTATGTTGGGGACACCATGACAAAACAGGTTGTCATCATTTCCTAGAGATTAACCTGGAAATAAAAAACACACATGAGCAGGGAGGGTCCACTCATGACCAAAAGTGAGTCATCCAGACACTCTGCCCAAGGACAGAGACACGTGGGGCAGTAGTGGTGAGGTTGCCAACCTTCTGCAGATCCCTTTTTCCTCATCAAGCTCAGAAGGAGCCACAGATTGCCACGGATAGTTTAACATCAGGCAGTTAGAGCTGAATGAGTTTAATCCAAATGAAAATTAATTCACCTCTTATTGGATGAAAATGATAATTTTAAAAGTTATGGTGCCAGAGGCAACCCAAGGAGGCTGACAATGGGCTGCTGACTGTGAAGATCAGTGTGTTTCCACGAAGCACTAAATAAACAATAGGAGATGGAAGAAGAGGCCTGCATTCCTTAAAAGGACAGAAAACAAAGCAGGCTGTTTCTAAAAGTAAACTTGAATCACCAAATGTGTTTAATGTAAAGAACCCAGCATGTGGCTGCATCAGAAATATACATTAAGGAAAAAAATCTTGTGTCTGGAATAAATTTCAAAACCATTTTGTTTCCTTTAATAAGAGAACATAGAATGTGGAACGGGGGACGGGGCATGAGTCTGACACCACAGCTCTGTCTTTTCTCAACTGTGCACGAGAGATTTAAGGACTGAAAACCTTTCCGAGTGTAGTCCTAGTAGATGAAAGGACCTGGACTCACCCATGTACCTTCATGGATTGAAGTGAAGCACCTACTCAGGCAAATTCCTCTACCCAGGCTCCTTCTGCAAAGAGCTCATCTCCAGAAGTTAAGTGCTTAGACAGACTATATGTCCCTCAAAATCTTTCCATTAATCATAGAGGGCACTTGTGGTGAGGGCACTCTTAGTAGTCACCAGAGTAAGTGGGGTATAGGTAGGTATGAATCACAGAGTAACAGAGTCACAGGACAGCAGGGATTGGAAGGGACCTTTAAAGATCATCCAGTCCAATCCCCCTGCCACAGCAGGATCACCCAGACCAACTCACTCAGGAACACGTGCAGGAGGGTTTTAAACATCTCCACATAAGGAGACTCCACAACCCCCCTGGGGCAGCCTGTTCCAGTGCTCTGTCACCATCATACATATCGTTCTCATATTGATGTGGAACCTCCTGTGTTGCAGCTTACACCCTCCTGGATGTGTTCCTGTGAGACTTGACCTAAGTGGTCCTGCTCTGGCAAGGGGATTGGACTAGTTGATCTTTCAGAGTCCCTTTGAATTCCTGACGTTCTGTGATTAGCGATGGGAAGTTGGATTCGCCAAGCAGGGTCAGGCCTGGCTTGTGCTGGGATGGGAGACAGTCTGGGTGCACTGGCTGCTGTAGGCTTACCCTGATGAGTTCCACATCCCTTACACCTGATACTTGTGTTGGCAGTTGTAAAGTTAAAAAGTACTGGCACGTACTCCCTGCTGTTAATGCTAATGTTCCGAGTTGCCACTTCTGTTTTCAGTAGACTGGAGAGTATTGTTCCAAGTCCTGAGCGTGCTGAGTCTCTTTTGAAAGCTCTTCCAAATGTTTTCTTTAAGCTTTCTGTATCTGACACCAAAATTCTCAGTGCAAGAGAATCTGTGGGCTGACCTACTTGCCCACATCCTTTCCAGCAGAGTGTTTTCTGCTTCTCTTTTAAATTCATGTGTTGATACACAGCATAAAAAGGAATCTTAAATGCATTTAAAATATGGCAGATGGGTAATGTGGTAGAAATAACTTCCTGACCTTTCTGTAAAAAAACTTCAGCATTTTATGAAAGTAAGATCCTACATTAATTTCACAACATGAAGGTCTCTGTATCACATTATTACCTGTGGAAATTCCAGTAGATGTTTACAGCATCCCAACTGCTCTGGAGAAGTAAATAAGTATGCATCTAACGCCCGACGTTGGAAAGCAGAGGAAGCATAACTCATATTATTCAGATAAACCCTATTTCAGATAACAGATGGTCAGCCAGGAGATTATAGGAACAACTCTTTGGAATACATGCTAGTTCTTGTATGAGAGGTGTTGGAAAAGCGTTCAAGAGCTCAGCCTACGTGTTTTTTCACGAGTTTTACAAGTACAAATGAAAACGTCAGGTGCTTCTAATAGGTTAGTTTGTGGGACTGTGATGAGTATTTATGGAGATTGGTGTGGATGCTTTTCCATTAGGTACAGTGCTGCGCACGTTTTGGCTCCCACTTGAAGGATGTTATAAACCGAAGTGGGTTCCTCATTCCTCAGTACCTGACATATTCTGATTGCAAAACATTTAGGGGTTTGCACGATTTATTGTAAATAATCTCTCCTATAATGTCCACAGCACAATAATTCACACCCCTGAGGCAAGCGAGTTCTGCAGAAATGACATTATGCGGGAGATAACTTTTCAGAATTTACCATTTGCACATCATGTTCAGAATCTATAACACATGTAAAGAGGTCAAATCCTCATCTTTCAAATATATTTTTTCTATCATTTTGTGGTATTTTATTTAAAATAGTTACATCCAGCCTAATAGCTTGACTGATAACTCAATAATTTACCACATCCCACAGTGGGGAAAAAAGATGGGTTTTTGGTGCATCGTGCTGAGGACAGGCTTGTCACGCCTTACCAGCAGATGAGACAAAAGGGAAGGCTAACACAAAGCAGTGTGTGCCACTGACACTGTTGTTAAAATGACACCTTTTCTTACACAAGAATAATTGGTTTGCTTTTGCCAACCTTTAGGTCAAATCTTGAGTCAGACATCATCCCTCGTATTAACCTGTTTCACAGAATCACAGAACATTAGGGATTGGAAGGGACCTCGAAAGTTCATCCAGCCCAATCCCCCTGCCACAGCAGGATCCCCTAGACCTAGGTGCACAGGAACATGTCCAGGCAGTCTTTTCTCACTGCTCCCTTTGAAGGTCAAATCACAAGTTACTGTTAATATTGGTAAAAAGAAGATTCCATGGAGTTTAACAATTAGAATCTGAACAGCTGGGTCCTGTTCCCAGCTTTATGACCAACTCAGGGTATAAATGTACAATTAAAAATCACAGAATCACAGAAGATCTGGGATTGGAAGGGACCTCGAAAGATCATGGAGTGCTGTGCTAAGAGGTAAAGCCTGTCAGTGAAACAGTGCTCCCAAAGTTATTTGACAGTGTTTAGGAAGTTCAGGGACAGCAGTGACCATCAAGGACAAGAGGGTCATTAGGGACAGTCAGCATGGCTTCACCAAGAGGCTGGAGAGCTGGGCAGGGAGAAATTTAATGAAATCTAACAAGGGCAAGTGTAGAGTCTTTCATCTGTGCAAGAACAACCCCAGGTACCAATGTATGCTCCTGTGTGACTGGATTAGGTGATCCTGCTGTGGCAGAGGGATTGAACTAGATGATCTTTTGAGGTCCTTTCCAATCCCTAATGTTATGTGATTCTGTGAAATTAGCTCTCATTGATGCCTTCTTTAAAATCAGGGAAAAGCTATCACCTGAAACACAAGAACGTGCACGTTATGCTATTTCACTTGATGATAAATTCTTGCCTACTCCCAGCAAGAACAAAAAACACACATGAGATTTGGAGCTTTAAGTGTTACATCTAAACCCATAATTCACATAAATAAATAGCCTAGTTTACAGAAGAATTGCAATACCAGATGTACAGTGTTCCACTTACTGCAATTGGGAACACAATTCCCAAGAGGTAAAAAGTAAAATGAAAACCCTTTCAAAGCAGATCCTGCTTGTATCCTATTAATGGAATTTGACTGCGTTGGTGTTTTCGTGATCGATGTTTGGAAGAACATGAACTGTTGTTCTCTTTAAATCAACCACCAAATTGCTAAAAAAATCGGGAACAACTGAGCAAATTGTAAGCCCTGTGGTGCTGAACATGCAGACAAATAAAGACAGTGCTCTGCAAAGTGTGAGTTCCCAGAGCTGTGTTCCTCCCAAGGTGTTGAGTCCAGCTCCTCATGATGGTGCTCAAAAGCGTCAACACTCTTTACTCAAACTCTGATCAGCCCAGTCTATGAGACAGAGAAGGTTTGGGGAGCTGGTGGAGTAAGAGAAATCCTGAGGAATGATGTTAGAAAGGGAGTGGAACATCTCCCTGATAGGAAAGGCTGAGGGAGCTGGGTCTCTTTAGCTTGAAGAAGAGGAGACTGAGAGGTGACCTCATTAATGTCTATAAATATAGGTATCAGGAGGATGGAACCAGGCTCTGCTCAGTGTAACCTACTTATAGGACAAGGGGCAGTGGGTGTCAGGTGGAACATAGGAGGTTCCACATCAATATGAGAAGGAACTTCTTCATGTTGAGGTTGTAGCACTGGAAGGGGCTGCCCTGGGGAGTTGTAGAGTCTCCTTCTCTGGACACATTTAAAACCCACTTGGACATGTTCCTGTGCGACTTAGTCTAAGGGTCCTGCTGTGGCAGGGAGATTGGACTGGATGATCTTTCGAGGTCCCTTCCAGTCCCTAATGCTCTGTGATTCTGTGAAGGGGACCAAAACAGGCAGAAGGAAATGAAACAGGGGAGAGGATGGGGACAGGAGAGAAACACCAAGAATCAACAGTGTTCCATAAACCTGACATGTGAGGACAAGCTAAATCGCAAAAGAAGGTGCCTAGCAATGGTGACGTTTATTTATTTGATTCTTTCAAAAAGCCATTTGCTGCCCTTCATCTCTGTTGCAGTTTTCCAATGACACTCAGTGTGATTGAAGGTGGTCAAAGCCCTGACTGCAGACTGCTGCCCAGACCATAATTGGAAACAGGCAACAGCCTTCTTCACTCCTTCAGCTGCAGCAAGCGGTCAGGCATAGTTGTGCAAGAGGTCACTTACAGACAGACAGATAGGTGCAGATGCTGAAGGCTGAAGCAAGGATCCAAAACCTGAGAAAACAGCACCACTAAAAACACTGGAGGCTTTGGGTGACCCTTCTCCAAGCAGGCAGCAGAAGATGAACTGATGGAGCCCGTGTATATTGTCGGTGTTGTGTTTTGAACTCTTAGCTCAAAAGACCTGGGGCTAAAATTAGCACTCAATAAATATGAAGTTTTCAAATATTTATTGCTTGGAAAGAAATTGCTCCCAAAGAAAGGGAGAAGTCAACACCAGTCAAAATAATCCCAGATAATCATTTTTGTGAAATCCTCAGGAAACATAGCCGTTTTCCTTACCCCTTCCCTTGTCATTGTGGGTTTGTTCGTGTGTTCATGCTTCACTTATTGACCAACCTTTATAATTCATCTCTAAGTACCAAGGCTCCAGCGCTACAAAACATGCAGTGTCCCTCTGCAGATTGTCTGTGCAGGCTCAGACAAAGAACACAACAGCAAGTACCTCTCACAACTTCTAAATCATTTCCTAACTTGCCTTGGCACTTTGGGCAAAGCGCTTCCTGCGTGGCTGCAGTGTAAGGGTGGGCTGAACACCTAAAGGGCAGCTGTCTGAGTCTTGGTTCTGAGCACCACTAGATGCCTTTGTACAGAGGAGATCTAGAATCATAGAATGACTTTAGAATCATAGATTGACTTTAGTCTTCACCAGTCTCTGCAGTGACAGTTCTGGGTCTTCCGAGCAGCAATCAGCAACGATCCTTGAAGACGGTTGAATATTGACGAGAGCTTGAACTCTCTGAATGTCAGACCCGAGGAGTTCATTGTCACAGAAGGCTTTTGTCAATTTAAACATAGAATACCCTTCTATGATTGTTTAGAGCAGAGTATTAGTGATCATAGAATCATTCAGGTTGGAAGACATCCTTGGGATCATCGAGTCCAACCATCAACGCTACTGTACAAGTTCACCCCTAAACCAGATCCCCCAACACTACATCTAAGCATCTTTTAAACTCATCCGGGGATGGGGACTCAACCCCCACCCTGGGCAGCCCATTCCAGTGCCTGAGTAGTCTCTCTGGGAAGAATTTCTTCCTGATGTCCGGTCTAAACCTCCCCTGTTGAGGCTTTAAGCCCTTCCCTCTGATTCTGTCACTGATTACCTGTGAGAAGAGACCAGCATCAACATCTCCACAGTGTCCTTTGTAGAGATAGTAGTAGAGAGCGAAGAGGTCTCCCCTAAGCCTCATCTTCCTCCAACCTTCAACTGTCTCAATCTCTCCTCATAAGATTTATTCTCCAGGCAGTCCAGCACTAGGCTAAATCTGAGTATCTTCAGCATTATTACTAGTCATGCAACATTATTCAGGCAAACAGTGTTAGCCAAAGCTGAGGTGTGGCTTGGGGGACACAGCTACATGGCACAGCCATGTGTAAGCTGAATCTACCCATGTCCTGGGATAGCCTGCCAGGAGGGTGACAGCACAGATCAGCCAGACAAGGTTGCCCTTAAACCTGCCTGCCCAGGTGGTTCTAGGGCATGGGTGGCACTGGGATGTACAGATTTCTGCTGCCTCTCCCTCCTCGCCTCAGGCAGGGTCAGGGCAAACCCACTTCTCCCTGCTTGGCCAGAAGAGACCAGCACAAAGCCTGACGGCTCAGACACTACCCAGTGTCTTCTGGAAAAGCAATATGAGGTCTACCCAGCTCCAATGGTAAAAAGGACAGTGCCAGACATTAATCCAAACACAAACATTGTCTGGCTGTACAAAATTATGGATTTGAATCAAAAACGTTCTGGGCACGTTGTGTCGGCATTAGCAGCGCGACTCCGGTGTCATGAGAAGAAACCACAGCCAGCGCCGTGTAATTATCACAGGCGCTGGGGCAAGGCACGTGAGACCGCATCACACACTGCTTAATGGGGAAACAACATATTGTCACCGTGCGTACTGCAGTCCACTTCAATTTGGTGGCACTTTTAAATCAGCAAGGAGGAGGAACGTAAAAAGAACTGAACGATGCTGTCACGCTTAGACGGATGCTTGCTGTTAGATTTGCGAGAGCCGGATACCCAAGCATGGAGCAGCTTGCTGCTTTATACATATGTATGGTGGTGATGCTGGAGAAGGTGTCGTGGAAAGGATGCTTAGACAGGGCAGCTTGTTATGCCTTGATTAAAAAAATTAATAATGAGCTTTTAGCCGCAATTTCCATGGTGGCGAAACCGCATTCACGCTGTGTCTTTGTGGTTCCAAGTAAAACAGGCTTGACCCCTGAAGTCACTTTTTAATAATTAACTCTCGCTAAGTTCATTAAACACTAATTGAAGCTACAGAAGAAAAAAATTGTGAGGTATATGCAGACAGACAGAAACACCAAACGTGATTAAAGATCCTGACTGCGGGGTGTACGTGCAGTACAGTACACAAATGCCATTCCAGAGATTTTTAACTCCTTTGGCCCATGGCAGACTCCACCGTGTTCAGTGTGGCCAAAAGATTCATGAATAAAGAATCACAGGATCCCAGAACATTAGGGATTGGAAGGGACCTCGAAAGATCATCTAGAAGAGAGCACTGCAAGGGGCTGCCCATGAGGGTTGTCTGGAGATGTGTAAAATCTGCCTGTAGATGCTCCTGTGTGACTCGGTCCAGGTGATGCTGCTGTGGCAGGGGGATTGGACTAGATGATCTTTCGAGGTCACTTCCAGTCCCTAATGTTCTGTGATTCTGTGATTTATCCTACCCACCCCTAAAAAGTGGAAACTGCTGCTTCCCTGAGTGGCACAACCCTCAGACAGAGCATTTCCTTAGACAGGCAGAAAAGGACTAAGAGTCTGATTCTGGGTCTCAGGAGACCAATTCCTGCCACAGCCTGCTGCATGACTTAGGGCAAATCACTCCTCTCTCCTGCCACAGCATTCATGTTAGCAGTGCAGGCGACTGTGTTAGCATGTAGGGCTTCATATCTGAGATTCCAGAGGCCAGATGTTTTCTATCCCCTAAGATGTTTGCAGTGGAGTTGGGTTCAGAGTCTCATTGCTCAGCCTTGGCATGACTCCAGTGAGCCCAGTGAAGAGGAAGATAGGCAGAGGCTAACAGAGTGAGGCTCCAGTTTCATTAAGTTGCTCTACAGATTACTGCAGCACAAACAAGATAGAAAAAGACAGTGACAAAAAGCCTGTGGTCTTCTACACTTTTGGATGCTCATGTTGACACCAGTGGACTTCAGTTCAGATCTTTGATCCTCTTTCTTCAAACTCATCCCTGGTACTTTTTAGTCTAGGATATTGCAGGGAAGCAAAAATCAAGGAGAAATTATTGGAGCTGAGAAAAAGATGGGAAAAATAAAGACCCCAGATGTTTTATAGTTTGTGTCCAAAGAGGTCTTCCAAGGGAGTACTTTAGAGACCCCTGGTTGAGGAGTATGTGCCTCTTGCATCCTCAGCTCAACGCAAGAGAAAGACCTGCATCTGTATCAGCTATTGAATCACAGACTCACGGAACATTAGGGATTGGAAGGGACCTCAAAAGACCATCTAGTCCAATCCCCCTGCCAGAGCAGCACCACCTAGATCAAGTCGCACAGGAGCACATCATGAGAATAAACTCTCATTTTGATAAGTAAATAGTGTCAGTCGTTTTCCCATTGAAGTTAAGACATCTTAAGAAATGCTAAAAACACACCTGAGTTCCAAGAGAGCAAAATTATGTCTAAATAAGAATATTTTCACTCTTGTCTAGTTTTATGGTCTTACAGTGGGTAAACAACCAAAACTCCCTTAGTTTTAAAAAATATCAGATTTGTGTCTGGATTTAGATTTGGTTGGCCATGTTGTGTCGGCAGAACCACCGCTAACAGCAGCTCGGGTCTCACTACTTAAATAAAAGTGTTGCAGAGTAGTTCATAATAATAGCACAATAAGGGGGAAAAAATTAGGAAGGGAGATGCAGCGATTCCTCGCGGGTTTTACATGCAAATTGCCCTGAAAACGAGCAGCGGCTCAACAAGAAAAGCAATATTTTGGGACAACGGTTCTGCTTTTGTAATGAGCCTGTAAAATTCATTCCACTGCAATAGCTACAGGTATATTATACCCCATGAACTGTTACAAAATTAAACTTCATAAGCAATATGCCAGTGCTTTGTGTGATGCATTTGCTAAAAGAATCATTCAATTCATCATGTTTTCCTGAAGCGTTATGAGACAAGGTCTTTGAATAAAAGTCATTTCATTACACTACCTTGTTACATGGGAAGATAAGATCTACACTTGACTAAAGGCATCATTCCATCATGCCCATAATCACCCTACCTGGAGAAGTAAACATTAAGGACCCCAGAAAAATGGCACTGCACTGCCTCACTAATGGTGCTGAAGGAATACGTTAAGGTTCAGATGGACGCAGTAAAAGTCATCTGAAGGCTTGGTCTAGGTGATCCTGCTCTGGCAGGGGGATTGGACTGGGTGATCTCTCGAGGTCCCTTCCAATCCCTGATGTTCTGTCATTATGTGAAAATACATAACAAATAAGAGAGTTTTCATTTCTGTAGGTCTTGGATACACAGCGCTGTTGTATTGTCAGGTGGATCAGACTAGATGGTCTCTCAAGGTCCCTTCCAATCCCTGATGTTCTGTGGTTCTGTGAATTCAAGTGCACAACAAAACCTTCTGTATGTGCTGGGGGCAAGTTGTTTAGACCAGACATTAAAACCCACCTGGGTATGTTCCTGTGCAACTGCATCTGGACTGGTGTGTCCAGTTCTGGGCTACTCAGTTCCAGAAGGACACAGAGCTGCTGGAGGGAGCCCAGTGCAGAGCCACAGAGATGATGAAGGGAGTGGAACATCACCCTGATGAGGAGAGGCTGAGGGAGCTGGGGCTCTGGAGCTTGGAGAAGGGGAGATTGAGGCGTGACCCCATTAATGTTGATAAATATGTCAAGGGTGGGTGTCAGGAGGATGGAGTCAGGCTCTGCTCAGTGGCATCTACTGATAGGACAAGGGGCAGTGGGTGTGAGCTGGAACAGAGGAGGTTCCACATCAATATGAGAAGGAACTTCTTCATGCTGAGGTTGACAGAGCCCTGGAATGGGCTGCCCAGGGTGCTTATGGAGTCTCCTTCACTGGAGACATTTAAAACCCATCTGGACATGTTCCTGTGTGACTTGGTGTGAATGATCTTACTGTGTCAAGGAGATGGGACTAGCTGATCTTTTGAGGTGCCTTCCAATCCCTACTGTTCTGTGATCCTGTGATTCAGTAACCGCCTGGACAAAGAGCAGGCAGCACTGTGAGATAGCTAAAAGTCAGATCACTAGCCTTGCTTTGCTAGGCCACTTTAAAAGGAGTAAGTGTGAGCCATTCCTCTCCATCCAGTCTTTACGCGGATGCTGCCACGCTACGTACTAGGACACATGTATTTGCATAGCTTATTTTGTTAAACGTTCCCAAAGGAGGTCTGAGTTCTAGTCCAAGCTGTGGCAAAAACGCGCTGTGTGGGTTTGGGTTTAATTCTGCAGTGCTTCTGTTTCATAGCCTGTACCGAGGAAACAGGCCTGCAGCTACATACCTGGAAGGCAGGTGCTGTAGTGCTAGTTTAGAAGCCGTGTGATGTGTTCAGATACCTGGGAGCAAATATTCAGCAGTTACAGAATTTGAAGACTGGTGCATTTTTTCCTGGGTTCCCTCAGTTCAAGTGCTCTAAGGCTCAACACCAAGTGTTTTCTAGCTTGCTGTGATGTGAATAAGAGATCACTCCGGCACAGATACCACATTCAAACAAAGCCAACGTCGAAAGAGTGCTCTGGTTTAACAATCTGCATGGCCTGTTTTGTATGAAAATGTCCTGTGTCAAGCCCCCGTGTCAGGCCTCAACACATACAACAAAGAAAACCCCACTTCTGACATTTCCCCAGAACAAGTCAGCTTGCTAAAGGTCATAGAATCATTCAGGTTGGAAGACATCCTTGGGATCATCCAGTCCAACCATCAACCCTACTCTACTACAAGTTCACTCCTAAACCAGATCCCCCAACACTACATCTAAGCGACTTTTAATCCTGATGTTCTGTGATTCTGTGACTCCATGACTTGGTCTAGGTGATTCTGCTGTGGCAGGGGGATTGGACTGGATGACCTTTTGAGGTCCCTTCCAATCCCCAGTGTTCTGTGATTCTGTGACTCTGTGTGATAAATACGAGAAGCAACTTCTTCCCAGTGAGGGTGACAGAGCTCTGGAAGGGGCTGCCCAGGGGGGTGGTGGAGCCTCCTTCTCTGGAGATATTTAAACCCACGTGGGTATGTTCCTATGCGACTTGGTCTAGGTGACCCTGCTCTGGTGGGGGGACTGGCCTAGATGATCTTTCGGGGTCCCCTCCAATCCCTCATGTTCTGTGATCCTGTGATTCTTAGCAGCAAGTTTCTCCCTTACAATCAATGTAAAAATGACTTGTAATTCTGTTAAAGACAAGAGCATTTAATCCTCACTGCTGCCCATGCTGGTGTTCATTATGTGGACTTTGGATTCAAGAGTATATACATCAACTGATGTGAGAATCTGTCCTGGAAATTCTAAATGCGTTCTGATTTCAGAACAGCCAGCGAGAGGTGAGCTTTTTTTGAAGTCCTTGTTTGATGAGGTGTCTGAAGGAAATGCATTCCCTCTGTCCCAGCTAAGCTATCGGCATCCAGGGAGGAGCTCCTTCGGAGAGCCGCGTGCTTCGCTGACGGTAGGGTTTGGGCACAGCACAAAGAAAGGCTGGAGGACAGGGAGTTTCCATTGCGCAGGTCGGCAGTGTGTCAGGGAGCTGTGGAAGGCACTTTGTCTGGACCGAACATCCTCTGAGGAGGAACTTCAGGTTTTACTATAAATAACTGCTCAGCACTTTGCTGTGGTTTTCTGATGGGGATTTCACCAGGATCACCACTCGTGTATGAGGTACATATTCAGCTGAAAGACTCACGGGATCATAGAATCATCAGGGATTGGAAGGGATCTCAAATGATCATCCAGTCCAATCCCCCTGCAACAGCAGGACCACCTAGACCAAGTCACAGAATCATTAAGGATTGGAAGGGACCTCAAAAGATCATCCAGTCCAATCCCCCTGCAGCAGCAGGATCCCTAAGATCAAGTCATACAAGAACACATCCAGGTGGGATTTAAATGTCTCAAGACTCAGAACTGTGATCTTTTATGGCTTGAACAAAAGAAATCCAAAGCTCTAAGAAGCACAAGCACAACACCAACACCACTAACTCACAAAGCCCTTGATTTGTCAGGATGGGAATATCACAGCTGGTCAGATGGCTCTGTCTTCGAGGGCTTCCTCAGGTGCCACCACGAGACAGGGGCAACATCTTAACCCTCACCTATGCCTTGCCGGCCATGTTCCTGTGTGACTTGGTCTAGGTGGTCCTGCTCTGGCAGGGGGATTGGACTGGATGATCTTTAGAGGTCCCTTCCAATCCCTGATGTTCCGTGATCCTGTGATTCAGGCATATTTTAAGGATTCAAGACCCTGCCCCATAAAAGGAAAGAAAACATAAATACACCATCAGGGAAATGCTGAAAATGAAATGGGAACAACACTTAGAGAAAAATCAGAAAGATGGAAGGAAATACAACCTCCTCGAAATGAATTCCCAGCCTTTCACAAATTACAATCCCCAAAACATTTTCCAGTAGCGCTGCACATCCCTGCGTGATGAATTCAAGCTGATTAAGAATAGGCTTGATTTTTCTTAGTTACCTTTTGTGATTCCCTTAGAAGTAGTCCCTTGACCCTCAGGGTCCACTGGTAAATGCTGTGACAGTATAATTATGATTTACTAAGTACAAAGGGAAAAAATTTCAAAGAGCAGGGCTGGAATTTCACTTTGTAAATGGAAGTAATAATATTCAAATAACACAATTATGCCCAAACATGGCACATTTAAGAAGAGCAGGCACACATAATTTCTTCATAATTTGCTATAAATGTCTTTATACGAGAACAATATCTTCCTACAAAGAATTCTGCTTTACTCTCGTGCTGAACTGTGTGTCTGCCTGTCAGCAGCATCATATACTTTTAAGTTAAAAACCAGCCGTATGATGCAAGGCCATATCCTCAGCTGGAGTAAATCAGCTCTGCTAAAGCACCAGAGTTGTGTTGATGTACACCAGCTGAAGTTCTGGCCAATTTTTCAAAATAAGAGTGTTTTGAAGTGACTCAAACTACAGCTTCCTAAAAACTCTGTGCAGCAGTCAAATGTAAATCTCACAAGTCATTGCAAGGTCCTGAGCTCCCAATTTGATTGGAAATAGAACCATCACAAGGGTGATGATGAAGGGAGTGGAGCACCTCCCTGACGAGGAGAGGCTGAGGGAGCTGGGTCTCTTGAGCTTCCAGAAAACAAGGCTGCGGGGTGACCTCATTAATGTTGATCAATATGTGAAGGGTGGGTGTCAGGAGGATGGAGCCAGGCTCTGCTCAGTGTCATCCGATGATAGGACAAGGGGCAGTGGGTGTGAGCTGGAACATAAGAGCTCCCACATCAACATGAGAAGGAACTTAGAATCATAGAATTATTAGGGATTGGAAGGGACCTTGAAAGATCATCTAGTCCAATCCCTCTGCCACAGCAGGATAACCCAGACCAAGTCATACAGTCAGTCTGGGTTAGAAGGGACCACGGGGACTTCATTATGAGGTTGACAGAGCAGTGGAAGGGGCTGCCCAGGGTGATTGTGGAGTCTCCTTCTCTGAAGACATTTAAAACCCACTTTGATATGTTCCTGTGCAACTGGATCTAGGTGATGCTGCTATGGCAGGGGATTGGCCTAGATGATCTTTCAAGGTCCCTTCCAATCCCTCATGTTCTGTGATTCTGTGATTTTTATTGTACAAGTTAGACTTTATACCCTGAGCTGGTCATAAAGCTGAGAAGAGGACCCATCTGTTCAGACTCTAATTGTTAAACTTCATCGAACCTTCTTTTTAGCAATATTAACAGCAACTTAGAATTTGACCTGCAAAGGGAGCGGTGAGAATCCCTAATGTTCTGTGATTCTGCCAGGTACTACATCTCTTTCTTATTTTCTTTGAGGAAGGTGCAGGTGAGGGGAAGCAAAAGGCAGCAAGGTTCTGAGGCTAGCATCTGTTTCTGTGACCACAAAGACAACAAAGCTACAGGTGCCAGCTAACCTCCAGTTCATGTCTCACACTGTCCACCCAACCCAGCTGAACGTCCCGTCTCTGTCATTCGGTGCTTCAGAGTGACTCACTTTTATGTGTCGCTGGTTTTTGAGCGTGGATGTGTTCAGAGGAGTAGGATGGCTTGGGAATTGGTAAGAAGATATGAGAGCCTGTCGCCAAAAGGCCACTAGTTTAAAACCAGAGCAGTTGTTTGAGCAGCCAAGAGGTGCTAACTTTCTGTGAGCAGCTCAGACGAATGCGTTGATGATTCCAGCCTGGACACGTGTCCCTATCACAAAGCGACCGTGTCGCTGCAGCTGTCAGAAAGGACACCTAGTACGCCTTGCCAACAGAAAGGTCAAGAACCGGTGGTGTGACTGCACAGACGACCTCTTCCTCTCACCCCAAGCCGTCAGTTTTCCAGGAGGGGTCAGACACATGCTGCTGGAACAGTGTGGGAAATGTTACCCAGCTGCTGCCTTTGCTAGTCATCTTCTGAAGGTTAAAGCGTGACATTGGACCTGTGGATGTTAAACCTCATGCCTTTCAGAATCATTTAAAAAGCCTAAGTGAAATGCTGTGAAGACCTTAATACATAAACATGCAGAGAGACCTATAACAGTCTTTGGAAAAAAGGCATTTGCAGAACCTATGGCTCAGGACACCTCTCTTACTAAATTTCACTGACAATGCCAGCAGGTGCCTAGTGGCAGAATTACTGATTTGTATTTACATTTTTTCCCTAGCATCTATTTTACTGAGTGCTTTTTTTCTTCCCCTAGCATCTATTTTACTGAATGCCTCCTAGCTCTGTAGGATTTATATTCTTGACTAAGCACCTGCTTCCCACCTAGGCAATAACAAGTGCTTCAGTTCTGTCTGCCCTGCAGAGAGATGGAGAAAGAGATGGAGGTCCAGTACACTTGTTCAGCTACAGTGAACCCCAGCATCACAGAAAGATATAGTTCGTCTCCTTGCCCTTGGCAGCACAAAGGGATAAAACCTCTCTCTGCTGCAGCAACAGCCTGAGTGCAAGTCTAGGTGGTCTGGGTGGTCCTGCTGTGGCAGGGGGATCGGACTAGATGATCTTTTGAGGTCCCTTCCAATCCCTAATGATTCTAGGAGTCTATGATCCACCTGTGTATGGATAACAGTGCACACATCACTCAAGGACAGCAGCAGAATATCTTTCAGTCAGGCATCTGGCATGCCAAAACAGCCACCTACCCATGACAACACAGAGTTCCAAGCTGGATAGTTCCTGAGCTGTGTGCCCCACTAGTTGCTGCAACTGCTTTTGCAGCCAGTTCTGAGTTCCCTGTTGCTGCAGTTATGGTGCATAAGCCAAGATAAAAGCTGGTGTGGATCCGTGGGGAAGCTGCAGATAGTTCTCTGAACTGAAGTGCACCTGCACTGGCAGAGGTGGGGCTTTACACTATGGAGCTACCAAAGGAGAATCCAAGCCCTGCGCTACTCAGGCCTCACAAGAACTTGAGCATGAGTCAGGGCTTCATATCTGATCTTGTTTCTAGTGAACAGTCATCTCACAGCCTCCTGCAAGCTCAAAAATACCCTTCCTGTGCCCACAACAAACCACCTAAACTCTATTGCATTTCTCAGGGTTTCAAAGCAAGTGAAAAGACAAAAAGTGTCCTTCTAGTCATCACCTTGGGAAGTGCCTTCCTGTTTCCATGGCTGGTTGTGTACCTGCACAGGTGATCAAACACTTCAGACATATTGAAAACGCCAGGAGCTGAAACACACACGCTGTGGCAGAGCAAACCCGGTGTCTGCAAGGAGCTGGTCGCACTTCCCCTGCTGGAAACAGAAACTGAAATGGTTCCATGTTCATAGTGAGGCCAGATTTACACAGAACAAACCAAGAGACACGTCCTACAGCAAAAGTCGTCACAGCAGCAACCACTGGCATGAGCAGCTGGATCCCGCTCCTGTTGACAGCCCCAGCATCAAAAGTACCTGCCCGTGTGCCGATGCACTGCCAGACAGGTCAGGGCCAGACAGTTTAAAGCTAGTCTGCTTTCAGGAGAATCTCCTAATCACAGTTTTCTCCAGTTTCTGAAATAAGCATCGTTTTCTTCTGCAGATACACAGTTTGTTTTATCACCTGTCCATGGTCACTACATATTCACTGAATAAATGATTTGGGGGCTATTGCATATTGCACCTTACATCCTATTTTTTCCTATCTGTCAGCTGAACAGCTCTCCAGGAGGTACCTGTAGTTGTGGTAGTAGTGTGGGGAGTCCTCATCCAGACCCCTGTGCATTCCACTTCCTCCCACTGAGGGTGACAGAGCACTGGAAGTGGCTACCGGGGCAAGTTGTGGAGTCTCCCTCGCTGGAGACACTTAAAACCCACCTGGACATGTTCCTGTGCACCTTGGTCTAGATGATGCTGCTGTGGCAGGGGGACTGAACTGGATGATCTTTCAAGATCCCTTCCAACCCCTAAAGGTTCTATGACTCTATAGTTCAAACAAACCACGCAGAACCTACGAACAGATGAGATCTGCTCGTCAGGAGCCCAAGTGCATTTCTTCACAGGACAATGCCTGCTGTTTTCAACAGTCAGTTCCATGGACAGAAATACATTTTACGACCTATGAGGCTAATAAACACTAACTCAGCTTGAAAGATGAATTTCAGTTTTCAAATAATCCCAGTGAATGAGTGTGAAAGACCTACCGATGGAGAATTATTCATTGAAATTACATTGAAATAATTTGAAACAATAGTTTCAAATAACCCACAAATGTGAGAAAACTGCAAGCTATTAGCACACAATTCACACACCAGAAGAGAGGCAGCCTTTGAAATACATTGGCCAAGGCAAAGAGCTTTCGTGGTTCTTCTCTAAGCAGCGCTTTAGCAACGAGACAGGTCACCTATGTGCTGGTTTTGGGGGCATGTGAGATGAGAACTTCCACTGGCACTAGCCCGCAAACATCAGGTGCCAAAACTCAGCACCTAATGTAGGGCAGAGCTTTTCTTTTCCTTGCTCTGTAAACAACAGAGGGAACAAGATGCTGCTGCCAAAAGTCATTCACAGCATTAGGTTGAGCTCATAGTCTTGTTTGTAATCTGGAGAAGACTGCAGAGGAAAAGGTGAGCCGAAGCTACTAGTTTAGAGACTTTGTTAGGGATGTAGAGTGAGATGTGAATATTCATTGTGGTGTCACACAGATAACACTGCACAGTTGTCATGAGGACAACTCCCATATGTACGTGAGAGCAGAGCAAACCAGTCTACAAGGACTGGCAGCATGCCACGTTCAGACAAGTCTTATCAACAGAAAGCCTCTTATCCTTGCTCTGGGGACGAGCACTTTCCAGAACCAATGATCCTAGAAAATTACTCTCAAGGCTCAGCCAAGCAGCAGAGGTATAGAGCTACACAAAGCAGTACCAAAATCCTTCGGCTACTCGTGAGTAGAGATCACAGAATCACAGAACATTAGGGATTGGAAGGCACCTCAAAAGATCATCCAGTCCAATCCCCCCCCTGCCAGAGGAGGATCACCCAGACCAAGTCACACAGGAACATAACCAGGTGGGCTTTAAACATCTCCAGAGAAGGAGACTCCACAAACCCCCTGGGCAGCCCCTTCCACTGCTCTGTCACGCTCACTGGGAAGAAGTTCCTTCTCATATTGATGTGGAACCTCCTCTGTTCCAGCTGACACCCACTGCCCCTTGTCCTATCATTAGATGCCACAACCTGTGCTTCACACATTTACAAACATTAATGAGGTCACCCCTCCCTCTCCTCTTCTCCAAGCTAAAGAGCCCCAGCTCCCTCAGCCTTTCCTCATCAGGGAGATGCTTCACTCCCTTCATCATCTCTGTGTCTCTATGCTGGACTCTATCCATCAGCTCTGTGTCCTTCTGGAACTGGACATGATAGTTATATGTGATCTCACCAGGGCAGAGCAGATGGGGAGGAGAACCTCTCTCTATCTGCTAACCACCCCCGTTCTCATCCACCCCAGGACCCCATTGGCCCTCTTGGCCACAAGGGCACATTGCTGGCTCATGGTCATCCTGCTGTCCGCTAGGACCCCCATGTCCTTTTCTCCTACGCTGCTCTCCGACAGATCAGTCCCCAACCTGCACTTCTATGTAGTGATTAGTAACAGGAGTATCCTCCAAACTCCTGGATGTTGATGTGATGGAAGTGAAGGCATTCCACCTCTGTTCTCAGGCTTCCTCTGCACTCCCAGCACAACCTGCGCTGCTGTGACTTATGTGGAAATGAAAGTGCAATAAACACCCACCTGCTGGGTTGTGTTCAGGTTTGCTTTGCTGCTGTGGTCACACCTGGTAGTTAGGCAGAATCCACTGGGGGTACTTCTTCAGGTCACCTGCTGCTGGCAGAACTACAGTCAGTCAAAGACCTCCTAGTCCATCGTTCAGCAAGAGCTGTACTAGCAGTATCCTGGACAAGTTTCATGCACCAATCATTCCCTGTGGAATTGCTTGGATGGGTTGTGCTTCCTCACTTCATGTCTTACAACTTGGGGCTGCACTGGAGCTTGCTAAACAAGTCCCCAGGTCTGCCCACTCACTGTTAGGCACCGAGATACCTCTGCTTCAGTGTCAGGACAAACCCAGCATGACACAGCTCCAAGAGCTCTCTTTCTGACACAAGTCAAGGTGGGACTAGCTGGCTTCTGAGATTTCTGTCTGCTAGAGAGGAAATTTCATGGAAGCCCTGGTTCAGCTCTCCCAAATTTGATCCTGCACCTCAGTTTCAAACCTCAACTTTCAAACAGACCTCAAACCTTACATAAAAATTGATTCAATTCCTCCTTCATGCGCAGGCTGGTTTTTATTTTCACTAACCCAGTTTCCTCTTCCTTGCTAGTGGGGTCTGCAAACACTTAGAGCACACCTCCATTTGCTCACCGGGTTCAGTTTAGCTAGAAGCAGATTAGGCAGGAGGAAGAAAAATCAACCCTTTCTTTTTGGACAGATTGGCTTCCTAGAGCTGTCCAGGAAAGGTGGAATGCCAGCTCCCACCCTTGCCACACGCAGCGGGGATTATGGCAAGGAAGTTCTCAGTCTCTGGCAGGGAGACGCTTGAAGGCGTTTAAGGCACCCTGGGAGCACCAGTTGGAGTCGTCAGCAGAGGCTGTGGTTCCAGTGGGGGGGAAAGGGGATTGCAGATTGACCCAAACAAGGCAGTTTAAGGGAGCATTTGTAGAGAGCTCCCAGTGCAGACACCCCTTCTTCATCGGCGGCTGTGTCTCAGGAGGGAGAACGCAGCAGGCACTTGATCCAAAGCCTGCGAGCACAAAAGGAAAGCAGGACAGCATCTCCAAGCAGCCAGCAAGTGCTGCTGCCATCTTCAGACCCTTACCAGACTGTCGTTAGGGAGTGCCACATGTGTGTGACAGACAGCACACCAGACACAACTGTTGGCAGATCCTTGCAAGCGGAGGGCCAGCGTCACTCCTCCAGCACTTAGCTTGGAAGGGATCAAAAAGAGGAAACTACTGCAGTGCCAGATACACATGCACAGATCTTCCAGAGCACAGGAAGTGCAAGAGCCTACAAGAAGCCTTGTGCCTCCCCTCCCTCCGTCCCTTGGCGTCGTAATTCGTTGCTGTGGGATTATAAACTTCCCAAAGACCAGAGGATGGATGAGTTTGTAAACTCTGTGCACAACAACCATCCTTCATCTATAAATATGTGAAGGGTGGGTGTCTGGAGGATGGAGCCAGGCTCTTCTCGGTGTCATCTAGTGAGAGCACAAGGGGCAGTGGGTGTGAGCTGCAATGTAGGAGGTTCCATACAAGTATCAGAAGAAACTTCTTCACAGTGAGGGTGACGCAGCACTGGAACAGGCTGCTCAGGGAGGTTGTGGAGTCTCCTTCTTTGGAGACATTTAAAGCCCACCTGGCCATGTTCCTCTGTGACTTGGTCTAGGTGATCCTGCTATGTCAGGGGTATTGACCTAGATGATCTTTTGAGGTCCCTTCTGATCCCTAACAATTCTATGATTCTATGATTCATTTCCCCATCTTCTCTGGAGACATTTAATACCCGCCTGGCCATGTTTCTCTGTGACTTGGTCTAGGTGATCCTGCTGTGGTTGGGGGTTTGGACTAGATGATCTTTTGAGGTCCCTTCCTAATGATTCTGTGATCTTTTCTGTGAAAACTCAGTGGTTATTTACAGGGAAGGACTCATGTGTGGACATTGATTCTGTGAACTTGTTAGGTAGGGCTGTTGGTTGGATTCGTTGATCCCAAGGTGTTTTCCACCCTGAATGAGCCTATGACACTGCGCGGCAGCAGCGCTCGATCCCCTTGCTCCAGAGGCAGTGACAGTGGCCGCACCCTCTCCATCACTGGGTGACTTATTGCTCCATTACCAGCCTGAACTTGGAAGGCTGCTCAACGGCAGCAATAACAAGACAGATAGGCCTTTATGAAATCTATACTATTAACCCTATTTGTTTTGCCACGAGCTGACAACTTTACTAAACCGCTCGTAATTGGCCACCGAGGCAAGACCTCAGCTCTGCTCGCCGTTATGACGCTATTGATTTTCAATAATTGCTGCCTCATTTGCGGGTAGGGGGAGCGCACACGTTGCTGTTGTACCGCGAGGGAACCCAGGACCAAACCAGCCGCGCGGCTCTGCCGTGGCACAAACGTCACGGGCGCGCGCCGTGAGGAGCTGGAGCAGAGGTCTGGTGTTTTTCCGTTGGCGTTGTATTTCTGCTTTAGGAGGAGTGAATGGGATTAACCACGCAGCTAAACACGGCGCTAGCCCTGTAGGATACTCGCCTTAGTCAAAGGCTGAAATGCATTAACATTAAAAAACTCCATAGGGTTGTTTTAAATATTCATTAGGAAATCTGCAGGCTTTGGTGCAACGGCGGAGGGCTCCAGTGTTTTTATAATTGGAAGCCAGGCCAGTGGAAACTTTCTCAGCCACGGGTAAAAAAAATGTGGCCCAGTTTCTGTTCCGACGTTAGCGAACCCTGATGATGCTCCCTAAATCTCAATCCCCTGAGCAGGGCTACCCACGCACACACCTGCTAGCCCGCTGTTGTGATGTGGTCTCGTTCATTATCGGCTCTTTTGCTTAGTGCTCTCCTCTCCTTAAAATATGCAATCATGCCCTTGGCCCAGAGTGCAGCACTCTACTCTTCTTGTTCCAGATGAAAGGAACAAGGTTGCTGGGAAGAATTTAAAGAGTGTCGGGTGTCTCTCAACAGGTAAATGATTCACCAAATTTGCTGACAAGCACAAGCATTTAACATAAACCCAGGGAAGCTGTCAGCACACTTATCTACAGATGACTCACTCAAAATTCAATTAGCATGACATTACACACTGATGCAGGAAAGTGAAGTGTGTCTCTGGCACTTTATTATCATTAATAGTATTATTTTATTCTTCTTTTTCTTCTTGTTATGTATCTTTTCCTCAATATTTGTCCTTCCTTTTGTTTTTCTCTCTTCTTTTTGTTCATCTCTTCTTCTCCTCCTCCTCCTCCTCCTTTTATTTTTCTCTTCTTTTTTTAACTTGTAATTTTTAAGCTCTTGGAATTGTAATTAACTTGTACTTTTTAAAAGTCAGCATCCCTTCGGTTTTCTGACCTCTCATTTCTCCGGGCAGCAAAGAACCGCCTGAATTCTTGCTTCCTCACTTTCTTGTTCCATAGATGTCAAGCAATCACCATGAAAGACTGGGAAAGGAGAGTTCTGAAGATTTACCCCTCCCAGGAGATCTTTGCCCAGATTTGCTATAAAACTCAGTGTAATCTTTGATCTTCCAGTTACTTGTACTCTTCTCTGTTACTTGAAACCCAGCATTATTATTAAGCTTAAGTAGATTGCTTTAAACTTCTAAAATATTTACTCTCATGCCTCCCGATGGGATGTTAACAATAAAAAACAGCGAAGGGCTCCTACATTTGTTTTTACTTTACATAAACGAATTAAGCAGCCTCATCGAGGCTCGTTTAGACCCACAATAATGTAAACTAAAGCAACACAAAAGAGCCTCGCATCCTCGTTCGCAGCTTTGGAGGTAGAAGTTTAGAGAAAGGGTTTAGCTGCTCTCTATCCTTTCGGCTGTGAGCAGACCTGGGCAGGTCACCCCGCTCGTAAGGGAAACGTGTGATGCCAACAGCTCGGCTGTTTGCTTTTGTATTTTCTCAAGCCAGTTCAAAGGGACTCACTTGACTGTATCCCTTCGCCCTCCCCCACACTTCATCCTTCATAACCATTGTTTAATGAATTTTTATTAGAAAAGCATGGCTGCACTTATAAAAAAAAACCTTTCTTTGAAACCAGGAGGAGAGTGTGTTTTCCCTGGCATTAGCCTGTTAGTTTTTAATATCAGGTTTGCACTGGAGTTGACTCCTGGTGCATTTTGGAACCATAAGCCAACAAAGTGAAGCTAATGGGAAAGGAAATAAAACAGGAGAAGAGAGCCCCTTTTGAAGTGTGGACAGGAAATCTGCACAACTCTCTCTCCTCCTCCTCCTCCTCCTCCTCCTCCTTCCATCTTCCCCTACCCCAGTCCCATGCAGTGCCCTTTTCTCCCAACGAGTGAGGTTTGCTCACTTTCTTTGTTTGGAGGATGGCATCAAGCAAGAACACCAGCTCAGTTTGGGCTTCTCGGTTAACAAACCTTTTGGGAGAAATATTCCCCGGCATAAAAAAGACAAACAAACCAGCAACCACAAGGAAACAATTAAGAAATCAACTCTGTCCTTTTGGACAAGGTAAAAGGTGTTGCCTTCCACCAAGCTTTGCACAGAGTCACAGAACATCAGGGATTGGAAGGCACCTCAAAAGATCATCTAGTCCAATGATGGACTACCTGGACCAAGCCACATAGGAGGATTCTTGTGCTGGTTTGAGGCAGAACCCTCCAGCACAGGTTGTTAGACTCCCCTCCCATCAATACAGAAAGGGAACACAAATGAATCTGAAAACTAGAATAAATTGTAAAATTTATTCCAAATAAAATAAATTTAAAAGGAATTAAAACAACAACAACTGAAAAACCTTCACAATAAAGAAAAGGGAAATTTAGGGAGATGATGTAGGGGAATGATTCTATTTCTTATCAAGAGAAGATCAGCAGAACAGGGCACGGCAAACACGCTGCAATACCCATTGCACCAGTCCTGACAGATGACTGAAGTCATGATCCAGGGTGCACTGCTCATCAAGGACTGGGCATGCCTAGGTGCTGCAGGGACAACAGCAGCGCCGTGTGAAATCTGTGTGCAACAGATAACAGCCCATCCGGGGAGTGAGTTATGTGTATGAAATGCTGCAGACTCCAGCTCGCCAGGTGCTTTTACAATCCTTCACCAAAAGACCATCATTATGCAGTAGCTGTGTAGTGGCTTTTCCATTCATGGTGCCAAAATGTCATTGATCATCTGCTGCAGTAAGGTGTCTGTGTCAGCTGCTTCACCTGTTAGAGCTGGTTAAAAGAAAATGGGCACTTGCAAGAGCCAACTCATTTCCTCCACAAGCAGGCACCATGTGAATCATACCCTAAAAGCACGTATTTCTTTCCATCACCTACAGACAGATGATTAGTAACCAGCTCAGATGTAGCTGTCCAGAGGAGAGAAGCCTGAAGCAGTGACTCCCATCCCTGGGAAACAGATCTCAGTAGGATTTTGAGGAGGACACAAAGTGCTGAGAGTTGTGTGGCTTTAAAAATGCTGGAGTGCTGGTGGAGCTGTGGCAAGAGAGATTGATCCAAGCCATGGACTCAGCAAATTCATCACCATTACACAAACAAAAAATCCTTCAGACTTCACAGAACATTAGGGATTGGAAGGGACCTCCAAAGACCATCTAGTCCAATCCCCCTGCCAGAGCAGGATCTCTTCACTGGAGAAGCCATGGAATCAGAATGTATTGTTCTGGCCCGTCCCACGCTGGAATCAGCTCTGGTCCAAGTTGCCACAATTGAGCAGGATAACCTATTCACAAGTCACCAGCAGGACATACCTGCTCGGGAGAAGTGAAGCAGATGTGTGACCTGTCTGGTTGAGCCCTTGGTTTTACGTCATCGTTTCACATAGCTGCCTTGACTGCACTTGAACGAGGGCTTAGCTTGGCAGACAGCGTGGGTTAGCAGCAACGCGTACAAATAAACATGTTACTCTTAAAGTTTAGATACTGACTTGCAGGACAACAGGAATCAAACAAATACAGCTCTTGAACGTCCAGATTATGTAGCCAGAGCACAGGCACATTCCACAGAGACGAGGAATCAGCGAGAGCCCTGACACAGGAAGTATTTCATGGTTCCATGAGAAGCAGCTCAAGCCCTGCTCTGTGTCCTAATCACAGGGGGTTACAAGCTGTTTTACACCTATGCTGTTTGAAGGAGAGAAAGGACAAGCTCATACTTTGCTGGTCGTATGAGAAGGAAGCTGACATGAGCCAGACATCACACAGCTATCAAACACCACAAGGCAGGGAGTCAGGCTCTGTAGCCCATCTCCTCCAGCCTTGCCATTCCCCAGCACATCAGAAAGCAGAAAGACTTGCCTACTGCAGTCCGTTGTGCCCAAGCAAAGACTGTGAGATACCTTCCAACCCTACCTGGATTGAAACTCAGCATCAATTTGGATTGAACCACCACCTCAGATACCAAACTCAGCAACTTTACGCAGCAGGCTTGAGTGGAGATAAAAAATTAATGTGTTCAATAACTTAGGCATCTGAGAGAGTCCCATGACCATAATATAAACACACTGATGTTGACAAGAAAATATTTATTATTAATTTTACATCAGAGCTACAACGTTCCAGGTACATTTCTTAGTCCATTACTAACTTTGCAGGGTTCGACGGTAATTAGAACTTCTTTATCTCCATCAATTTGCACCTATGTTTAGAAAAACAATAAATAGACAGAAGAAAGAGGATTGTTCTCATTTCAACATCTATTTGGCCTGAACAAGCATTCCTAGGAAGTTTTTGGGGCTGCTGCAGTAAATGAGTAGGTGTTTACAAGAATATAAAAGATATTAACTAGCCATTTCTGGAGCTGTCATGGCAATGCCCCAGATTTCTTATAAAGCCCTGAATAGCTACTGACTGAAACGTCAGATGCCTGGAATGATGATCCCCTTTACAGATGGATGTGTATATATAGCCATTGTATATAGGAGGGGGTGGTTAGCAGATTGAGAGAAGTTCTCCTCCTCCTCCACTCTGCCCTGGAATATTCTGTCCATTTCTGGGCCACTCAGTTCAAGAAGGACACGGAGCTGCTGGAGAGAGTCCAGCACGGAGCCACAAGGATGATGAAGCGAGTGGAACACCTCCCTGATGAGGAAAGGAAAGATGCATCTCCTGAGATGGGAAATAAGGAGACAGAGGGGTGACCCCATTAATGGTTATAAATGTTTGAAGGGTGGGTGTCAGCAGGATGGAGCCAGGCTCTGCACAATGTCATCTGATGATGGAACAAGGGACAATGGATGAGGCTGGAACATAGGAGGTTCCACATCAATATGAGAAGGAACTTCTTCATCATGAGGATGACAGACCACTGGAAGGGGCTGCCCGGGGGGGTTGTGGAGTCTCCTTCTCTGAAGATATTTAAAACCCACCTGGATGTGCTCCTGTGTGACTTGGTCTAGGTGATCCCACTGTGGCAGGGGGATTGGACTGGATGATCTTTCAAGGTCCCTTCCAATCCCTAGTGTTCTGTGATTCTGTGAAACACACGCACTGCAAACCCACGTGTGTGTGACACAGAGACACACATTCCAGAAGCTGCAGATGTGTGTCAGGTAAACAAAAGTGCCAAGAAGATGCTGCACCTTTTTGCTGCTGTTTACAGTCACTTGGCAGAAGATAGCTCTTGCAGACTCTTCACATTATGAATCTTCAAGCAGACTCTCATTTTCTGGACACTTCAACTGTCAGTGAAGAAATCTCTCCTTTAAACTCGAGCACAGACAGTACAGTAAGTCGCTGTGTTTTGCTCACTTTATGATCTGGACTCAAATTTCCAAACAAAGATTCCTGTGCCAAGATTTCAGACCCCTAAATTTGGTGAGGGAAAACAGCATCAGTTTTGTTTTAAGAAACAACAGCCCCGTTGTATTTGTTTTTCTTGTTCAGTGTTTTTCTGTTGTGAAACAGCAGCACTGGAAGCAGAGCAGGCTGGCCAGCGCTGGCCACTGAGCAGAGCCTTGTAGAGGTGGCAGCAAGGCGGTTCTTAGGTGGCATCAAGCTGCTGGGACTAGCTCCAGTGAGCTGAGCAGGCCAAGACTGCAAGGAGCCACAGCTAGACCTCCTTGGACTTGGGTGCTGCTGGAATGCTTCTGCCTTGCCACCATCACCGTGGCTGCTGCAGGTTCCAGTGGGGATCTGGGAAGGAAGAACAGAGACTTCACCGGAGCTGCTCTCCTCAGCCTCAAGCACAGCACAGCTCAGCCAGCCCAGGAGAGCCATCCATCCACGTTATGCAGCTTGTGTGTAATAAAACATAACTCACACATTTTGAGATCATCAGCTGAAGTGTTAAAACAGGCACCGTGCTGAGAAAATAAATACAGACATCAAGACTGGGGGAGGCGGCGCCATCGCAGAGCAACTGAGAGCAACATCAGGACTGCTCCTTCGTTTGCTTCCCTTTTTTTAACTCATGTAATTAAAGACTTCCTCAGCATGGACACAAAGGGAGTATCTCATGTGAACCTTAACAAAATAAAAAGATTTAAAGGTTTAATATACCTCCAGGAAAAAAAGAGAAGCAGTCAAAAGATTTCCTTAAAAAAAAAAAATTAAAGATCCGCAAATGGCTGCTGAAACTCCATCAGGCAGCTGGAACTTGTTAATAGTCACACTCTCCTGTGACTTGAGTTGCAAGGATCTTAGGATGAATTTTTTACAGATAGCCTTTCAAACAAGCTGAGAGCATTCTGGCCTGCTGGACTGAAACGTCCTGGAGACACTGTGGCATCTAGGGGAAACCAACCCTCCTGACACGCAGGCTTCAAGAAAAGTCTTCTCTTTCATTTCCTTTTCTTATAAAGAAAAAGAAAAACCACTTTGTCAGTAGCAGTGACTCAGTAGTCAAAATCAACAGTATTCTTTTCCCGCTCTGTTCTGCACATCTAGTTCCTCTGAGAGAGCAGAGGTAATGAATAATAATAGTGATGTCTTCACTAGCCGGTGCTACCACGTGAATCACAGAAGCACAGAACATTAGGGATTGGAAGGGACCTCCAAAGATCATCCAGTCCAATCCCCCTGCCACTGCAGGATCTCCTAGACCAAGTCGCAAGGAACATGTCCAGGTGGGTTTTCTGCTGGGCGTTTTGGGAGGCTGTGATCAAGACAGAGACATTTAGACTCTGTTTATCAACTCCCTGCAAAATTCTGATTGTTTAGGTGACGTTCTGTGCTTCTGAGATACTTAGAGTCACACTTCCAGACATAGTAATATGTCATATTCGGATAGTCACCCTTTCTGGGAAACAATTCTTCCCAATATCTAGTCTAAACCTCCCCTGTTGTAGCTTGAACCCCTTGCCTCTTGTTCAGTCACTAATTGCTTGTGAGAAGAGACCAGCACCAAGCTCTCCACAACATCCTTTCAGGTAGTTGTAGAGAGTGATGAGGTCTCCTCTCAGCCTCCTCTTCTTCACAGTAAACAGCCCCAGCTCTTTCAGTCTTTCCTCATCAGATTGATTCTCCAGGCCCTTCATCAGCTTCATTGCCCTCCTTTGCACCTTCTCCAACACCTCCACATCTGTCTTGTATTTAGGTGCCCAAAACTGGACACAGCATTCAAGATGTGGCCTCACCAGGGCTGAATAGAGGGGGACCATCACCTCCCTACTCCTGCAGAGATGTCATCCTGAGCTCTCTGTCTCATCAGATCTGCCCACCAGGCTCATTGCAGCCTGTGTGCGGTCAGGCTTGGATTTGGGACTTGTATCAGCATCCCAGAAGCACTGCCAGCCTTGGCACACTCTGTCTGTCAGTCTTAGCAGAAAGGCCAAGAACTGGCAAGGACATGACGACTGGGTCTCCTGGGCCCTGCGAAAGGTCAGTCAAGGTCAGATCAGGGTGGCAATGTGGGGATGCTCGCTCTGCTGGACCTCATCCCGAGCCCATTCTGCAAGGAAGGCTACAGTCTTCAGGGCTGTCACTTCCCTCACAACCACTAAACTCAGACAAACATTTTGAAAAAGAAAAAAAACAATCTCAGAAAAAGTTAAACTAACAAACTCTAAATAGGGAAAGGTGTTAAATTATGTGTGGCCTCATTCTTGTGCTTGCCCTGACAAACAAAATGTGGCCAAGAGAGAATTACAAGCCATGAGGCTGTTCAACTTTCCTTGGACCCTCTCTTTCAGATTCCTTATGAAGGATTTGATAGACTGGATGCATCGGCGTGCTGGGTGATGGAGGCCGTGAGGAGAAGGGAGAAGAGTGATTCTCTTCTTCCTACACACACAAACACGTGTGCACACACACTGCCCTCGAGGTGAATGAGCCCTTTCATAGGGAAACACAAGTTCTGCTGGTTTATTAGACTTGGAACCGAGTCGCACCGCCTCAACCTGCCAGGGTTAGGTTGTACACACCAGAAAAATGTCTCACCTGCAGTACCTGTCATCCTGGTCCATATTAACCTCAGCTTGAGGATCTCTACTGTCTATGGATGGATGCTGAAGGCCTCTTGCAGCCCCAGAGTTGGGCAGGAGGAGGTTTTCTGCCTTGTACCGCAGCCGCGGGGACTCAGCACCTCCTCCGGAGGCAGGCGGTGTTTCCCGCAGGAATGACTGCCAGCGGGAGGAGGGACATTCCTTGAGGTTCCCCTTTCAGAGACTTCTCAGAATCCCTCTCTCTGGGTGGGTTGGCATCTCCTCTGCTAGCAGGAGCAAATGGCCTATCTCCTGCAGGGTCTGAGCCAATCAATCATAGATGGAGGGCAAGTTGCCCCTAGGCTGTCTTCTGGCCCTCAGTAGCTCTTCCCTCTGTGGTCTTCAGTGCTACTCAGAAGCACAGGTTCTGGGAATAGTCCTCTGCCTGCATCCAGCTGTCTGTGCCCTGCAACAAGAGCCTCACAGTGCCCTGCCAAGCTGACCAGCCTTTGAAGGCACAGCCCCAAACACCACGCGTTCCACTCCGAGGCAGAATGCAGCAACAGCTGTAATTAAAACCTTTATTAACGCAAACACGTGAAGGCACAGTTATCACTAAACTATCCAACGGTGGCTGAGGTGCTGTCTCACTCTCTTTAGAAGACCAGACCAGCTCCTGTCAGGAGATGGGACAGATGCGACCTCATTAATGTCTGTAAATATGCGAAGGGTGGGTGTCAGGATGATGGAGCCAGGCTCTGCTCAGAGGCATCTAGTGACAGGACAAGGGGCAGTGGGTGTGAGCTGGAACAGAGAAGGTTCCATATAAATATCAGAAGGAGCTTCTTCCCAGTGAGGGTGACAGAGCACTGGAACAGGCTGCCCAGGGGGTTGTGGAGTCTCCTTCTCTGGAAACATTTAAAACCCACCTGGATACGTTCCTGCACGACTTGGTCTAGATGATCCTGCTGTGGCAGGGGGATTGGACTAGATGATCTTTTGAGGTCCCTTCCAGACCCTAATGTTCTGTGATTCCTTCCTGTAGAATGTTCTTTCTCCAAGAACCCCTATCAACCTCTATGGCTACTTTTCACCACTTAGGAGCCATGATTCTTGACACAGGAGCTCACGATGCTAGTCCCCCTTACAGCGATAGCAGCGATGACTAATAGGCTGGGTTTGCCACTATCATCTTAATTAGTGTAAAACCTCAACGTCAGTCATCAGCCTGAAACTTGTGGTCCTTAGCCCACCTCAGAACACAAAGTTTGTTTTGATTATCTTAACACACTGATCTTGGACTTCTTCACCTCCGCCAAACACTTTGAAGAGGATCTACATCTCCAAATCTCTTCCAGGTTCGGCCTCAATTTACAGATCATCCATTTGTAGCTGGAAAGGAAGGTCAGCTCTGAGTTCTCTAGAGTGTTCGTAAGTGGTTTGCAGTCAGTTTCAGCTAATAAAGTAGGAAGAGCTAAGGCCTCTCCCAGCTAGGACATGAAATCTTTCTCAACCATGCCAAGGCTTCTTCCTTTCTCTCTCTGAGCTTCACTCTCATTTCCTGTTACCAGCTACCACGTACAAACCAGTGGGTCTAGCTGTGAGCACTCTTAGATCCACAATCATTCTCTGAAGAAACAGGATTTTCTCGATGAGACATGGAAAATGCACAAAGACCTTCCCAGAACCCTGCTGATACATCCAGTGTGTGAAAATATCTGGTATTTAGACAACATCACTGAAAAGAATCCCCTAACTCTACGGTGAGTCTTTTTTAATTTAGTATTTATTCAGTTCTCCTGCCCTGGCCAGATGCAAAGCATTCTGTCCCTCTTTTCTTCTCTAGAGATGAGCAGAGAATGCACCCACAGTTCATTCTCCTATGCACTTTGTGATTCCTGGGGGAGAAAACTCACACAGCTCCTCTTTTAGCTTCTTCCTTAAGAGGAATGGAATTTGAATAGGAAAAAGGGCTGGAAGGAGGCCGGCGCTCTCCTCTGGTGTGCGTTCTCCTCAGAGACAGCTTGTTGCTTAGCTGCCCTTTAATGCTTACTCAGGTAAGAAGGAACAGAGGAGGTTCCACATCAACATGAGAAGGAACTTCTTCACAGTGAGGGTGACAGTGAGGGAACGGGCTGCCCGGGGTCGGGTTGTGGACTCTCTTCCTCTGATGACATTTAAAACCTGCCTGGATATGTTCTTGTGGGACTTGGTCTGGGTGATCCTGCTGTGGCAGGGGGATTGGACTGGATGATCTTACGAGGTCCCTTCCAATCCCTAATGTTCTGTGATTCTATGACTTGATCTAGGTGATCCTGCTGTGGCAGGGGGACTGGACTAGATGATCTTTCGTGGTCCCTTCCCATCCCTAACGCTCTGTGATTCTGCACATATGGCCCTCCTGTCCCCTCTCACGAGTGCATGGTCCTGCCAAGAACAAAGACTCCACACGTTATTTATCCCAATGAATGTTCCCCATGAAGTTCATGCAGACTGTATTTGTTCACTTCATTCACCCCATGTGGACTTTAGTTGCTATTCACTTACCCCTGGAAGCCTCCCCTGACTCTCCATTATCTCCTTCTTGGCAGGAGGATAATATTATTTCAATCAACACACTACCACGATCACCAGCATCCAATTTAAAATGAATAAACGTCTTACTTGCTTTCAGGGTGATAGTCCATTCATCTTCTGATGAATTGCTCTTATGAAGAATCCCCCAGAGCAAACTGTGCTCTCATTGATCTCCCCGTGTGCTGCTTCCTACAGACACTTCCACGCTGATGTAATCTAGTGCATACCTTTTCCTGGTCTGAGGCTTGCACTATTGTCCACACCACCTGCAGACCCAGATGTTGCTCTCACAGGAGTCTGGTTATGACTTAGAATCACAGAATCATTAGGGGTGGGAAGGGACCTCGAAAGATCATCTGGTCCAAGCCCCTTGCCACAGCAGGACCACCTAGATCAAGTCAGAATCATAGAATCATTAGGGACTGGAAGGGACCTTGAAAGGTCATCTACTCCAAGCCCCCTGCCACAGCAGGATCACCTAGGTCAATTCAGAATCACAGAACATTAGGGACTGGAAGGGACCTTGAAAGATCATCTAGTCCAAGCCCTCTGCCACAGCAGGATCATCCAGACCCAGTTGCACAGGAACATATCGAGGCGGGGTTTATGATCTGTTCCAGATCACAGTCACAACCTCCTCAGCAGTCTGGGCTTTGCTCCATTAAATTGCAAAATCTTCTCTTCAACCACAGAGCCTTTGATTGTTATGGATCTCACCTTCCCTTTTGAGATGGTTTCCTTTCAAAGAAAAAAATCCCTACATATTGTTTGAGAGTAAAATCCTCCCAAACACTTTCACGGTTAATTCTGACTGCCTGAGTAACTGGAAACCAAAGACACCTGTCACGACTTCAGTAGCAGCTATTGTCAGCCAGAGCTATTTCCTTCTAAGCCTCTTTCCTTTTGTAGGGAGATGAAGAGCACAGTTGTTCTCTTCTACTGTCACACTGCACACACGTGAAGCTTTCATTGCAGTGAGTTGTTT
This sequence comes from Rhinopomastus cyanomelas, assembly GCA_013400115.1. NCBI lineage: Eukaryota > Metazoa > Chordata > Aves > Bucerotiformes > Rhinopomastidae > Rhinopomastus > Rhinopomastus cyanomelas. The sequence continues at coordinate 37,665 of VXBP01002900.1, forward strand.
CAGTGCTTCATTCTTCCACTCAAAGTGCCTTCTCCTTTCCTTTCTGTTCCCAGCACCTTCAGTCACCAGGGTTCCTCATCTGTGTGCAAGAGGCAGAGCTGGTATCTCGCCCGCTTTCGGTCTCTGGGTGGCTGGACCAGCTATGCAGCCAGATCATCTGGGACCCATACCCCTCACAGGCTGAATACCCAACCACACAGGCTGCGACTGGCTGGCACAGGAGGAGCCTGGGGCCAAAGCAAGTATTAAACAGGTTTCTCTCTGATAGCAAGGTTTCTCGTAGTCAGGGAATTTGCCTTCAGTCCAAAGCTCACGCGAGGTGTTACCCAAATGGGGAAGCTCTCCTTCTTCAAGGCCAGCTTTCCTGCAGGGTAGAATATTTCCTTCTAATCCCTCAGAAGAGCTCGAGCGAAGACAAGCTGCCTCATCCTCTCCTAGCTGTGCAAGTCACATAGAACAAGTTCAGTAAATACAGCTGCACTGGGAAGGACTGGACCCATGACATGAGCAGGGCACAGATGGTCTGCAGACATCCATTGAATCTGCTGCTCTCAAGATGTGCAGGACTCAGCGCATCTAGTCCAAGATCAGTGGGACAGTCGTGAACAAGAAAGGAAAATAAAGAGAAGCATGCAGAGGCCCCAACAGGTACCTTGAAATGGGAATTTATCGTTTCCCTTGGCTACATCCTCATCATAAACTTCATGGAAGTCCCAGACTTGCTGCTTCTAGGAGTGTCGCGTCCACAGTCAGCGTGACACGCGTCTGAATGTGCTCCGTAGCCTACAGGCTGTGTCAAATGTCTGAACATCCATTGTCAATGAAGGCAGCCTTCAAATCCTGCCTCTTCAGGATTGCCCACACAGGAGGACCTCACCTGGAAGCCCTAACACAACATCTTTAAGCAGAGCTGGGAGTAAGAACAAATGGACCATTGCTCGATGTTACCTTCTCCCTTCTGATCGAGAGAGGTTCTCCTCCTCCTCTACTTGGCCCTGGTGAGACTGCATCTGGAATGTTGTGTCCAGTTCTGGGCCCCTCAGTTCTAGAAGGACACAGAGCTGCTGGAGAGAGTCCAGCGCAGAGCCACAGAGATTATGAAGGGAGTGGAACATCTCCCTGATGAGGAAAGGCTGAGGAGGCTGGATCTCTTGAGCTTAGAAAAAAGAAGATTGAAGGGTGACCCCATTAATGTGAAGGGTGGGTGTCTGGAGGATGGAGCCAGGCTCTGCTCAGTGTCATCCAATGATAGGACAAGCTGGAGCACAGGAGGTTCAACATCAATATGAGAAGGAATTTCTTCCCAGTGAGGGTGACAGAGCACTGGAAGGGGCTGCCCTGGAGGGGGTTGTGGGGTCTCCTTCTCTGAAGATGTTTAAAACCTGCCTGGACATGTTCCTGCATGACTGGATCCGGGTGATCCTGCAGCAGCAGGGGGATTGGCCTAGATGATCTTTGAAGGTCCCTTCCAATCCCTACTGTGCTGTGATGCTGAGAACATCACACCCAGCCATATCTACACACACGAAGGTCTGGGGCTGCTGCAAGAGCTGACCCAACGAGCAGCCTTTCGCACTGTGTCTCCGTCTCACAACCACATAAACAAAGATGTCTCTATATATCAACCAAGAGAGATGAGTCATCAGCTCATCTCCTCCTGCCAAGAGGTACAATGTTCCCTCAGATTTTGTCCAGGCACTTAACAACCCAAACCCAAAGTCAGACCTTTATGCAAAGGCCCAATGAATTAACAACACAATATTAATTCTTCCCAGGTTCTCTCAACACCTGGTTTGACTAAAACCCTTACAAACCAGCAGCAACGTGCTACAGGACAGCACAAGAAGATGTAGAAGACTTTTCATCTTCTGTGTTCACAATCCATACACAGTTTCCACAACTTACTGCGGTTTTGGTCTCCCCACTGCGTAAAGTTGGTCGGATTTACACGTAAGGGCTAGTCTGGCGACGTGTATGGACTATTCAACCCGTGCAGGGGAATAAATTACCCAAACATAGCCAAGTTCTCTTCTCCAAATTCCATGTTCTCATAATCCCTGGAGAGATGCAGATTCCAAGAGAAATGCTGCTATCACAGACCTTCGCTCAGGCCAAACTGCTCTCAGAATCAGGGCTCTGGAAGTACTTTTCTTAATCCAAAACAAGAAGTCAGATTAATTTTTTCCTCCCAACCCTGAGCGAATCCATCACTTTCAAGCCTCACAGCTTAAAGTTATTAATGTTTTTTTTCCCCCTTTCAGATTTGCCAAGACTGTCCTGACTCAGTGAGAGAGCTGATTCTTTCAAGTTGGACCTGCACAGGTCACTGCATCCTAAGCAAAGCCAAAGAAAGTGTGGGTGACATCATCCAAGGTACGTCATGGTGAAAGGCTGAGAGAGCTGGGTCTCTGTAGCTTGGAGGAGACTGAGGGGTGACCTCATGAATGTTGATAAATATGTGAAGGGTGAGTTCCAGGAGGATGGAGCCAGGATCTTCTCAATGTCATCTAGTGATAGGACAAGGGGCAGTGGGTGTCAGCTGGAACAGAGGAGGTTCCATATAAATATCAGGAGGAACTTCTTCATGGTGAGGGTGACAGAGCACTGGAAGGGGCTGCCCAGGGGGATTCTCCTTCTCTGGAGAGGTCTAAAACCAGCCTGGAGATGTTCCTGTGTGACTTGGTCTATGTGATCCTGCTGTGGCAGGGGGAATGAATCAGATGGTCTTTTGATGTCCCTTCCAATCCCTAGTGTTCTGTGATTCTGTGATGTCCAGGTGGGTCCTAACCGTCTCCAGAGAAGTTTCTTAGAGTTTGGCTTCAAAAGGAACTTTTAAAGAGTAGATTTTGAGCTGCACAGTGTGGAAAACCCTGCACACACTCCACTGGGGGACGGGAGGTCTTACCAGTGATCCCATTACTGTTCTCATTGCTAGCTTGAAGGGAGAATGACAGCTGAATAGTTTCAGAAACCATGGCCCTGTGTTATCTGATCATCCTTTTTCCACCACGCAGTAACCTCAACAACAGTTCTGGGATCCATCCTTCTAAAAATCCCTACATGTTTCTGATGACTCCTGACTGTCAGGGGTGCTGTCTGCAGCACGTAGGCATCACTGACTAGCCAGAAGTCCTGCAATCAAAGCCACTTGCAGAGATACCTGCCTGTACAGCGCAGGCTTTGGGGACTGGACTAGAGGATCCTTCAAGGTCCCTTCCCATCACTGATGCTCTGTGATTCTGTGATTCAATAACCCTGCTCACCCCTGATCTTTGCTAAGTGAGCAGGGAATGTCCTCCAGCGACGTGGTGCTGTGAAGCACTGAGCATTTCTCTGATCACGGTGTTCTGCCCTTGCTCACCTGCTTTACTGGCCCCCTCTGACTCGTGTAAGCCTGTCCCTGAGGCGTGTGGGGTTCAGCAGAGCTGTAGCCAGCCCAGCAGTCCTGGGAAGCATCAGCCTCTCTACTGCAAAGCAAGTGCTCCCCGGCAGAGCCAGCTGCAGAGCTCCTGCACAGCGGATCCCGTTAGGACAGCAGACAGGATGCAGCCTGCAGTCTCCTCTGCCCCGAGAAGTCGCTCAGCTTATCTGACCAGGAGAGCAAAGCAGTATTGCTTTATGACATATGGAAGAAACTAAGGGCAGGAAAGGTATGATGTAATGAAAAGTGATTTCTGAAGTGCCTGCTACAGATGCTCTCAGCTGCATCAGATACGCTGCAAGGAAACGCTCCAGATCTTTCTGCTTTCTTGGCTTTAGGGGTTTTGCCCTCAGCCTGCTGGATTTCTCAGTGCAGGTTTCTGCTGCTTCAGAGGTTGGAGTTATGCTTCACTGTGTGTTTTCTGTTTTGTATGAAGTGAATTCCTATAAATATAAAACATATTATCGTGACAGACAACAGTACCAGTATTTTTTGTGTCTATCAGGGGAATGACAGATGCTTCATTATCGGGATCATTGGCTTAAGGAGGTGGGACCTCCACCATCAGAGGCTTTAATCTACTAGAGTGAAACGTTTAGGGCTTCTCTGTGACAGGGACATGCTCACTCTCAGCTATTGCACTATTTCCAGGAATCACAGAACATTAGGGATTGGAAGGGATCTCAAAAGATCATCTAGTCCAATCCTCTTGCTACAGCAGGATCATCTAGACCAAGTCACACAGGAACATCTCCAGAGAAGGAGACTCCACAACCCCCCTGGGCAGCCCCTTCCAGGGCTCTGTCACCCTCACTGTGAGGAAGTTCCTTCTCACATTGATGTGGAACCTCCTCTGCTCCAGCTGACACTCATTGCCTCTCATCTTCAAACAACATCTCATCCACATCTATGTTGATTTGTGGATCTTGAGGTATTACTCCCAGAAATCAATCCTTTGTGTACGACACTCACATGATTCTGCCCTGGCAGGAGTATTGGACTAGATGATCTTTTGAAGTCCCTTCTCATCCCTAATGAGTCTATGATTCTATGACTATGACTTGGTCTAGGTGATCCTGCTCTGGCAGGGGGATTGGACTAGACAATCTTTTGAGGTCCCTTCCCATCCCTAATGAGTCTATGATTCTGTGACTTGGTCTAAGTGATCCTGCTGTGGCAGGTGGATTGGACTGGATAGTCTTTCAAGGTCTGTTCCAACCCGTAACGTTCTGTGACTCTATGATTCTACAATATAGGTGACTAGAAAAGAACGTGTCAAACTACCCAATGGGAAGGTCTGTGTCTCAATCAACTCCCATTTCAGATACTCTCTTGTATCCTGTGAGGTGACAGCAGCTTCTCTAGATGATCCCTCACAAGTATTACATCAAAATTTACAGCCTCGCTTGGAGGTCTTAGATACCCCAGAACATCTCCCCTTTGTAAATACATCAGTCATTAAGTATCTGATCTAGACTCAATTAGCTGAATTAACTAGGTTTCTGTCCCCTTTATTAGGTGTTTTGGACACGGAGCTGATGGTAATGAGACGTGTACATTGCCAACACTTGCGTGAAGGCCAAGCTGTGTCCCACTCCAAGCCGTAGCCCGTCCCCGAGGCTCAAGTCTCTTATTGGTTACACAAACTACCTTTCCCAACCTGTGGTCATTTGACCTTTGTTAAATAACTCATGGAATATTCATATGAGCAGTATTCCCGGGAGCTACAAACCATCCCGTTTATTTTGCAGCTCTTTTCACCAATGGCTCTGAAAGGACCCTTTTCACATCCTTGGAGAAGCTGTGTGAGGTTCCAACTTCTGACACAGACGCTTGTTAGCCCTGTGCAGAGAAAGTGAATTCTGTCCTCATAGGATCACAGAGTCATTAGGGATTGGAAGGGACTTGTCATAAAGGTCTTTTTTTAGGTAAGGACTGGCCAGTTTTAGAGGTTTGAGCATCACACACCTAACAACGAGCACAGGAGGGGTTGGCATGTTAGAGCTGCATGCCCGGCAAACGGGCAAGAAGCCTAGATACCTGAATACCTCAACACTTGATTGATCAACAAACACAAACTAACCCCATCCATGTCTGCTGCTCTAGCAGGTCCTGAAGCACCATGTCTACACCTTCCTTAAATACCTCCACGGATGGCGACTCAACCCCCTCCCTGGGAAGGCTGTTCTAGTGCTTCACCAGTCTTTCTGTCAAGAATCTCTTCCTAATATCCGACACAGACCTTTCAGACCATCACATATAGGATGTCAGAAGCGCTGTCCAGGAGCGACAGCGTTGCAAGGGAGCTGCGGGTAGCTCCTCGAACGCACAGATTATCCTCTTGTTGACGACATGCAGATGTCAATCGCCGAGCAAAAGTGAGCCCTGAGGGCAAAATGCTCCTCTCAGATCCCCACATCAATGGGAGTTCCCTTCACAGGGGAAGAGCAGGCTATTGGAGTTGAGAGTTGCCGCGCAGGTCACGACAGAAAATCTCATGTGTGGTGTTTATTTGTGAAGGAGTAAATTTAAAATATAAATTGAATTTTCTGCCATCACAAAGCATTCGACCAAAATCTGAGTCTGCCCTACCAGGGAGAAAAAACATCATGTCCCCAAACATAAACAAATATTTAGCTCCGGGGTTTTGGAGTGAAACAGGAGGTGAAATTATGTCTTCAGAAAAAATGGATATATTAATTTTTTTCCTCGACAATGGTGGGTCTCTGCAGAATGAAAACATCCTTTATTATAACAGACTCACTGGGGACAAGGCGCTCGAAGAATCAGCTTCACATAATCCCCCACAAGGTGAGAATCCGCATTCCTGGTGCCTTCAGGCTTGAGCAGGCTGCCTGGGCACACTGTGAAGAAGAAGAGCCTCCTTCCACCCCCTCCCCGTGAAGCATGTGCAGCATGTAAAGTGGAATTCCACTTTGCAGAGGGGATGACGGGGAGGAAGGCTCACTAATCCCGATTAGCCAGGCAGGAACCCCAGCGCAGCGCTCCCAGGCCTGCAGAGAGAATTCTGTGTGCAGACCTGGGCTGAAGAGCAGTGAAATGTGCACGGACAAAGAGCAGCCAGTCAAGGATTCAGCTTTGCAACTGCTGCCAAAACGTGTTTCTGAGCCAGATCTGTGCTCACTTTACGTATGATTTTCTTTAATGATAAATTTAACCCCTTCTTCGGTGCAGAACCTCTACCTCCTTTTCAGAGAATCACGGAATCACAGAACAATAGGGACCGGAAGGGACGTTGAAGGATCATCCAGTCCAATCCCCCTGCCAGAGCTCTTGCTTCTCCCTAATTGCTATTTTGAAAATTAGCAGTAATGAAAGCAACATGTGAAAGAGTGACTGGTGTGTTGATACTCTGGATGGGTGGGAAATCCACCTGAAAAACCACACAGGATCACTCTGGTTGGAAAAGACCCCCGGGATCAGCGAGTCCAACCAGCTACCACCAACCTTACGACTTTACTTCTGAACCAGATCCCTCAGCACCTCATCCAAACGATCTTTAAACACACCCAGGGATGGTAACAACCACCTCCCTGGGCAGCCCATTCCAGTGCCTGGCCACCCTTTCTGTGAAACCTTCTTCCTAATGTGAAGTCTAGGCTGCTGCTGTCACATTTTGATGCTGGTGATGTGATTTAGTGTTCCTGTGAGACGTGGTCTAGGTGATCCTGCTGTGGCAGGGGGATTGGACTAGATGATCTTTGGAGGTCCCTTCCAATGCCTAATGCTCTGTGGTTCTGTGTGGTTCAAAGCCCTCTTGCCTCTGCTCTTGAGAACTTCTGTATTCATTAGTCACTGTTGAGACCACTAGCCTGGGCTCTCCTGTAACTACTGTAAACAAAGACATAAAGAGCCTTCTCACGTTTCCTACTGCAGTGTTGGATCAGTTGATGCTGCAAGAGGGTAAAAGGACCTACAGCTTCAGAAAGACACAGCACAAGCAAAGCAGAAGCTGGGGACAACACCTAAGGCTTTGGAAACATGGCACTGTTTTGAATTATTAACAAGAAACAATCTAAATTAGAAACTTCACTACTGTGCCTGTAGGAAGCTCATACCCCTAATACAAATGTTTATGAATTAGGTAAGTGTTTAAGCACTGGCTAAATAAATATTCATCTCTCCATCTATTCATGCTCTGCCTGTGGACATGTAGTCAGAAATCTTTGTTATCTATTAATGTCTATAAATATGGGAAGAGTGGCTGTCAGGAGGATGGAGCCAGGCTCTGCTCAGTGTCATCTAATGATAGGACAAGGGGCAGTGGGTGTGAGCTGGAACATGGGAGGTTCCACATAAATATGAAAAGGAACTTCTTCATGGTGAGGGTGACAGAGCCCTGGAAGGGGCTGCCCAGGGGCTTGTGCAGTCTCCTTCTCTGGAGACATTTAAAACCTGCCTGGACATGTTCCTGTGTGACTTGGTCTAGGTGGTCCTGCTGTTGCAGGGGGATTGGACCAGATGATCATTCGAGGTTCCTTCCAATCCCTGATGTTCTGTGACTCTGTGTGATTCTGTGAACACCATGGATCACAGAACCACAGAACATTAGGGACAGGAAGGGACCTGGAAAGATCATCAACAAGGACAACTGATTAAAAAGTTTGCTTCCTACTTCCACTTAGGAAATCTCCAACTTCAGGTTTGTTAGTTGCTCTCTGGGTGACACTTCCTCACACTTATTTTTAACCATAACCTGGAAAGAGTATTTAATTGCAGGAAGAATCACTGGTTTGTACCAAAATGAACCCAGTGCTGATCAGTGTGGCTATGGCAGTCCTCCTGAACTTGACTTGTAGGATTTGTGCAATGCATTATTGAAATTATTGTTCCTGCAATAATATTACAATAACCTTCTCTAATGTGGCTGCTTATGGTCCCCAGATGAAGTAGAGCATGCATCTGTTGCTATAGCTACAGCTGGTTTCTGAAATAAACACTGGGGTTTTTTCTCATTCCTAGACACAAAAAGCTAAACTGTTCCAGCTTCTCCAGTTGTGTACAGTACAGGTAAAACAGGTCCCTTAAACAATAACTTTCCTCAAGACAAAAGCCTCTGTGTAAATACCAGCAGATGGATCTTTGCCCACCCCAGTCAGCAAAGTCTGTGTGGCCCTGTAAAGGTGCAAGTCTCAAACACTAAAGGAAAAACACACATGAGGCCCAGAAATAAATGCTCCTGGAGAATTAGACTCTGTTGTCATTTTAATGCTACACTGAGAAATGGATCAGTACTCCTAGCACAGAGTCACAGAATGTTAGGGATGGGAAGGGACCTCGAAAGATCATCCAGTGCAATCCCCCAACACAGCAGCATCACCTAGATCCAGTCACACAGGAACACATCCAGGTGGGTTTTAAACATCTCCGGAGAAGGAGGCTCCACAACACCCCTTGGCAGCCCCTTCCAGTGCTGTGGCACCCTCACTGGGAAGAAGTTCCTTCTGATAGTTGTATGGAACCTCCTCTGTTCCAGCTGACACCCACTGAATGCATCCAACAGGGGATGGAACAGAGGATTGTTTCATTGCAGACCCTAAGGCTGTGTGTGTGGCAATTTGAATCCCATCAAGTTCTGAGAGATGTGTTTATTGATGTTTATGTATATATGTACATCTGTGTGTCCCTCAAGAGGTCTTTTTGCAGCCAGCAACAGAGGAAAATTAGGAACTTTATGAAATCTAGGAACTTTGCTGTGCAGAGCTGGCACATTTAGGAAGTATTCAACTGCTGTTAATCCCTAATGAGTCTATGAGTCTATGAGTCTATGAGTCTATGAGTCTACGAGTCTATGATCAGATTGGCCCCACCTCCTCCATGGAAAATGATGAGATTTCCCCCCAAGATTCTGTAGAAATACCACTTGCAGTTTAGTTGACTTTAATATTAAAACAACACGGGAGGGAAGCTAGTTCAAATGGAAAGTGTAGCAGAAAGGTCATTTGTCTGCTGTGCCGTCGACGCGGCATCAACTGCAGTGAACTCATTCCCAAGACAGCAGTGTCTACTGTGTTCTGTGAGGTATTTCTTCAGGACTAAGAGCTACCCCATCTATGCAGGCACCAGGAAGTGAGGAAACCCCAGAATGTCAGGTCCTGTGTGAACCCTCTAGTGGGTGAGCCACTGTGTAAAGGACATCTTCTCTGAAGGCAACAGGCTGGTGGAACCACTGCCATTTGCACTTCCATTTGTGCAGCAGAGGAAGCATGTGGGAGATACTGGCCATGGAATCAGACACTTCTGCCCAAAGAGAGACATCCACAGAGAAGGTGCCAACATCTGAGCTCGCCTGCTCGTAAGGCACCTTAATATACTCACTGGAGGTCTATTTGCTGAACGTGTCTGATGTAGGCAATCGAATTGTAAACATCTGAAGCTAAGCAAGATGGAACAGATGCCCAGTTTCTGTAACCCAATCAGGCTAGAAAAGGAACAAGCCTTCCAGCCAGAGAGATCTGTCAGGTGCCAGGCGCACAGAAAAGTAGAACATGAGGCTCATGGAGAAATTTAATGTGTGGAACTAGAGGACCTGCAGCCCCCAGGCTTCAGCAGAGCTTGAGAAGCAGCCAAGTGCTCTGTGTTAAGGTTTTGGAATGAAGTGCTTAAATTCCTCTGAAGTCTAACTTTAGAGTGAGGCATTAAGACCCATTCTTGGATGCAGCTTTCTGACTCAGTATTTTTATAACCTCTTGGTAGCAACTATGAACCATCAATTAAATGCAGGAGTAGGATCATTACCCTTCATCGCATTGGTAACGAAGCCGGAGCGTTTGGTTTGGGGAAAAGAAATGACATGCATTTCCTTTGTTTCGTTGTCCAGTCTGCAGTCATTTGCAAGTGGCCTGTCTTTCTGTGGCTGCTCCTGCAGACTGGAGTATCCGCAGCTCTGTCTCATCTTCACTGGCCTGTTGGACACGCAGGCAGCATGGGACCGAACCACACACCGGTCAAGTTTCCACCATTCAAGGGTGCTCATGCCAGCAGACACTCAGTCCTCTTCCCTAGGTAGCAGCTCCTGCTTTTCATTTCACACAGAATTACACAACATCAGGGATTGGAAGGGACCTCCAAAGACCATCCAGTCCCATCCCCCTGCCAGAGCAGCATCACCTAGACCGAGTCACACAGGAACACATCCAGGTGGGTCTTAGACATCTCCAGAGAAGGAGACTCCACAACCCCCCTGGGCATCTCAAGTGCTCACAGCTAAAAAAATACCAGCCTAAGAGAGAAGCTAACCAAGAAGGAGAGGAAACTGTCCCTGACAATTCATCCAGTGCTTCTGTGTTTGTTCTTGCCCAGCTCCACCCAGATGCTGCAGAGAGAACCAAACGCAGTAGCCAAAGATGTGGCAATTGGGCCAAAGTATAATTTTTTTAAATGGAAAATAAAACATCACACGGAGAAGAAGAAAGAGATACCCTGAGATGAGAGAGAGAAAAACCTCCCTCAGGAGTGTCGATTATTTCAGGAAGAAATAGAACAAGTAGCCATTGGAAAAACTTGCTAATTAACAGAAATTAATGGGGAGGGAATCCCTTCCTAACAACTACATTTCCAGGAGAACTTCCCTCTCTTCTCAACATCTGAACTGACAAGGAGTAAGAGTGTTAAAACTTATTTACTTAGGGATTACTACGAGACGGTCGCTGGTGAAGCTGATCTCCCGGCACGCGCTGTTATCACCTCATATTTTGTTGTGCACCCTTCCAACAGCCCTGCGAGTCTCTCAGGCAGGAAGGAAGGACTCTCTGTGGTAACAGGTTGGACCTGATGATCTATGAGGTCTCTTCCAACCTTGGTAATACTGTGATACTGTGATTTTCTTCTAACAGCCTGTCTCTTACGCAGTTAATGACAGGGAGAACAGGACGTCAGCTTGTGGTGTTGGCTTAGAAGCAACGAGTAGTCGTGATGTGAAAAGATTGCACCAACCCCTTTCCAGCTACGTGCCAGGCCTGAGCTCCTGGAGATGTAAAGACTTGGAGGAGACACGAGGATGGGCAAGCCATGTACAGCTCCTGACTTCAGCTTATACAGCTTATGCAGATGAGAAGGACAAGGATGTGCCGTGAGGATGTGGCTGAGGTGTGGAACTACCCATCTTGCGGGGTCGATGAAGTTTAAATGCAACATACATTTTAATGCAGCATTTAAACTGGCTCTCAAACAAGACAAGTCTAGCTTAACCCTTGTGAATCATCTGGAACCTTAGAACACGACCCAAGGACTGAAACCTAACAGGATTTCCACCAGCCCAGCTTACTTTGGTGCTGTGCATGAAACGAGACAGCACACAGGATTCCCTGGGTAGCCTTTTCAGCATCAGAACACCAGCTTCCAACTCCAGAGGGTGAGACCATAAAATACTACCTCTTACACACAACAAGGAGGGACATGGAAAAACTCCTTAATCATCTGAAAAATAAGAGCCTGATCTAGTGCCTCCGCTATTGATTTGAACAGACAACAGATCAGAGCCATCAGATAAATACAGTCCCAAGAATCGTTCACTGTGGAAACTCCTTTATTCCTCCTGGCACTAAGGAAAGATTATCAATCTTTAAAAAAGAAAGTAGGACACCAAAGGAAGTTCCTTACTTGTAAGGTGGGATGCAAAAGTGGCTTCTGATCAGTCATCCCTGAGATCCAGCTTGCTTGGGAAACTTCCACAGACGCCAGGGAGAGATGCTTTGCAACAAGGAGATGAATAAGGTGCTTCAAAAAGCAAATGTAGGAATAGAGATGAGAAAGCTCTGTCTTAACAGGGAGAAATCACAGAACATTAGGGTTTGGAAAGGACCTCCAAAGATCACCTAGTCCAATCCCCCTGCCAGAGCAGGATCATCTAGATCAAGAGTATTATCGATTGGAAAGGACCTCAAAAGATCGTCCAGTCCAATCCCCTGCAACAGTAGGATCACCAAGACCAAGTCGCACAGGAACATGTCCAGGTGGGTTTTAAACATCTCCAGAGAAGGAGACTCCACAACCCCCCTGGGCAGCCCCTTCCAGTGCTCCATCACCCTCATTGTGAAGAAGTTCCTTCTCATATTGATGTGGAATCTCCCATGTTCCAGCTGACACCCATGCAGGAACAGAGATGAAAAAGCTCTGTTTCAACAGTAATAACTGAGTAGGTCTTAGCAGAGTAGTGATTAACTGCTAGTAACTACTGTAATTAGCAGTCCTTTTGGTGGTAACTCTGGGCATCCATTAACACATAATTACAAATCTTTATAAGTTTATTCATATCTCACTTTTACAAGATGTACATTCATACCATGTTGTTCAACATAATACACTCTGAAACCGGAACTCAACGTGTCTGGCGAAGTCATGGAGGAGCATGCTGGCGTCGTTAAAACATTAACAGAAAAAGAGGAAGAGCTCGTTTGCTTGTTTGTTCTCCTCTTCCGCAATAACAAAGGGGAAGGAACTGATAAGACTTGTTGGTTTTGGAGCTTTTTTGTCATTTTAGCAATCCCTGAAATGTCTGTAAACGCAGACGCGCCGCGTGGACGCCGCCTAAACGCGCCGCGGGTCGTCCTGGCTGCTCAACAGGTTGGCAAAAGCAACAGGTTTTTAAAAATACAAAAATAAATGCGAAGCCTCATCAAATTTACACTTCAACGGCATTAAAATCAGACACAGTTAAAAGTTTCCAACAGAAAAATAAATAAAATATCCAGACGTATCAGCACGGGGGAACGGAGAGGTCTGCCTGCCTTTTGACGTCGCTGATACACACCATAAGCCTAGAGCCACGGCGTTACTGCCTGTCAATAGACACCTTCAGCTTCACAACCTGATCTTTTGTACATTCTTCCATCCTAGTTAAATATCAGTTGTGAGTCTACGGTGGGTGAACTGTGTCCAGCTTGAATCGGTCACTGGAGATCGCCGGGTTCCTGGGCTGCTGCACTAGAATTAGGCACCAAGGTTTAGCATCAAGTCTGTCTCACAGACGAACAGAATGTGAGGATATCTGTTAGCATCCTGCTCGTGAAGAACACCTCAGACACCAAAGCCTTCCAGAAGGAAGCTCTATTCCTCTGCACGTCTCAAAGATGGACGTAGAGATGGGAGTTTACCAAAAGCATTGGTCGTAAAGCAGGCATCAAGGGTGCCAGGGGTTTCTAGTGGTTTGTGGGTGCTGGTGGGAACTCGGGGGTTTGGTTCCAGTCGTAGCACTGCCACGGTTCAGCCTCACTGAGTCATGAACCAAATTCCCACTGATGCCCAGGGTCAGAGGTTTGGGGCAGGAACTTTGTGTTCTGTGGAAATAACTCACGGGCACCCACTGCCACTCTGAATCACCAGTAAGTCCCTTTTGCTGAAGTCAGGTCTTGTGCTTAAATATCTTGAGCAGGGCTTCTGCTACTTAACAGAGTCACAGAACATTAGGGATTGGAAAGGACCTTGAAAGACCATCCAGTCCAATCCCCCTGCCACGGCAGGATCACCTAGACCCAGCTGCACAGGAACACATCCAGGTGGGTTTGAAACATCTCCAGAGAAGGAGACTCCACAACCTCCCTGGGCAGCCCTTCCAGTGCTCTGTCATCCTCACTGGGAAGAAGTTCCTTCTGATATTTATATGGAACCTCCTGTTTCAATGTCCCTTCCAATCCCTAATGATTCTATGATTCTATGAGTCTATGATTCTATGAGTCTATGCTCCAGCTGACACCCATTGCCCCTCGTCCTATCACAAAATGACATCGAGAAGAGCCTCACTCCATGCTCTAGCACCACAATGTTGACATCAGATCATGATCTGGCAGGGTTGCTGCCTCATTACCAGAAGCAAAGTGTGGTCAGTGCTGACAGTGGGTGATGGAGCCATGGCCTTGAGATATACACCTGAACTTCTACCCAACCAGGGATAATCGTCCTTGCCTACCCCATAATGGGTGAAGATTAGATAACGAGCACCCACGCAGTGCTTTGCAAATAAACATTCCGTGGGTGCTAAGTGTGATGGCACTAACCAAATGTCACTGCATCTACATGACCCTACTAAGCAAGAGAAAACAAACCCCGGTATCATTTCTTTCGCACCTTCCCAAGTCAACAAACATGAACCATGGTGGTAACTTGCTGGTTTGATGCAAACAGATGAAATGCTTAAGCTCATTTGACAGTTCAAAAACCCTCAGAGGTTGTTTTTACCATCATAAAGGGCCCCATGTAATGCAGAAGGCCTTTTCTTTATGTGGAGCTGGTCTATAAGCGGCACTCTTCGTTTGGCACCCTTTCAAGTTGTCATTCAAGTACCAGCCCAAGTGATTGAGGAAGATTTTTAGCAGCCCACAGATACTAAACAAAGGCCTCCTCCAAGGGAACCCTGCCCAGCAGCTGCTGTTCTGATGATCCTGGAAAACTTCACGTTTCTCAAATGAAAGACTAGAGAAAGATCAGGCTGAATGATGGTGGACAAACATTCCTGTGTGACTTGGTCTAGGTGGTCCTGCTGTGGCAGGGGGATTGGGCTGGATGATCTTTCGAGGTCCCTTCCAATCCCTAATGATTCTATTAGGGGCTTGGCATGCCTGGGAGCCTAAAGCACTTTCAATACTTGTCAAGCCTAATGAGCACGCTAGGACCTTGTGTATCCTACCTTCAGCCCTCCAACCTGCTCTGGAAGGGAAAAACCCAAAAGCCATACATTAACAGAGACACCTTGGTCCAGGTTCTCAACTTACATGGATCACAGGAGCTCCACCCAGCGAGTGGAGTCGCGGTGACTTACACTTAATACAGTCCAGTATATGTAGCCTGGGTGGGACTTCTCACTTCTTCCCAACAACATAAGGACAGGAAGAGGAGCCCGTCTTCACACGTCGTCCACAGTGAAGCAAAGTCTTCATATCAGCAAGACTGCAACTGGCCCATTCAAGGAATAAGTGAAGCAGAAGCGGTTTCAGCGACGGGCTCTGTGCAGAGCTAAGTGAAGAGCAAGAGCAGCTTGAAGGGTCTTGGTAGACTCACGGCAACACTCTGCCCCGTCCCCTGGGCTGATCTATGGTACCACCTTCAAAGCAGGCTAAGCTGATAAACCCTGCCACCTTCCTCCCTTCCGCAGCGGAGGGCAGGACCGTCCTCAAGACAACCACTAGAAGCAATCACAAGCACCTGCCAAGAGTGTTTTGGTCTGGAAAATCTCGCGCTACGCTACCGGCCTCGCTCCTGTTTCCAGAGAACTTACTCGTGTTCACGGGGAGTTTTGTGTCAGTAAAAGGAGTCGTGTGCAGCAAGATTTCTGAGAGGGAAGAAACAAACGAGCACTTTGGCGCAAAGCGGGGAAGGTGGTTCGTTCCAGCCTGAGGTGGATGCGCACTCTACGTGCACCCCGTAAGATCAGCAACGCTTCACAGCCTCACGCAGAAGGTGTCTGGGCAACCTTCAGCTTCAGCTGAGCTCGTTCTGCAGACTTGCTTGAGGGTGAAAACCTCTACTTTGCGGACGTCCAGAACGGGGCTGAAAAAAATCCCATGAGCCCCCCATAAACTCTCGAAAGAGCGTTTGGAAGGGGAACAATTAGATCACAAGCAGTCCCCGCTCAGCCCAAAGCTCTACGCCTTTGGTCCCCAGCTCTGCACATCAGGTTCCCCGTCGATGGCTGTGGGCATCCAGCCACTGACAATGGCTTCAATGTCTCGGCGCTAGCTGCGGGCATCCAGTACAAGAGGTCACCTGCTGCAGCCTAGAGCATCTCTGTAGTAACGTTTATTATCTTTCAGGTCTGTGCGTTAGAAGTGCTGGCAACACTCCAAACCGTTCGTGGTTCGGCCAGAAAATCATACGTTATCAAGGGTAACGTTTTACTCGCTAAGCGAAGCTCTGGTTCCACAAGAAACTGTTAAGTGCCTCAGGTTTGTGTCCGTATTGCTCAGCACGAGCTGCCACCACCCTGAAGCGCTCGGCCCTGCTTTGGGAAGGTGCTGGGCTTTCCCGAAGAGGTAGAGAAGGCAGGTAACGTATCTGAGCCCTAGCACATCCCAGATCCCTCTGCTTCTCGCAGAGAGAGATGGCACAACTTCAACACCCAGGGGTTTGGCTCTCTAGAACATACCAAAACGTGAAGGAGAAACAAAGGGGGAGGCAAAGCTCTAGAGTTTGTCTACAGCATGAACTTCTTGTCCTACAGTAGTTTTTGGGTCTGATAAATATCAGCAACAGCCCAAACTAGCAGTGGATTGCTAAAGCAGATGTGAAAGACAGGCTTCATGACGGTGCTGTGAGACACAGCCCTTCACCAACACAGGCCTCCGTAGTGGAAGCAACAAGCAGCTCTCTCGTCAGGTCGACAAGACCGACAGTTGCACCTTCCTCTCTCATCCCCACCAACAAAGAAAAGAATTCATAAAATGAAAAGTTTATATCATAAACTAATTAGAAGTATAAAGCGTGAAAAAGGCGGCGAGGAGGGGGTGGTCAGTAGACCCAGAGGTTTTGGCTATAGAATCATAGAATCATTATGGGTTGGAAGGGACCTCAAAAGACCATCTAATCCAATTATATGATGTAAAGAATTCCCCCACTCACTACGTTTTGTGGGTTTATAGCTGTTGTGTTGCTGAAGCGTTTCCTTAAGTCTCAGCATCCCAGGCAACAAGTAAAACAAACGTTGGACTTGTCCACCTCTACAAAACACTTCTGTGGGTTGTTCTGGGGTTTTTTGTTGTTTGGGGTTGTGGGGGGGTTTGTTTGTTCTTTGCTTAAAATGATTGTGAAAGTGTCATAGGGACACCTCGGCTTCCTTCCCGGGAGTACGGCGCTTCACGGAATCACAGAGCATCAGGGATTGGAAGGGACCTTGAAAGGTCGTTGTCTAGTCTGATCTCCCCACCAGAGCAAGGTCACAGAGTCACAGAGCATCAGGGATTGGAAGGGACCTAGAAAGGCCATCATCTAGTCTGATCCCCCTGCCACAGAAAGACGTCAGAATCACAGAGCATCAGGGATTGGAAGGGACCTCAAAAGATCATCATCTAGTCTGATCTCCCCATCAGAGCAAGGTCACACAATCACAGAGCATCAGAGATTGGAAGGGACCTGGAAAGGTCATCTAGTCTGATCCCCCCACCAGATCAAGATCACAGAATCACAGAGCATCAGGGATTGGAAGGGACCTTGAAAGATCATCTAGTCCAATCCCCCTGCCGCAGCAGGATCACCTAGATCCAGTCGCATGGGAACACATCCAGGAGGGTTTTAAACATCTCCAGCTCAACCAGAAATCACAGCGTCCACCTCTCTCCGTACGTGGTGCACACAATCCATCCGCTCACAGAAGACCCGGCCCGTCCTTTTGGCAAAGAATCACAGGACATTAGGGATTGGAAGGGACCTCGAGAGAGGCTGCGGTGCAGCAGTGTGAGCACACAGGGCTGGAGCTGTGGTTCTCGCTGTGGAGGTGGGTATGGACAGAACACGCACGCCTATGGTTTTCTTAATCTCTAATATTTACAGTATTGCACTTTCCTGGATTCAATTGCATTTCACTCAGATCAATGCTGCACCAGCATCACGCCCTAAAACCGTGCGTCCGTCCTTTTGCATCAGTCGTTCCTTCTACATCCTGTGGAAACAGCAAGATTTTGATTCAAAGATGCCAAAAAACCAACCAAACCAAACCCAAAACCAAACGAGACAAAAACCAAATCGACCTGTTCCTGTGGCATCAACGCATCTCACTGAGTTCAGGCGGTTCTGGCCAAACAGGTGCCGTTCGTATCGTTCCCGTCTTTCGCGTCATCAGCGCTTACGACCGGTAAATTCTGGTGTCTCTCTCGTCTCCTCCTTTCAAAGGACACAGTCGTTCGAGACCCACGCTTTTTGTTATTGCTGCTTTTTGAAAAGGGGGAAAAAAACCCAACGAAACCAAAACTGCCTCGCCTCAGATCTGAGATTCCGCATTTAAATTCAAACCAGTTCTGCAGCAGCAGCAGCTCCTCAGTGATGGAAGAGATTCATGGCAGTGAAATAATACTGTTGGCAACAAAGAAATGTCATCTTTAATGGAGACCAGCCCCAAGGATTTATTATTTATCATTATTACTATTTGTTCTGCTTAGTTTCGTTCTAATATATTTCTGATCTTCCGAAGGTGTTTAGTTAGACACATGCACAAGGTAGCAAAACTGACAGCAGCAGATGACGTTAGGTTGGAGCGATCGCTTTCGCCAGGGTCGAGAAATCCGAAGAGTCCCCAGTGTTCACAGATTAACATCACTTAGAGATCGTTTCCTTCGCCTTTTGTGTTCGGTNTAATAATAATAGAAAATATAAGAAAAATGCGAGAAGGCGGCAGGGCAGCCCCGCGGCCGGTGGAGGAGGAGGAGGAGGAGCGGGGCGGAGTGGGACAGCGCGGCGCTCCGTGCGGGTCACCGCGGGCTCCCGTCTTGGTGCGGGGGGTCCGAGCCGGAGCGTGTCAGAGCCCCAGGGCCTCGGCGTGTTTGCGGGCCTTGAGCCGCAGGTCGGCGATGCTCGAGTTCTTGCTGTTGCTCTTGGCGGCGGCGGCCACGACGGCGGCGGCGGAGGCGGACTCGGCCAGGGAGGCGATGGGCAGCCCGAAGGGCGGCGGCGGGAACATCAGGTAGGGCGCGTGGGCCGCCAGGTGCGGGTGCAGGTGCGGGTGCGCGTGGGCCACGCCCTCCAGCTGCAGCTGCGCCTGGACCTGCGGAGGCGGCGGAGACGACAGCGGCGTCAGACCCGCAGCGGGGTCGTGCGGGTGGGGTCACGGCGGCCCCCGCGGAACGGGCACCCGCCCCACGCCTCGACCCTCCTCGGCTGAAGGAGCGATTGTCAGCGGAGCCCCCACCTCACACCAGCGCCTCGCACCTCGGCGGAGACGGACCCAACCTTCCTCGCGTTTAAAAACAATCGAGAAAAACCTTAAGAGGCGGCTCCAAGCGCTAAGTAGCCAACTTTTCCTTTCTTTCCCCCTTCTTTTCTTCCCCAGGGATGTTTATTTATCCCTCTCTAAAAAACTTCTCTGCACACGGGGTGGGTGTTTGCTTTGGAGTCTCCTCGACCTGCGCAAACACGTCGGGTCGGCCGAGAGATTTCAGCTCTGGGTAGGGTCGGGAAGGGAGGGGTTGGGGGTAGGGGGAGAGTTTATTTATGTATTTAATTATTTCGGTCCAAATATGTCTTTTAAAAATCAATACAATTAATCTGTCGTCTCCACGTGTCTCTGAAACGGAGAAGGTGGTGGAGGGTCCCTAGGGGCCGGGAAAAATCGATTCCGCGATTAATTGACCAACAAATAAAAGGCGGGAGGATGGGAGGAGAGTTACAAGCAGCAGCCAGGGGATGGCTGGAAGCGGGACGGGAATTCAGTCCCCCGGGGGACTGCGCCTCGCTGGGACAAGGTCCCGCAGCGGCAGCGGTGCCTAAGCCGGCCAGCACGGTGGCAGCGCACCGGGAAAAGCCTCCCAGCTCCTTCGGGAAGGGCCAGGCCTCGACAGCCCGCCTGAGAAGCAGGGGGAAAGGACAGCGCAAGGGTCCGTCTAGTTTTTTAACTCCCTCAATGTTTCACCCATCAGTTGGGAGATCTGTCTTCCCCCACCAGCGCTCTCCAAGAGGACACCGAAAACCCCCTGGAAGGTTCAGGAGCCAGACACTCCGTCCCAGCAGCCCTCGACAGGCCCTCCCTGCCCCGGGGAGGCGATGCACCGCCCCATCCCCTCACCCCTCCGGGAAGCCAGCTCGCCTTTGCCACGTCTGCGGACGTCCCCGGGGCCGTGTGTCAGCCCCACCGCAGGGCGTGGGGAGGGGACAGGACCCCCGGGGCTGCGGGACCTCCCTTCCCAGGGTCTGAGGGGTGCTGAGCTCCCGGCAGCCGGGCGAGGGTGGAGGGTGTACTCCTGCCCCAAGTTTTACAGCCTGTTTTTAATACGTGCCAACTTGGACATAAATGGCACTTGTAAACGTGTCCGGCTTCCTCCCGTGCGAACGAAAGGGGGTCGGAGCGTGCCGGGCGAAAGGAAAATAAACCCGGAGCTAACTACCTGTTGGAAAGGCATCCTCAGGGCTCCCATATTCACGTAGGGGGCCACTCTGCAGGCGTCTAAATGGCTGGCGGTTCCCAGGATCACACCTGCGGGAAGACACAGGGTCGGGTAAGCGGCGAAGGAGCCCCGGGGCTCCGGGACCTCGCCCCACCACCCCGACCGCCCCGACGCCCTCACCCACCTTTGTGCATCTGGTTTTCCTGCTTTCGGCATTTTGCTCTCCTGTTCTGGAACCAGACCTACGAGAAGAAAACGCAAAACAAGACAAAAAACATGGAAGTATACAAGGGAATGGCTAGGAGAAGCTTCTTTTAGGGGGGCTAAGGATGGGCAGGAGAGAAGGGCTCCCCACAACTTTGCTGAGGTCTCTCCTCGGGAGCAGCAGAGGGGAAGAGCTCAGCCCCAGTGGGAGTGAGCCCCTCTCTGTGCTGCCGTGGGGCTGTTTTTTGGGGGGGGGGGGGGNGAGAGCCGTCCGCTCCGCACCGAGTGTCCGCGACCCCCGTGTCCCCCAGGCGGCCAACTGCGGTCCTTGTGACACCCGGCTGGATCTCCCACAGGCACTTAAACCAAGCCCACCCTCAGCCCAGGTGGGACCCTCGCCCGTTTTTCAGTCATCCCTCAGAAATCCCAGGGACAGCCAGCGTGGGCCGGGGCCCCTGGACCACAGGGCCGTCTGCTGGCCTTGGAAACGACGAAGGTGAGAACCACCAAACTTGCACAAAAGGAGCTCGTTCGCTCCCAGTTCCCCAAACGCTGCTGACACGAAACGACAAAACCCACTTCGGCAGACTTCTGGACTGACAAGAGCAACACTTGGCAGGCTGGGATGTGAAGAAATGCTTGTGCCCCTACACGAGAAACCACTTTTGCACTGCAGCCCTGATCCCAGCCCTTCTGACTCAACCAGGGTTTCCAGCCGCCGCCGCTTCCCCCCAGCCCCTTTCCAGGGGCATTTCGGATCTCCGTTACTTTTCCCTTCCCAAGGCACTTGCTAGGAGGGCCGGCGCGGATCAAAATGTTTTCCCAACTCCTACCCTTACACCGAAATCTACCGAATATGGACAAACATTGACTTTCGCCGCTGATAAAATCTCGTAGTTAAATAAACACCTACAACCTTTGATGCTCTTGCACTTGCCAAGAGATCATACGGTTAATTAATACGAACTGCACTTCCTACATCAAATTTTCCCTTCCAGCTTTCCTCAATTGCCTTAATGATGGTCATTTACAACGGAGTAATTAGTGCAAAGAAAGGCTTCCAAAGGCATTAATTACCTCGGGTACCTCAGTGATTTTCTTAAGTAGGAATTGGCCTTCTCCTACTCCGAGCACAGTTTTTCCTGGCTGGGCTGGCCCGGGGGGGGAGCGCGCAGCGGGCAGACGGGGCGGACCGACGGACAGATCGCACCCGGTCCCCGCGTCGCTGGCGCAGCCGCCTCCGCACTAACTCGCTGCCCCGCAACGCCCAGCCCGGCACAAGCCTGTTTTTTCCCTACGAGATGCACGCAAATATTAAAAACATGCAAAACATCCTGAACGGGGCCGTTCGGGATTTATAATTTGGGGGGTTTTTTATATCCCAGCACACGAAATATCGTCGTGCCGTGGCGACAAGATTTATAATATAATTCTTTACGACTGCAAATCCTTGCAGGAAATCCACTTGTGCGTGTTCCTCACCCCTCCTCCCCAGCCCCCCCAAAGGAGTATAAATTGTCAGGAGGAATTTAAGCAGCGTTTAAACAACTTCTCTTGGAAATCGGAACATCTTTCAAACAGAAATTATATTTAAATCTGGAAAACGAAGTGCCCTTTCCCTTTAGCTACGAAAAAATAAGGTTATGAGGAATAAAAGTGATGAATTAGCCGCTGCGTTAAGCGATAATAAATCAGTCTTGGTGTGATTCACGATCAATTCCAATTAGTCATGAATATGCTAAGTAAAGCACAGTACACTGGTTTAGACAGTTATTTCTTCATTAAGGATCACTCAGTGATTTCTTTCACAAATGCTCTAATCTGATTTCCTTTTGATTTCCATTAGAGACAGTGAATAATGACATTTAATTTAGCCCTGCACCATAAACCCAAAGATATTTGTTGTAATTGAATTACTGCCTGCTCCTCACTCCGGTCTCATAACTTTCAATTATAACCCTGACAGCTGGGTGATATGAGTTTCCAGTACAACACTAAAAATAAAAGGTTAATAAGGACTAGCTACCATAGGAGCTTCAATTTATTTACAGCGAATTTCCACACTAAATTGAAACTATATCTTTTAACAGCAAGGGACAAGCTGTTTAGATAGGAATTAGAGAACCATTCCGAAAGTAGCAAAAAAAAAAAAAAACACCCCACCTTTCCCTTTTCCCTCCTTCTTCTTCTTCGCTTTCACTTACGGCTGGGTACCAAGCTCCCTGCTTATTTCCTAATTGACTGCCCCTTTCCTCTCGGTGTTTCTTTTATTTATAGGTTTATTTTATCCATCCAAACTTCTTTTTTAAGGTTATTACTTTTATCACAATTTTTTTGGTCTTGCTCATAATCTCCGGTTGAATCAGTATCTTTCTTTTTTTATCGGGGCTTTCTTTTTTTGGGGGGAGGGTGTTATTTGGGGGGTTTTTTTGGTGTGTTAAGATCTGTAAGCACTTGAAGCACCAATTTTGCTGTAACTATGAACACCCTGTTAAGGTGCTGCTCAGTAATAAAGTACTTGAAAGAAAGAGTGCGGAATTCAATTACAAGTAATTTATTTTTATAGAAACAGTACATCAAGGCCTTGGAAAGATATTACAGAGCCCGAGTAAGAAGATCTGGGAAGATGACACAAGAGTTGATGTCCCCTTCAGCAAAAGTTTAATCTTTTCATTAATTTATGTGGTGCGGTTAGATCAATCTTCCAGGAGAAAGCAGGCCAGCAGCAGCCTGAACCCCTGCAATATCCCCTGCAAGCTGCCCTCCCTAAGGCGTGCGCCTGGCACCATCCCTCGCCCAGCTCCGTTTGTGCGGGGAGACGCAGGAGCCGAGGGGAGAAAAGAGCCTTTAAAACTGAAAAATACAGCAACATCCAAAACAAGAAAGAAAATAACCTCGCTAGTCTATTTATTTCGGGAAATGCCTCCGGGAAGCAGCTTTTTTTAAAGCGAGATGGTCGCCTGCTCTGGCGAGGGCTCGCTGAGCAGGATCCTGTCTGTTCGCTTGCCACCGTGGCTCGAGCTGAGCAAGGAGGGGGACAAGCCGACGCTTCTCCCTACTCCTGCTCGGGGCTGTGTTCCTTGTCTTCCCGCAGTGCCCAGGAGTGGGGGGCACGGAGAGGTCCACCCGTGCCCGCAGCACCGACCAAGCCGCACCTACAGGTACGCACAGGCGGATCTCAGGAGAGGGAGATATAAAGATATCAACAACTACGTGCTCAGGGAGGGCTTGGTTCGGCGACTTTTTTGTCTCGGCTTGGTTTGGGTCTGTTAGGTCAAGCGTGGAGGTATAATCCAAGGTTTCTCCTGCTCTGGGCTTGCTCGGAAAGGCACGGGTTGATCTTATTAATTATTTCTAGGTTGGTTGATGTGTTTGGGGCAGCGATCCCTACGTGGCTTAAGAGGGATGGAGTGATACTTGTCCCCTGCATCAAACAGAAAGTCAGATTTTTAAATAATCGATGTGGAGCCACCCAAACAGACGGCTCTGACGGCCCCAGAACTACATCAGCCCGGGCCTATGTCCAAGGTTTTGAAGGCTAATTGGCATTTAGCCGTATCTGAGGAGGGATGGGAGGGACGGCGGGAGACCCCACCAGATGGGGTACCATGCATTCATACGCTTGCTGCACGAATCAGAGCGGGCAACTTCCCCCGGCTCCAGCTAATCCCGTCCCTCAGCACCCGGATCGTCTAGCCTGATTCACGGCGATTGTTTTCTGGGCCCTTTTTCTTTCCTCCCCCATAAAAGAAGGAGGGGGGAGAAAGCAAGGATTAGGGAAGAGCTCGTGGTACGCTTGCAAGGAAAAACGCAGTTGCTTTCTCACAAACAGGGAGTTGCTTAGTTATTAGAAACTTGCCACCGCCACCACCCCAAAATAAAGGAACAGCAATTAAAAACTGAAACCACCTTCCCAGGAAGCGCAAAGCGCGGGCAGACCTTCCCAGAGCAGCATCGCTGTCGGCAGGACAGGTACGGCGGAGCGGCAAACAGCTTCCCCATCACACGTGTCGACTCTGCCCTCACCTCCCAGCTCGGGATGAAGAGGGGCACTGTGCTAGGATACGCTGGCAGTTAGGAAGTGAGGTGGGGACCTTTCCAGGAACAGAGCCTTTCTCTTACCTGAACCCTAGCTTCAGACAGTCCCAGCCTCTGGCTTAGTTCTTCCCTCATGAAGGCATCCGGATAGTGCGTCTCATCAAAAAGTCTTTCCAGTTCATTCAGCTGCTCTAGCGTGAAATTGGTTCTGCTTCTCCTTTGTTTGAGCTTGGTCTGTCCATCTTCATCTTCTGACTTCACGTCTTCCCTCTTGTCTTTGCACTCGTAGATCCCTGCCGGGAGGGGGAAGGGGAAAACGACACTGAGCCTCCTCTCGCACCTCTGCGAAGTTTCTGTCCGCGACACACGGGGGTCTCCCCCCTCCCTTATCTTCGTTCCCAAACTCAACACAACCTGTAGGGGCAAGAGGCGAGTGGAAGGGAGGTCCCCGGTCCGGCCCCGGTGGGCCGGAGGTGCGAGTGAAGCTGGGGGGGGGCCTGGCCGGGCCCGGAGGTGCAGGGTCGGGCTGAGCTTCGCTGCCGGCACTGCGCCGAGGGAGATGGAGACGGCTGCGCTGCCTTGCCTGCCTGGTTCCCCGTCGGAATAATTATGTCTGTAAATGTAATTGCGTTTTATTCCTAGACTGAGGAGGAATCCCTGACGACGGCTGGCACGGGCAACTCGGGGCACGTGCTAGCAGCCGGCCCCCCGATACCTCCAGGAGGTGCGAAGAGATGGAGAACGGGGCTCGCCCCGTCCTCGTTTCCTCCCCAGAACTGTTACGCGAGAAGCTCCCTACCGCTGTCGTGGTGAAGCCACGCTGAAAATATTTGCCTCATAAAAGAAAAAGTTTCCATGGGCCCGTCGGTCCCTTTCGCCCTCATCACTCCTCCTACCCCAAAATACCTGCCGGTGGGCCAGGAGCGCCGAGGCGGGGGGTCTGCATGCTGCACCGGACAGCGTGGGTGCCCAGTGACTGTGGATGCTCCCGAGCCTCTCCGAGACCGCCGACCCACCTCCTCCGCAGCCTTCGCGGAGCCCGAGTGGGCTCGGAGCGGGCTGCGACCGGAGGCAGCCGCTGTGCCAGCTTGTCCTGGGCAGAGGGGAGATGGGCTGGGGACGCTGCAAGGGAAACCGGTCGCCTCTTTACGTTTTCGGGGGCCGGGGTAGGGAGGACATTTCTTTTGTTTTGGCAAATTAGGAACCTTTCACTTTTAAATTACGGGGTATTTTTTTCTCCGTAGTGCCAAGCGGCCTAAAGCACAGGCTGGAGCAGGGGGGAGCTCTGGAAGCTGAGCCGGCTCTCCGGGCTGCCTCGCCGGGATGCGCCGGTGGAGTCCCGGGACCCGGAGCCTCCTTTTTCCTGCTTCACCTTCTAGAAGACGCGGGGTTGCGGGGAGGAAGCCACATCTGCAGAGGATCCCGAATTAAATCCGCTTTCCTGAACCAAAGATCACACATAGATGTGCGTGTGCGTGCGTGTGCGCATGCACATATGCATTAACCTACACACCTAGGGGCATCCCAAAACGCAAATCCTAAGTTAATGGAACGTAATAAAATGTCCTCAGCTGCATCTGTGCCTAAGCAAGGCGAGGCCCAAGGCGAAGCACTCTGTTTCACTTCCCAAATGAAAACCGTCCCCTGTCGTCATCGCTCCTCCGGGCTCCCCATCTCCCACTCTGGGCTACAAAACTTTGGGAAGGGTCTGATCTCGGGAGGGGGATGTTCGCCCGTTGGTTTTAACGGCGTTTTGTTCGCGTTGTGCTGCGAGGGGAAATCCCTGCCAAAAAAACGAGGGTGCTAACCCAGCAAACGCCCAGGGAAAATGCGAAAGCCCTGTCTCTGCTCGGAGATCCGAGGCTACAGCATGTCCACGAGAGGTATAAAATATTAACCAGCGCATCCGTGGGACTGAAATCACACGTCGGAACCAGTTGAAATTAGACCGAAACACGGTATGAATTTAAACTGTCACAAGCATCTCAGCTCTTTCCAACTCCTCCCTTTCATCCCCACCCCCAGCCCCTCTCCATAGATTAGATTAGCTAAACACACAAGCCAGAATTTCGATGCACGGGGAAAAGTGAGAGTGGTAGAGATACTTCTCCTCGTTCGTTGCCATTATGTTTATTTTTTTTTCCCGGGGCATGCTCTGCTTCCATTTTTTTAACGCCGTCTCCTTCGCGGATGATTCAGCTAAACCGAACCTTCTCCCTTTGCGGGCGAAGGAAAAGCATCAGCGCCGAGCGGTGCTGGCTCGTGCAGAAACCCGGGGACCCGGATACGTGATTACAGCCGGTCCTTCTGTTTTGGGGAGGGAGTGGAAGGGAGGAGGATATTAAATAAGCGTTTGGGCTGTAAATTAAATTGCCTTTCGCCCAACGTTATATTAAACAAGATCAAACAGTAGGAAACAGCTGAAAGACTGGTTGTTGTTCCCCAACCTATTAACCGGGTTTTATTACCCCAAGCTAGCCAGTAGCTCCCCAGGCAGGTCCACCTGTCTAACTTGCCGAGAGACACTTTCTCAACTTTCTAATCCCCCCGCCCTTTTTATTCTCCCCATCCCCTACGAGCCTGTGCGAGCTTTTTAGCTTGTTTAGTTAAAAAAATAATAATTGGTTCTCATTTCTTTCCGCTAAGAGAAAGGAAGGCGTTTTGCCGCTCAGCCGGCGGCCGCCGCACGCCGAAGGGGATGCGGTGCTGCCCTGACCGGGGTGAGAAGGGCAGGCAGGGAACCGAGAGACCGGGCGGCGGGGCCGGCCGGTGCCCTCTCTCCGCATGGATGCTCCATCTCATCCGGGCCCGGGCAGTTCCCCCATAGCCGGGCTCCCTGCTTCTCCTCCCCGCCGGCCTCAGCTTCTGGCTAGGACAGACTGCCAGACATGAGACAAAATGTCCAGGGAGAGCCCTCTCCGCATCCAGCTTTCTCCCAGGAGAAGCAGCAGCAGCATCCTGACAGCCCGGAAGCAGGAAGAACAGGTCTCCTAAGGCATTAAAACTCCCTGGGCAGGGTTTCATCGTACGAAAACCCACAGAGATGGACAAAAATGTCTAACGTCCTGCGCTGGCCCCTTCCTCCGGGCGAGCTTGCGCCTTAACGCGCCGGATCGATTTCGGGTGTGAACGGGGGCCGGCGGGGAGGGGTGTTTTGGGGAGGACCGAAGTTGCGACTTGTTTTTCAGGGCTGTGTTCGCGTTACGCGTGCAGGCAGATGTGCCTCTAAGCGTGCGTTCCCGCCGCTGGGGGAGGGAGGGAAGGAAGGAGAGATGGAGGCAGGATGCGGGAGACGAGACCGTTCGCCCCGCCGGAGCCGTGGCCGCGGCCGCGGGGTTGGGTTCGCCCCGGCTGCGGAGCGTCGGGGCGAACCGGGGAGAGAGGGACGGGGCTGCAGGCAAGGGGTGCAGGGCGGAGGGAGCCCGGCCCCGCTCTTACCTTCCGCCGTCCTGCCCGTGCTGAACTCCTTCAGTTTGTCCTTGTCGCTCTCTACGTGGTCTTTGAAAAGATGCACCGGGCAATGGTTGGTGCTCTC
This sequence comes from Rhinopomastus cyanomelas, assembly GCA_013400115.1. Taxonomy (NCBI): domain Eukaryota; kingdom Metazoa; phylum Chordata; class Aves; order Bucerotiformes; family Rhinopomastidae; genus Rhinopomastus; species Rhinopomastus cyanomelas. The sequence continues at coordinate 65,905 of VXBP01002900.1, forward strand.
GGTCATGTCCTGTAGGTTAGAGTCAGAGTTTCCAAGCTCCCTAGAGCGAGCCAACCCACTCTCCAAAACTTCCCTGTACGTGATCGTCTCCTTCTTGTTGCTGCTGCCACTGCCGCTGCTGCTTTCTTTGCTTTTCTGGTCAAAAGATTTGGATACAAAAGCCGTAAGTTCTTCCATGGCTGCCCGGTGATCTTATCCACAGAGATCCACTTGCTTTCGGTCGGAGATGTGGCCGTCCTCCGCACGCTGTTTTTGCACGTAGAAGATGGGCTGTATAGGGTTAGATCACTCCTGCTGTTATTTATGCCTTTCAATTTGAGATCACACTATTTATACATGGCTACCTCAGCCCAACCCCCAGCTCTCCCTGTCTCCAGCAATTACTGACTGCTCCATAGTCGCAGGCGGACTCCCAGCAGCTATCTCCCCCACCTCAGTCCAGCAATTGGCTTTCTTTTCATTTCATCACTCTTTGGCATCTTTGCACCTTGATTTAGAGAGGCAAAGAGGCAAACGCGAAAAAGAGGGGGAGAGACAGAGGAATAAAAGGGGATCGGGTGTGGGGGGAGCAAGAGGAAAACACGAACATAGGTATCTGCCTTCTGTAAATGAGTTGCAGAAATGAAAGTCGAGGAAGACTTAATTGATTGTAAGGACATCCTGTGCGTGGCAACACCGTGAGTAAACCCGGACCTAGCTAATCAAGTAACGGTGCTCCTGCAATAAAGCGTAACGCTGTCGAGAGGGAAAGAAAACGAGTGTTCAGTAATAAAAGGAAAGGTAACGAACAAACAGCTGGAGAGGTGCGTTTGTTGCAGTCACCGGGAATTCTACCTGATTCGCTATTTAGCTGGTCTCGCTTAAGGAAACGGCCGAATTAATCAGCGAACCAAAAAGGCCGTTTTGAAAGTGTTGTCTGCTCTGGTGGGTGGATGGGTGCGCGATGGGCTTGGGGGGGAACGTGTGTTGCAGTTAAACAAGTTGCGAGATATGTCGGAGATCCGTGTCGGTGTGTTCGGAGGAATCGAAGGGGGCTGCTCGGCTGGAAGGGTGGCGGGTGGTACCCGTAGGTAGCGGGGGCTCTCCGGATGCTTGTGAGCATCGCAGGGTCTGCTTTCTTGTTTATTGTTATTGTACCGTCCGAAGATACTGTTGGGGACAAGGAAAAGCTAAAATCTGGTTTCGGATGTCGAGTTACCCCGCTGCTTGCAGCAAGAGGGGGACTCTGTTTACCCGGGAGTTTGTACACGATAAACAGAGCTTCTGCAATTCCTTTTGCTGTCTCCCCCCCCCCCCCCCCCAAACATAACGACACATATCCTGCCGGATTTAGGATAGGACTGGCGATCATTTGCCGTCCTCGTTCCGGGTAGACTGCTGTTGTTTTTGTTGTACTAACGGAATAATCACTAATTTGCGCGCTTGAATAGCTGCCTGAAATCCATCTCCGGATAACGGCGCCGGCGCCCCCAGTGCCTCCCCGCCCCGTTTGATCCTCGCGGCTTTATTTCTATCTCGGCTCCTCGGGCTTTAACGCGAGGGGGTTATTTGGAGGTATTTTGTCTGCTGGGCGCTCGGCTTTTAACATCCTTCTCGTTCCCTCGCCTCGTGTGTGAGACAATCGGGACCCACCATCACGCCGCCCTCTGCTCCGAATGGCAACCAAATCGCTCCAGCGAGGAGCCATTGTTTCTTTCCCGGGGAGTGCGGTGCTGCTCTGAAAATTAGCAGAACATCGAAACCCTAAAAATGCGCTTAATTAATCCGAAGGTGCCCCCAGCACCAGAGTTAACACCCCGCAGGAGGAGGGGAAAAAATAATAATCGAGGAAGCAATTAATAAAGGGCTTTAAAAAAAAAAATCAATCTCCCTCTGTGCGAATTTAAAATGATTATCTGGGGGACAGGGATTGATCATTTGATCTCGGCACTGCGGATATCCCTGACATTTATTATATCGCTGTGTCTCGGTGGCATCCTTCCTTCAGAGTTCATTTAACAAGTGGGGGAGCCGGGGAAGCATTACAACTTCACAAACAGGTCTTGTCATCGCAGACGCCAATCAAATCCCGGCCTCTAATGTATATCACACGGCACCGTATAAATAATAAAGGCGAACGATAGTCATGGAAGTAACGTGTGGCGCAGGGACGCGCTGCTCTCGCCTCTCTCTTGCCGCCCGGCCGGTGTCAGGGCTGCTGGCGGGTTAGCGCACACGGTGCGGGGGTGTCACGGACCCACGAGTGGACCTGGGGTCTCCGGGGCTGCGCCGGGTCTCAGCTCCCCTCGGGGAGACTTTCCCCAGCCCTCGGCTCGATCGGCATCGATCCCCACGCCACGTCCGCACCCCAAGGATGGTTAGTTACTAACTCCACTTCAGCAGCCCCGTGGAGGCATGGAGCGTTTCGGCTTCCCCGAGCTGTCGGGGTCTGCACCCCCTCCTGCAGATCTCTCTCTTTCCTCCCGCTCGCCCCCGTCCCGCTCTCCTCCCCGCTGCGCCCAGCCCCACGCCGGCAGCCCACGCTTCTCCCGGAGGCTCCCCTCTCCCCTCCGGCTACCTTGCCCCCCCCAGGACAGGGGCATATCCAAGCTCCCTAAAACGGACGGGGGGAAAGTCTTGGTGCCCCTGTACCCCATTCCTCTCCCTCCCCGCTTCCCGGCAGAACGGGGACTCCCGGTGGGAAAGCCCGTTGCCCGCCCCACCCCCGCCCTCGTCTCCCGCATCCCGCAGCTCGGCCCGGGGTAGCCACTGGGCCTGCAAATTGCTCGGCAAACCGCGTCCCACAGCCTGTCGCCCCTCTCGACGGCAGCGAGGAGGCAGCTGGCGGCGGGGAGAACCCTGTGGCCGGGGGGAACTTGCCTCAGACTCGCTCCGAAAGCGAAAAGCGAAACAAAGCACCGGAAAGGGAAAGAGGGACAAGAAGCAGGGAGAAGGGAATAATAAAAAAAACAAAAGAAGCGGTGCAAGTTGCAACCCTCCCCGGGGGTCCGGTCGCCGACCGACGCCGCGGATTCCCTTGGGGAAAGCTCCGCGGACGCGCACGGACTCACTGCGCGCCCCGCGCAGCGCGGAGCTTTGCGGGAGACGAAGGACCCGTCCCGTCCTGACCTAGTGGGGCGGTGGGGAGCGGGGGGAGGCTGGGAGCGTCCCCGCCTCCCCCCTCCCCTTCCCCCCGCCCCGCAGCCCGCGCCCGTGTGGGCATTTGGGGCAAGGTGGTGTCTGTGTGGGCAAGAGTGGGGGGCACTTCTGACCCCTCTACTAATTTGGCTACGGGCTCAGAGGGGAATTAACGCTTATTGCTGCTTTTGATAAAGGGATGGGGAGTAAGGATGGAGAGAGGGAGGAGAGAGGGAGAGACGGAGGGAGGTAGTGACAGGGAGAGGGTTGGCATCCTTGCAGGCATGGAGTTCCTTGGGACACTGTCGTAAAACTGAAAAGCTCCCCCTCAGAGCTGCTTCACGGCACCCCGGGCACCCCCTTGCCTTTGTACAAGTCACCCTACTCCCCCTGACCTCGCTCCCCGCGCTCCCCATCCGCGTCATGTTGAGGGCTCCCTAAGAGCAAGGCCCCCCGGGTCACAGTGTCACCCAAATCCTCCTCCTTCTTCTCCCTCCTCACTGTCCCGGGGAACCGGGCAGGAGCCCTCTGCCCAGCAGGGCATCCTAACCTGAAAAAGTGGGCGCCCCTCTCATCCGCCTCCCCACTTTCTTTCCCCTCTCCTGGCTTGCCCCACCCCCGGCCCTAGGGGTCTGGATCCCCTCCGCAGACCCAAGTCCTCCTCAGGGACGTCCCCTCCCCAGCTGCCTCTGCCAAGGGGCCGGTTGAGGTGTTCGGAGGGGACGGGGCGGGGAGACGGAGGCCGGGAGGGAGTAGAGCAGGAGTGCGGGGGGACATTTGCGAGCGGGGACCCTTCCCCTGCCGGGAGCTGCCTGCCCCGGACCCGGTGCGGCAGAGGAGCGTTGGTTCAGCGCGGTACCAACACACGTGGTGGGGATTTTCCCTTCCTTTTCAAAGGAACCTCTTGCCCGCTGCGGTTTTGCTCCGAGTTAAACGAGACGGATAATTCCGAACGAGTCGAAGCGTTGCAGTGCCTTTAAACACTTCCAAGGCAAAGTTTTTGATTTCATATTTATAAGCGGACTCATGGCGTGACGTAGGGGGAAACCAATTTCCTTCCTCCCCCCTCCCGTTCGGCTTCTTTTTTTTTTTTTTTGGTCTAAATGGGGCAAATAAGCAAACAGAAAAATTATCGGTTTAATCCACACCGACCCGAGAGCAAGGTTTTGTCGAGTAGACAACTGAGTCCTCTCTCTCCATCTCCCTCCCTCCTTCGCTTCCTCCCTCCCTCCCTCTCTCTCTCTCTGGTGATTAATTCAGAGACTGTAATCATGGACATTGTACATCAAACCTTTCTGCTCACGCTACAGCCTCCTGCAGATTTTTATTGGTTTACATGGCAGCGAGTAAACATATTTCAGAGGATGTCCTTTCAATCTGGCTCCATTTCCACAGCACATAATTCCAAGGACAATTTGTTTTAATAATAAGAATAGATGCAGTGTTAATGGTTTTCAATTTGTGTTTGAGAAAAAAAATAGGAGAAAGAAACCATTAAATATTTATAAGTATCGATCGAGAGCTTCAGGATTTTACAGACGTCTTAACACGTTTCATAGATGGGATTTTTTTTTCTGCTTCTTTTTTTAATTTAGAAACCTGCGCCGTACACTCTTTTATGCTGTTTATTGATTTAAGCAGCATCCGTGTCTCAAGTGAGAGACTAATAGATTTTCATTAAAATAGGCTCTCTTAATCCTGATTGTGAATAGATGTGATTGATCCATCCCGCGCGCTACACATCTATAATATTAATAAAGGACATTATCATGGCAGGACTTGCTTTTCTGTCATCAGGGCACTTTCCCCCCACCCCACACTCCCTCCTCCCCTCTTACAGAATCTCAGAACATTAGGGATTGGAAGGGACCTCGAAAGATCATCCAGTCCAATCCCCCTGCCACAGCAGGATCCCCTAGATCAAGCCCCCAACCCCTCCCTTCCAACTTGCAACCTTAAAGATGTATTTGGGAGCTGTGAAAAAAGGGCCCACGGGAGGAAAACGCGTCGGGAATAATGTATTTGTACGTTAGATTTTAAAAATTTCGGTTTCACTGCAAAGAGAGAGCTGTTTATTTATTTATTTACAGCCTCACAAGCCGCTGCGGCAACATATGGTGAAAATTAAACTGTTTCCCCGCAAACCTTAATCTTAAAACATTTACCTCGAGCTTTATTTTTAGAAAAACATATTAAAAAAAAAAAAGGAGGGGGGAAACAATCAAACGATCTCGGATGAAAAGTAAACCGACGGCCATTAGAAAAAGCTCCAGTTTAAACTAACAATAGGCTCGGACCCCCGGCTGAGGCTGCTGGACTGGTGTCGCACGTACCTGATGAACACGTTACGAAGCGATCGGGACAGGAGCGGCTACAGTAATTAATGGAGTGTGACAGAAATGCTAAGAGCTTAATTGTCTTTATTCCGACTTCAAGCGACGTAACCGAGGGGCCGCGTTAATTCCACACAAACCCGCACGAACGCGCTCCTCTGCGCGACACATGCGAACGCACACGCGCAGGGTCACTTCTCTGCCACGAATGTTTGTTTCAAGCATCTTTGCGGAGACATTAATTGCCGAGATACTCTTCCCAGGGAGCCTAGACGCGTCCAAACCCTCGTCTACTTTTACTTCTGTAAAATTAAGCACTCACGTGGTAAATTAATAAACCCCCCTGGACGTGTTCCTGTGTGACTTGGTCTGGGTGATGCTGCTGTGGCAGGGGGATTGGACTTGGATGATCTCTCGAGGTCCCTTCCAATCCCTAATGTTCTGTGATTCTGTGACTTGCCTTTGTGCGTAACTAATTACAATATAGCAGGCGAGCAGAATGGGCTAGTAGCCCTCGATTTCATTCGCCCGGGATAATTCCACCAAAATGGAGAAAAAAACGGAAGGAAACAAAAAAAAGGGGGGGGGGGGGGNTTAAGGGATCCTGTTGTGGCGGGGGGATTGGACTAGATGATATTTTGGGATCCCTTCCAATCCCTAATGTTCCGCGATTCTGTGATNTTCATAGCTGTAAAGTTTGTGCTGGTTTTAGCGATGCAAAGTACACACAGGGAGAATTGTTTGCCTCCTCCGGTAACGTGCGAGGGCCGCTGCAAGTCTGAACCCTGTAATAATGATTAATAAGTCAAAAGGGCATATTTTTCTTTCATGGTATGCAGCGCTCGGGGGACTATCCCGCGTACGTCTCTAGAACGAAGCAGGGATATTTACACACATGCACGGAGTTAGCAACAGCACCAAAGAAAGGAAAAGCCCCACGAATATTCCAGTGAACTATTACAATGTTTTTCGATTATTTCCCAATGAGCATTTCAATGAACTGCTACGTTTTCCCAATTCGCAGGGAAGATTTATGGGATTATTAAGATTTCTAGTGGAAATATTATCCAGTGGAAGTTTATCGTCTCTCAGGGATTGTACACCATTTGATATCAATTTCCAGATGTTATGATCTTTTTCAGAAAATAATTGAGTGTATTAACTTCTTTCCTAGGGAAGATAATTTAGGGCTTCGCTTATTTATTTATTTGTTCTGTTACAGGCGCAACTATCTCTCCGCAGCCCCCCACCCCTCTTCCCCTGAGCGGAATGAAGTTGTTGGAACGTTAGAGTAAACTTGAATCAGATAACAGTTCAGTCCTCAAGGGAAGGAATAATTCACTTGCCAGTTTATTACCAGCGAAAACCCGAGGATTTACCTAAATTTGAAAAGAAGAACAAGGCAGGGGCCGAGAACCCCCGCCTGCCCGCGGCCGCGAGGGCTGTCGGTGGGTGCCGGACCCCTTCCGCAGG
>VXBP01002900.1:73827-209116 GCA_013400115.1 Rhinopomastus cyanomelas
TTGGATGATCTCTCGAGGTCCCTTCCAATCCCTAATGTTCTGTGATTCTGTGACTTGATTTAAGGGATCCTGTTGTGGCGGGGGGATTGGACTAGATGATATTTTGGGATCCCTTCCAATCCCTAATGTTCCGCGATTCTGTGATTTTGGATACGATAGGATTCTCAGATACTTCAGATGACCTGCTGTGACAGGGGGATTGGACTAGATGATCTCTTGAGGTCCCTTCCAATCCCTAATGCTCTGTGATTCTGTGACTCGNTTAATAAGTCAAAAGGGCATATTTTTCTTTCATGGTATGCAGCGCTCGGGGGACTATCCCGCGTACGTCTCTAGAACGAAGCAGGGATATTTACACACATGCACGGAGTTAGCAACAGCACCAAAGAAAGGAAAAGCCCCACGAATATTCCAGTGAACTATTACAATGTTTTTCGATTATTTCCCAATGAGCATTTCAATGAACTGCTACGTTTTCCCAATTCGCAGGGAAGATTTATGGGATTATTAAGATTTCTAGTGGAAATATTATCCAGTGGAAGTTTATCGTCTCTCAGGGATTGTACACCATTTGATATCAATTTCCAGATGTTATGATCTTTTTCAGAAAATAATTGAGTGTATTAACTTCTTTCCTAGGGAAGATAATTTAGGGCTTCGCTTATTTATTTATTTGTTCTGTTACAGGCGCAACTATCTCTCCGCAGCCCCCCACCCCTCTTCCCCTGAGCGGAATGAAGTTGTTGGAACGTTAGAGTAAACTTGAATCAGATAACAGTTCAGTCCTCAAGGGAAGGAATAATTCACTTGCCAGTTTATTACCAGCGAAAACCCGAGGATTTACCTAAATTTGAAAAGAAGAACAAGGCAGGGGCCGAGACCCCCCGCCTGCCCGCGGCCGCGAGGGCTGTCGGTGGGTGCCGGCCCCCTTCCGCAGGGTCTCGGCGGGGACCTGGGCGGAGGTGAGGTCGAGGCGGGGAAGGTCGACTCGATCCCCGCTGCAGCGGCGGCAGCTCCGCCGTGACCGCACGCTCGCAGCGAGTGGGCAGCGACCCCAGTGTTTGTGAAAAGGTCTCTTCGAGGCGGCGCTCGGCGGGAGGTCCCGTGCACAGGACCCTCAGGCACACACCAGCGCGCGCACACCCACCCGAGCCCGGCGACCCCACCCACCTTTGGCTTGTTGGGCTCTGGATCCCCCCACCTTTCCCCCAACCCTCCCCACCCTGCCCCGGAGTCGAACGGGCCGGGATGCTGCCCTGCCCAGGGGTCCGTCTGCTCCCGGCCCGGCCCGTCGGGGAAGCGGTGCAAGGGGGCAGCGGCGTGTTCGTGGCAGCTTGGCAGAATGCAGGGCGGGCGATCCCGCTCGCCCCTGGCTGCCGTTTGGGCAAGACGGGCGTAGGCGACGTGTGCCGGCCCGTCCGTGCTGCTGAGCTATGCCCCGAACCACCCCCCTGGAGGGAATCGACGGATAACGCAGCGGGTGTCCCTGGAGAAAGGGTCAAACGCGTCCCCCCGGTCCCCACTGAGCTGATTCCGGCCCTCGTCTGTCCTAGACGGGCAGAAACATCTCCCTCCCCCCGCCATGCTCCTGCCCGCCCGCCTTCGGAAGGGACGGGTGGGGCCGTCCGGAGCGAGATTTCACCCCTAAAAAGGGATTAAGGGCTGCCTGCACGGCGAGGTGGGGGGCAAGGGAGGCTAACGTTTCACAGCTTACCTCGCTTCATGTTTATCGGGGTAGTTAGAAGGGAAATAAAGAGGTGGGGGAGAAAGAAAATCGACTTTAAGAGACTCCAGATTTAAATAGCAGCCTTTGATATTTTGACAGTGAAATGGAAAACACTTAACAGGAGTCAAGTTCTGATGTCTGAGGCTGGCAGCGCCCACTAAAATTATATTGTCTTGCCTTATGCTTCAAATTGGACCCAGGACCCTGTAACATCTCTCCAGGTCGTTACCTGCAGCCTTTCTGATGGCAAAACCATAATTGTTCCGCTTGACACCGGTCGGCTAAGCCGAATGAGATCCACAAAGTGCAACACAGACCAGCTCCCTGGCCGAAGCAGCCTGTTCGTTGCAAGTTGTAAAGGCCTGCAAATTAAATAGCAATTACTGGGAGCAATAAAATGGCCTTTTTTTTTTTTTATTGCACGAAATCTACTTAAAACAGAAAAGAATAGTGGTTTTATTTTCGTGAGGGTGAAGGGGAGGGAGGGCAGCTCCTGAAGACATATATTGGCAGAGAAAGATCCTACACAGCGCCTGCACGGGCCCACAATGGAGACATTCTGTGGCTGGCAGCAGGCAGGGCTTCCCCCCGGGTTGTGCAGGGTGGGGGTTCTGCAGAGGTGCTTATGATAGGGATTATTGTAGGTGAGACCCGGGGAGACGGGGAACAGTAGCCCTAGGTAGGAGTGAGTGAGCGGTGAGTGAGCCAAGCTGCACGACACAGACCAGTGTGCTCTCAGGGACCTTGCCAAACGAGGCTCTGAGGTGTCAGTGGTGAGAATAATATGGAGTATGGGGCCTGTGAGTTAGTACAAGAAGCCATGTGTCCTCTCCTCCTTCCCTTGCAAAGGTCCCTAATTCCCCACTGCATTCTCTGCCCCCCTCAGCATGGTGGCCCCCTGGGATACAGTCCAGGGCAGGGGGTGCAGCCCACAGTGTTCCCATGACAAGGCTGCTGTCCTTCCACAAGTGTCCTCTACTTCCCACACAGCAGAATGACATCATAGAATCATTAGGGGTCAGAAGGGACCTCTAAAGATCCTCTAGTGCAACCCCCCAGCAAACCCTCTGATGGGAGGGTTTTGCCTTTAGACTGCAGGTCTAGTGTGAAAAAGGAAGAGCAGAAGTAGGCAGGAGTCCATGCTCCAACAGATGAAAACCAGCGGGATGGAGAACCACGGCAAGCTTCATTCAATACTTTCAGCCCCTAAATTGTGCATCAGAACATCTCTCGGATACGTGCATCACGCTCTTCACTAGTGTTTCACTGCTCCTGGAACCACCCGTTCTCGTGCCTTTCCCTTATGTTGTGCCTGCACTTCACTCTTTTCTTCGTTTAATAACAGGAACTGCCTATGGATGGGACAGGACACAGCCCTGGGGAGCACCCACCACGCGCAGGGGGTTGTGACACCGATGCTGATGCAGGCTAGTCACCCGTGAGCGCACAGGCTATCGGTAGAGGAACTGGATTGAGAAATCCTTGAAGACTAGACTTCAATGCTTGAAGAGTCACATCCTGGTGTGTTTTGAATGTCTCCAGGGAAGGAGACCCCCACACCAGTGGGGTTGCTGTACTGGGCACCAGAAGCAGCAAAGTGGAATTCTTCCCCTCCTTCCCCCAAACCAGAGGGTCTTTGGTGCCTATTTTCCCAGCAGATACTGCTCTTCTCTTGGTGGCACTTTCTCCCTGTCTCTGCAGCAACACACGCCCTGCCAGTGGCTTGCCTAGAGTTTGCTCAGGAGAGCTCAGCTGCTTGGTAGTAAGGACATGGTCTTCAGAAATATTTTGGTCTCTTGGTACCAGCTCCAAGGCAATGGAGTCCCCGGGCTGACTTCTGCAGCTCCCTCCACCACACTGGTTCCCCATTTAATACTGGGTGAGGAAAAGCAATGGGAAGGAGAAGGTTTAATGGCACCGTAACGCTGCTCCTTTTGGGGCAGGGACAGGAGTCACAGCCAGAGAGAAGAGTGTTTATCCATTTATTTTCCCTCAAAGAGGGGAATTCTTTCCTCAGTGCTGTCAAGTCAGTAGGGCTTAGGCTGCTGCGTGCCCAAGTCACACCGAGCGCTCCCGTTCACACCCCTCGCTCCTCGTCTGCACGTGCAAATGTCCACCCCCTGACGAGGCTGTGGGGAGTTCTGGTTTCATTTTAAAATCTGGCTGCCTGCAGCCTCTCCTTAGTTCCTTTGGGTATGGCGTGAGCAGCTGTGGAGAGCTGCAAGCCTAGCCAACAGACCTTGTAGCCCCCACAGATGTCAATTAGTTTCTCTCGGGCTTCCTTTGGACACACTGGGGCTTTGAGACCTCCGTGTGCTGACTGATTTGTAAAGCATGAGTTACTCACAAACTCGGTGCTATTAATTAGAAGATTATCAGCTCTTGGTGACTCACCTGTCTGCTGCAGGGGGGTTCCAAGGAAACCCTCACATGGACTGGACTGTGCTGAAGGAGTCAGTTTAACACTGCAGCAGGACGCTCCTGCTCTCTGCTTCAAAGAGCAGATGTGGAAGGCTTTGGTGATCCTGAGGCTTGGCTAACCCAGAAAGCAGCTTGCCACAGCTGCATCTCTTGTAGCTTGGTGGGGTCTGTCCAAGGGCTCGTGGAGGGAAGCCCAGGGATATGGGCAAAAGGTCTTGGGAAAATGTGCAAAGAGCCTGTGCTGGACTGCAGTGAGGAAAAAACACCCTGCGTCGACCCTACTGGCAACTAGAAAAAGACAAGGAGCTGGCTACTAACAGAGCGAGGAGGCAGGGAACAGTTAAGCACATCGCCTCTAGACACCGCAGCTCCTTAAACTAGTTAAACTGACTGTGCTCCTCTGGGAATCTGCTCTAGAGAAGGCAAAACTGAGTGCATTTCTAATTTGCCCACTTTTCTCCATCCTATGTATTTTTGGATCCTCCCTGAGCTAATGAATCCTTGCTGCGTTCACGGGGAGGGGAAGCTGTTAGTATTAGCAGAGGTCATAACGGCCTCTCTCCAAGCCATCACTGGCCTTCCCATGGCTCTATCAAAGAAGAGGGAAGGAGAAGGGTCACCTCAACGTGCCTGAGGTTTAGCTGCTTCGCTTGGAAAGGAGGTGTGCTTTGACCTGAGGTGTGGTGTCAAGAGCAGTGGGTGGTTGTGTCCATACACAGGGTTTTCTATAGAAAAAGGATTCCAGCAACACGAAGGTTGTGGTGCAGCACAGACAGACTGATGGAAGCCAGAAGGAGAAGGGTTTGGGTGCAAAAGAGGGTTTGATGATGCTGCTCAAGGCTTGGAATACCTGGGGTTAGCAACCTGCAAGAAGGGGATCGTGTAGAACATTTTGGCTTTTAAATCCTCCTCTTCCCCAGTTTCCCACCTGCAAGATGAGGATCATATGGAATACTTTGCCTTCTCTTCATGTGTCTGCCTTATCCAAGCAGTCTGCAAAGTTTAGGGTGTTGCTTTAGGGTGTTTTTGTTGTGTCTACTGCTCGGTAATTTCCTGTTGGTCGGGATCCTCAGGCACTTTCCATAACACAGATGCTAACTACAACAGGTTGTTCCCTTTCCCTTCCCTGCCTTTGGCCATGGAGCTCATCACATCTTGTTCTCGTGAGCTGAAGAGAGGGAAGTAGCTTCACAGCATCTTCGTGGGGTCCCTGCCCCTCAGCAAAGTAGATTAGATGGAAATAGCAGCTGAATATGGCTGCTGTGCTCCAAATGGACCAGTCTCATCTGTTCTGCCCGGCAGATGGGTCTGAACTGCCAGTCACCCCAAAATAACTGCTCTGTCTAAGACAGAAGCACTGGACAGCAAAGTGGTTCTTTGAAGGGAAAGTTTGTGCGACAAGGAGAAGCCCTGCAGAACGTAGACCTCACGCCTGGGTGATGAAGATGCGTAAACCCTCTCCCGGGGTGTGTGAGAAGAGCAGAGCTCAGGCTTTGACAGCAGCCAACCATTCACGTGTCTCTGTTCCCTCGTTAATTTGAGGCAACGTTCCCAGACATGAAACGATGGCATGTGGTGTCAACTCCTGTTGACTTCAACCCCAGCAAGTTGTTAAGTCCCAAGCTCTTCAAACAGTCCCACGTACCTCATGGTTCACCAAAAGGTGAGGCACCTCACATGAGGAGTCCTCGAGGGGCTGCGTTGAAGTGGTTACAAATTGGGGGGGTATTTTTCCCATTACAGCAGAAATGGGGTATGACTAGATTAAATCTGGCAGAGATGGCTGGAACAGTTTAAGAAGTTACTATCACCATCTGTCTGTTGCTGTTCCTCTGCCAGAAGTTGCCTCCTTCTCCCACCCACAGAAAGAGCGGCGTGAGAGTAGACCTTGTCCGCTCAGGCTTGCTCTCAGTCCTGTTCCTGTGCAGCTTGGTCTAGGTGATCCTGCTGTTGCAGGGGGGTTGGACTGGATGAGCTTTTGAGGTCCCTTCCAATCCCTAATGATTCTAGGACTTGTTCTAGGTGGTCCTGCAGTGACAGAGGGATTGGACTGGATGATCTTTCAAGGTCCCTTCCTGGGACCAAGCTGGTTCGTCCTGTCTTCAAGGCAGATGTGTGATGCAGACCGGGGGATCTCATAGAATCATAAAACCATAGAATGGATTGGATTGGAAGGGGCATCTGCTGGGACAGGCTGCCCAGGGGGTTGTGGAGTCTCCTTCTCTGGAGATGTTTAAAACCCACCTGGATGTGTTCCTGTGTGACTTGGTCCAGGGGATCCTGCTGTGGTGGGGGGATTGGACTGGATGATCTTTCGAGGTCCCTTCTGATCCCTAATGATTCGATGATTCTATGGGAGCAGCAGATGAAAGCACCTAAAAAAGCAGGTCATTCCCATCATCCAGATCATAGAATCATTAGGGATCAGAAGGGACCTCGAAAGACCATCCAGTCCAATCCCCCTGTCAGAGCAGGACCACCTAGACCCAGTCATAGAATCATTAGGGATTGGAAGGAACCTCCAAAGATCATCCAGCCCGATCCCCCTGCCAGAGCAGGATCCCCTAGACCAAGTCACACAGGAACACATCCAGGTGGGTTTAAACATCTCCAAAGATGGAGACTCCGCAACCCCCCTGGGCATGTGAGTAATACAAGGAGAGTTTGCACAGTGTGGACCAGCAGTTTATAATTTGAGGCTACCTAAAGAGCTAGGGAATTTACTGTGAGCCCTTCAGCAGCAGCTGCTTCACAAGCCATGTGGCTTTACCCTCCGAGTGGCTTGTGCTGTCAGGTACTGCTGGGCGAGTACCACCTTTACTCACTCCTTTTCCTACAGCGATGATTTGCAACCAGGAGAATACTACAGGCACACGGCCGGTTTAATCAGCAGTTTCACAAGTGTTTTACTCGTGTCCACAACGAGCAAATCCTCTCTAGCATCCGGTAGCCAGAATGCAGCGTGCGGCATCAATTATTCAAATCCAAGGCTCACAAACCTTTGTGCGGCGAAGGTGAGGCTGCAGGACTCACCGGCGCCTGCTGCGGCGCCGGGTAGGACAATGACCTCTCATCAAAACTCCTCAACGCCGTTCCGACGCCGAAGATGCCACCTTGCCACTGAGGACCTGATTATCTATAAATTTATGGGAGCCCTCAATAACTCGTGTTTGCCTCCTGATAATGTTTCCTGACAGATACCAGGAGATTCAGCGGAGCTGTGTTAGAGATTATTGTACAGAATCGGCAGCTCATACAGGCTATGAGTAGACAGAAGGTCCATTTGAGACCTTTAGCGATGGAGGAGCACATGAGGAGAACAGTTTCCATAGAAACGTGCCCCACAGCTGTAGTTAGCAGAGGAAAACTAGTTTTGTGATTATGTCAATGAAGTCCTACCTTTTGTTTTCGATGCGGGATGCTCGCAGGAGGTTGTCTCAGGGTGTGATCTCAGCCTAGCCAAGGTCTTACACGTGAAATTCACCCCGAAGTGAAGGAACCTGCACTTCTATTACGTGTTCCTGGGGGTTCTGGTGGATCATGCTCCCTCAGCACGATGATTTCCACGCTGAGGTGTGCTGCTCTCCTCTAGAAATATAAACACTGGTTTTTACACCGGCACACGTGTGTAAATTCATCAGACACTCCACATAAAAAGCAACGGATCTGACGGGCTTCCAGCAGCTCCAGGCGAGGGATGTCCAGGGCTTCCAGGAGAAGATGACTCAGGCCAAAGGACTGTAGGAAAAAGGAGAGTGAGTGGGGATGCTTTGCTAACTGTTTGGAAAGGTTTTCTTTCCACTCTGGTCATTTCTGATTTAGATGGAAAATTTCTAACCAGCTTCCTGGAAGTGAGAAGGTTGGTTGGTCTCCAGACTAATTAGTCCGAGTCATTTTGGGGAGCACTTGTGGTCTGGCTTCTTTGCCTAGACCAAGCGCATAGGAACGTGTCCAGGCAGTTTTTAAACTCCTGCAGAGAAGGAGACTCCACAAAGTCCCTGGGAAGCTCATCCCAGGGCTCTGTCACCCTCACTGGGAAGAAGTTCCTTCTCAGATTGATGTGGAACCTCCTATATTCCAGCTCACACCCACAGCCCCTCATTCTATCACTACATGACACTGAGCAGAGCCTGGCTCCATCCTCCTGACACCCACCCTTCACATATTTATAGACATGAATGAGGTCACCCCTCAGTCTCCTCTTCTCCAAGCTAAAGAGACCCAGCTCCCTCAGCCTCTCCTCATCAGGGAGGTGCTCCACCTCCTTCATCATCCTTGTTACTCTGCACTGGACTCCCTCCAGCAGCTCCACATCCCTCTTGAACTGAGGAGCCCAGAACTGGACACAACACTCCAGATGTGGTCTCACCAGAGCAGAATAGAGGGGGAGAAGAAATTATCCTGAAGTCTCCACCTACACCCTAAAATGTGACACCGGCCAAAGGTGCTGGCACACCTGAGGAATCACTTTTTATTTTGGACATGTCATAGAATCATAGAATCATCAGGGATTGGAAGGACCCCGAAAGATCATCACATGTTCTCCACATCCATTGGGTCCTGCATGTGCGTCGTGTTTGGAGAACGTTTCTCCCGGCTCCCCTCCAGCCCGCTGCATCGAGCAGGATCCTGCGCGTTCGAGGCTGCCTTGATTTGCTGGGCTGCTGCCCTGCAGTGACTGACAAACAGGCCACAGATCACTTCCATTTTATGGCTGGAGTTTGGGGAAATTGAGCATCCTAATGAGGCGCAGATGTGAGGTCAAAGAGCAGAGCAATCTGGACTGGTTTTCATTTCGGCCTCTCTTCTGATTCATTTGGTTCCGTAAGAGAGTCGCAATTAGGGAAAAATATTTTGTCAATGTTGAAAGACATGTGATGTCGAGCTGATGGGATTAGGGCTGAGCCCACGTGAATTTTGGCAAATTCAATTAGGGGAGGCCCTTGGAAGGGCTTCGAGGAAAAGCTCCGATGGCTCTGCAAACCTGGGCTCGTTTGAACATCTCCAGTCACCGCGGAAGTCCAGGTGAGTGTAAATTAAGGGGTGAGACAACTAAAAACCTCAGAGAATGGCATCTGGAGTGTTGTGTCCAGTTCTGGGCTCCTCAGCTCAAGAAGGACATGGAGCTGCTGAGGGGAGTCCAGTGCAGAGCAATGAGGATGATGAAGGGAGTGGAGAACCTCCCTTATGGGGAAAGGCTGAGGGAGCTGGGTCTCTTGAGCTTGGAGAAGAGGAGACTGAGGGGTGACCTCATTAATGTCTATACATATGTGAAGGGTGGGTGTCAGGAGGATGGAGTCAGGCTCTGCTCAATGGCATCTGGTGGTAGGACAAGGGGTAGTGGGTGTCAGTTGGAACATAGGAGGTTCCATATAAATATCAGAAGGAACTTCTTCACAGTGAGAGTGATGGATCACTGGAACAGGTTGTCCAGGTGGTTGTGGAGTCTCCTTCACTGGAGACATTTAAGACCCACCTGAGTGTGTTCCTGTGCAACTTGGTCTAGGTGATGCTGCTGTGGCAGGGGGATTGGACTGGATGATCTTTCAAGGTCCCTTACAATCCATAATGATTCTATGATGATTTCAAGATGTTACAAGGTCCTCAGTGGTGATGCTGCTTCCTCAGCTTTGTTCCGTGGTCCTGGTTCTGCACACCTCATATGTCAGCCACCCATCCCTCCCGGTGCAGCAGTGTGAGGGTCTGCTCAGCAAAGAAATCTCCACATGTCCATGTGCCTCTTTCCAAACATTTTTCTGAAGACCTGGATGATTTCCCTGGCACAGCTTTGCAGCTCATCCCCACACGCTGCAGTACCAGCTGGAGCTGCAGCAAGGGAGGCCTGGTATCTCCCAGAAAGTCTTCGGCACCAGTGATGCTGCCACATGAAGTGACAGCCCCAACCACATTCCTCTCCTCGCAGCCACCAAAGTATCTGCAATTAACCCACATCCTTAAAAGAGTGAAGAAGACTTGTCACCCGGAGCCGTTACCGATGCACCACCCCGAGCCGTGGCAAACCGCTGGAGGAACAATGAAACCTACCCCACACACCAGGCTCTGTCATCCTTCATTTCAAACGTGCTCTTCAGAGCGTTGCTCTTGTGTTGTGTTTTGACATCTCGAGATCTGCATGAGAAATCCCTGCAGGCGCGCTGCAAATCCATACCTACAGCAGCAAGCTCTCGTGGCAGCGGTGTGATTAAATATATATACCCACGCTCACGGATGTATTATTTGGCGATGCTGAATGAACAATTGGCCTTTAACTCCTCCTAGACTATTAGGTCGTACTACAGGTCGGTGAAAAAGTAATTTTGCCTAGATTTGTAATAAGGTCTGGGATGTGACCCATGACCTCCATGTCACAAGGTATTCATTATCTCCACACAGATGATGTACAGGCAAAGGAACATATATTTTTTATGGAACTGGAAGGGTTGCGTTCGATGGGTACATTCGATTAGATGGATTTCATTACCTGGATGAACTCAATCAGCAGACCTCGTTAATTTTGGGAACGTCACTTATTTACGTTGAGTGGCCCTTCTTGTAGCCGGTAGCATTCGAGGCAGAGAAACGTGAGCTTGCAGCATGTTTCTTTGGTTCAGTGGCCAAATGAAAAAAGGCACAAGAAGGAAAAATCTTCCAAGCAGAAGAGGAAGCTTGGTTGGCATCAGGGCAGGAGGCTTCATGCAAGAGTGAGATGAACTTCCTTTTCTTCACAGAGTCATAGAATCAGAGAACATTAGGGATAGGGAGGGACCTTGAAAGATCATCTAGTCCAATCCCTCTGCCACTGCAGCATCACCTAGACCAAGTCATAGAGTCACAGAACATTAGGGATTGGAAGGGACCTCCAAAGATCATCTTGTCCAATTGCCCTGACACAGCAGCATCACCTCATAGAGTCACAAAACATTAGAGATACCAAGGACGTCAAAAGACCATCTAGTCCAATCCTTCTGCCACAACAAGATCACCTAGACCAAGTCACACAGGAACACATCCAGGTGGGTTTTAAAAGTCTCCAGAGGAGACTCCACAACCCCCCTGGGCAGCCCCTTCCACAGCTCCATCACCCTCACTGTCCAGAAGTTCCTTCTCATATTCATGTGGAACCTCCTATGTTCCAGCTCACACCCACTGCCCCTTGTCCTATCACTAGATGACCCCGAGAAGATCCTGGCTCCATCCTCCTGACACCCACCCTTCACATATTTATGGACATGAATGAGGTCACCCCTCAGTCTCCCCTTCTCCAAGCTCAAGAGACCCAGCTCCCTCAGCCTCTCCTCATCAGGGACGTTTCTGCTTCCCAAAGTGTCCACCTCTGCCCTTGTCCCTCTGTGGTTTCTAACGTGCAGACACCTGGAATCCTGCCCAGGTGCAGGAAACCAAAGAGGACCACGAACCAAGATTAAACTCCAAGTATCAAACAGAGAAGCCTCTAAACCCGTGGCTCACGTAGCTCTCTAAACCAACCCGTCTCAGAGCCAAAGAGGGGCTGTTGTGATTGTCCCACTGCTCTCCACATGATCAGACGCCTAGAACTTCCCTGGTTTGATTCGTGCCTCAAGATTAAAAGCCGGGCTGGCGGCAGAGCGGCTCTTTTCAGGAAGCGCCTCGTTTTGATTTAAAAATGCCCGTTAATGGAGAGCCCAGGGCAGCCCTGTGTAAATCATTAATTGTCCCTGCTGTTAGCAACCCTGCACCTTCTTCTCCTGGTCTGAATTTGTCTCGCTCCCATTTGCAGCCACTGGTCTTATTAGTTGCTGCACCTTTGTCTGCCGGAGTGAAAAGCCTTGCGTTGCCCACATCTTTCCCTTGTGCAGATACTTACGGGCTGAGATCAAGCCACTGTCAACCTTCTCCCTTGGAAGTGACTTAAATCTTCTCCTATTAGTCATCATTAATTATTCTCAGAGCTGCTCCCTGGACTCAGGGCACTTCTTGCAAATCAGTTTGAATTTCGGACACCAGGACACGCAGGACCCGGCGAGCACAGCAGAGGACCAACAGCAGTGGAAATAGTCTCGCTCCTTATGACTCACTTTTTGCATAGGGGCCCCAAAGGCCCTCAGAAGAGCACATCTGGAGAGTTGGGTCCAGTCCTGGGCCCCTCAGTTCAGGAAGGACATGGAGCTGCTGGAAAGAGTCCAGCGCAGAGCCACAGAGAAGATGAAGGGAGTGGAGCATCTCCTTGATGGGGAGAGGCTGAGGGAGCTGGGGCTCTGGAGCTTGGAGGAGACTGAGGGGTGACCCTATTAATGTCTATAAATACGTGAAGGGTGGGTGTCAGGAGGATGGAGCCAGGCTCTGCTCAATGTCATCTAGTGATAGGACAAGGGGCAGTGGGTATGAGCTGGAACAGAGGAGGTTCCACACCAGTAAGAAGGACCTTCTTCCCCGTGAGGTTACCAGAGCACTGGAAGGGGCTGCCCAGGGGGGATGTGGAGTCTCCTTCTCTGGAGACTTTTAAAACCCACCTGGATGTGTTCCTGTGTGAAGTGGTCTAGGTGATCCTGCTGTGGCGGGGGAATTGGACTAGATGATCTTTCCAGGTCCCTTCCAACCCCTAATGTTCCATGGTTCTGTGTGACAAATCCTACTAGCCACACACACTGTGATGCTTGTAAACATAAAAGTGTAGAACTTAGTAGATATCAGGAAGTGCTGACAGTTGGGGTGACCTGCATCACCCATTGTGCTGGGACCAGGCAATGATGGTGGTGGGTGCAAAGAGGGCTCAGCCAATGCAGCCGAGCACTGAGCTTCTTGGAGCCCACAGAGTTAAGGAGCCACGAGTCCACTCCTTCCCGAGCACAGTCCAAATCTGGCTGCTTGCCACTGGGAACCTTGGCTCCCCAGTGGGGGTCTCTGGGAACACTCTGTGCTGGTTTACCCTCTAGAAGGTTGGAAGCCCAAGTCCTCTGTAGAACTTCAGGCATGAGTCCAGGCAGACACAGCTGGAAGTGAGGTTTGCTCCCCTCACCTTCTCTGCCAGGTGGTAGCAGAGACTGATAAGGCAGAGGAACAGGAAGTAAACAGATTTACAGCCGGGCTTGTGTCAGCTGTAAAAAGTGGAAGCCCCATGCTTCGCCAACGGGCATTCCCCGCCAAGCGTGTATGGAGCACAGCAGGTCCACGTGAGACTCTCCTGAGCACCCAGGGAGTCTTCATCCTTGTTTGCTCACCTACACAACAGCTAGTCTGTACCCCAGACCCACCCTTCCACCTCTTTATTTTCCATTCAGGGGTTTAGCATCACCCCACACCACCTCCTGCGTGCTGCACTGAGCACTGCCGGGCTCCGCCGGACATCCCTGACTCTCCTGCCGAGCAGAGCTGATTCCCCCACGGATCCTCTTCTTGTTGTTGGGGTGGGTCCTGTGGTGGGTTTTTTACACATTGATTATACCAGCAGAGTGAAGGAAAGTATTACAGGGAGAGACAGCGTGCTAGGAGAGGCATCGGAAGGGAAGCCTGCATCTGTTTGTGCTGTCAGATTTAATGCATCATGTGTTGGCTCTGTATATCTGACGTGGTCCAGAAACAGTTCCTGCATCTCTTGTCCCTCTTCTGTTCTATCATGCAATTGGGATGTTAGTGTCTCGTGCTCTTTACTGAGTTTGGGCTCCTTCCTTTGAGTCTTGGGGTGGCTATTAGTTTCCCAAGCCTGGCAGCTGCAGGGGGTTCTCTGGAGTGGATAATTCTTCCTTCCAACAGGACTTCTCCTGTAGTATTTGATTATATTACAATGGCATTGTCATTTCACCTTTCCAGGTGTGGCGAGTCATTTCCTTCCAGAAACTGCACAACACAGGCATCTCCAGAGCAGAGAGGAGATGATTTTGCAACATAAAGAGGATGATGAAGGAGGTGGAGCACCTCCCTGATGAGGAGAGGGCTGAGGGAGCTGGGTCTCTTGAGCTTGGAGAAGAGGAGGCTGAGGGGTGACCTCATTAATGTTTGTAAGCAGAGACTGGGGCAGGAGGAGACTCTAGGAAGTGTCTCTGAGCTGCTGACACCACATCCTTTAAGGTGGATGTGAACCAGCCCATGGCCAGCAGTGCTTAGATGCTCTCATACAGAGATTAACAGCAGTTCTCTGTCTTATAGCCACTTTTCCAATGAGTCTGGGGTTTCAGCTTCATCAAGTCACAGAAGGAGAAGCTAGGGCAAGGAGAAGACAGAGGATTTTCTACTCTTCACAGAGCAAAGCCAAAACCGTAGCTTTAGTCTCCCAAGTTCCCTAGACCATGGTCCCCTTGGAGCAGGGATGGGCTTGTGCCTTTCAGACAAACAAGTTACCTCAGTCAAGGTGTCACCACGCAGCTTCTGCTGGCTGAGTCCCGCTCGAACACGTGTGTGGGAAGGAGAGAGATCTTGGTGGCACAGAAGAACTTCAGAAACTTGGTCTTGCCTTGCCCTCTAGCTGGTAGACCCCTAGAAGACACATTGAAATGCTCACAGTCTGAAGGGAAAAGGAAGAGCAAAGCAGGTAACATTCATGCCTGCAAAAGTAAGGTGAGAGAATAAGAGACATCAGCTGTGGAAGCTGCAGACTACCTTTGGTCATCCTTTGGAAAGCAGGAGTAGCTCTGACAGGTATGGACATCCCAGTAACCCAGAGAAGGAAATTGGGTAGGAACCAAACAAGCTCATAGAATCATTAGGGATTGGAAGGAACCTCCAAAGATCATCTAGTCCAATCCCCCTGCCACAGCAGGATCATCTAGACCAAGTCACACAGGAACACATCCAGGTGGGTCTTAAACGTCTCCAGTGAAGGAGACTCCACAACCTCCCTGAGCAGCCTGTTCCAGTGCTCTGTCACCCTCACTGGGAAGAAATCCCTTCTCAGATTGATGTGGAACCTCCTCTGTTCCAGCTGACACCCATTGCCCCTTGTCCTATCACTAGATGCTCCTGAGCAGAGCCTGGCTCCATCCTCCTGACACCCACCCTTCAAATATTTATAGACATGAATGAGGTCACCCCTCAGTCTCCTCTTCTCCAAGCTCAAGAGACCCAGCTCCCTCAGCCTCTCCTCATAAGGCAGGTGCTCCACTTCCTTCATCATCCTTCATCAGTAGCAAGCCATCTTCATCAGAAGCTGCAGAAGAAGTTGGAGCCAAGGCTGCCTGTCCCAGTCCCTCTTCCGCTTTTGGTGCACTGCCTGACCCTGTAGAGATCAGAGCCAGAACCCCTCAGACACCTAAGTGCTGGCTTCCGCCGATCCGGTGACCAGGTATCTAGCGAAGCCTCCAAGATCCATCAGGTCTTCTTTCTGTTGTGTTAGTCAGAATACAGAGAAGCTCAGCAGGAGCATCGTAGACATTGCTCAGGGTTTCAAAAGAGCAGCCAGATGTGGTAGTTAAAAAACCAGGCAGAAAGAACCCCCCCTCCAGTTTGCTAAAACAAGGGAATTGCAAGAGCTTCCTGAATCTCACGCTCTCGTGAAGCATCTAAACAAGATGAACGTTATCAACGAGACAAGAAGCAACGTGGGAGGAAAGAAAACCTATTGTCCATGCGCTCGATTAAACCACAAGAAATGTCCACACGTGACTGCTCACTGTTTGCAAATACATTTGCAGAAGAAATTCTCATTAAAACTGAAAAAAAAGCCAACCCAGAAGAAAATGGGGAGGGGGGAGAGAGAAGAGGAGTAATTGCCACCACGCGCCTGCGAGAGTGCTCTCCCATTAGCTGCAATTAATACAAGAGGGTTAAACGAGAATAATTTCCCATCTGGC
Source organism: Rhinopomastus cyanomelas (assembly GCA_013400115.1). Classification (NCBI taxonomy): domain Eukaryota; kingdom Metazoa; phylum Chordata; class Aves; order Bucerotiformes; family Rhinopomastidae; genus Rhinopomastus; species Rhinopomastus cyanomelas. Next base: position 89,737 of record VXBP01002900.1, read on the forward strand.
ACTTCTCGTGAGGAAACATTAAGGCAAAAGAAATTGAAATGAGCGAAAAACAAAGCATAATAATGGAAATATTGATTCTGTATCATCCCTGACCCGATCGATCGGGGCGAGGGTTTGGGTTTATTTAATTAGGGTGTGGTAATGTCATACAGAGTCCCAGCGTGCTGATGAGAACTGGCACGTGAAGGCATCGACCTTCTGCTCGCACATGCGACGTCTTCGGGCAGTGCTAACAGCCTGCACACATCGAGGCTAAAAGGCTGCTGTCTCACAGGAGAGCCCCTGCGTAGGGGGGGCGTCGTTCCTGCCGGCTGCGCGATCAGGGTCTGGCTCTTCTTGGTGCATTGGAGGCTGGGGAGCAGCAGAGAAGGACATTGGGCTTTGCCAGGCTGGTAACTGGGTGCAGTGAGGTTGTGGAGGGCAGCCATGAGCTGGAAGTGAAGAGAGAAGGTCCTTTTGGTTTGTTTTATTAAATGCTGCTGTTGTCAATTGCTGGGCTCTTGGCCACAAGTTCTCTCGGAGTTTCGAACAGAGGGCTCCACAAATGCAGCCTGTCCCTTCCTGACCCTTACAACATCCAATCCCCCTGCCACAGTCTGTGACCAAGTCACAGACTCACAGAACATCAGGGATTGGAAGGGACCTCAAAAGATCATCTAGTGCAGTCCCCCTGCCACAGCAGGATCCCCTAGACCAAGTCACAGACTCACAGAACATTAGGGTTTGGAAGGGACCTCAAAAGATCATCTAGTGCAGTCCCCCTGACACAGTAGGATCCCCTGGACCAAGTCACAGAACATCAGGGATTGGAAGGAACCTCAAAAGATCATCCAGTGCAGTCCCCCTGCCACAGCAGGATGCCCTAGACCAAGTCTCCCAATGGATGAGTGGTTGAGGGCTGTGGTTTAGGGGTGAACTTGTAAGGCAGAGTGGATGGTTGGACCCGATGATCCCAGGGGTCTTTCCCGACCAGAACGATGCTGTCTGTGAATACATCAGCAAAAAACCCACCAAGTGGTCAACCCTTCGCCGTTGCCCTTGCCAGCTGCGAAGCCATAATGATGTTTGAAGGGCAAGACACTCAGCTGTCAGGAGAGAAGACAGAAGATGCTGCTTATTGAATGCTATTGACTTCACGGGCCAATAAAACAACTCGCAAATAAAAGAGAGAGGAACCAATTCATGTCCTCGGATCGCGTGACGTAGCCCCTTTCTGATGGCACACTGTTGTGATTAAATGCGGCGGGGCCCTGGGGAGGGTTTTTTTTTTTTTCATTTGAAGGTTAAGCCAATATTAGCAAAAAATAAAATGAAATTAATCAAATGGCCCAGAGCATCAGAGCCGCAGTTGATTCCAAGAATGTTTGGTTACAAAATGAGCAACCGACTAATTGTGTAAATGCTGTTAATTAGCTGTGCAGAGCCCCTGACTGGGCTTTTCCCTGTAACTAATAAGAAATCAATTAGCTAATGAAGTGGCCATTAAATGCTATGCTAATCTTAGCTGGGATATTTTTAATGTTTCTTCTTCTTCTGTTTTTTTCTCCTTCTTTATGATCCTTCCTAATTGCCGTTGCCATACGGAGCTCACAGCTTTCAGCATGTCTAATGAAACATCATTATATCATAACTGGCATTCTTGGAAGAGTTAGTGGCAAACCTGCTTCCCAATTATTTTTAATTGCCAGACATACTCATAACTGGGCCTTTTACCAAGTGGTTCAGATCCCTGCACCCAACGATTGTGTTTGCTTCTCTTTGCATACGAAGCACGGCGGCAGCAGCGTTGGCGGCGGTGAGGAATGTGTGTGACACCCGAGACGAGCCACTGCCTTTGCTCTTCCTTTGCCTGGAGCCTGTGGAGGCAACATCGCCGTTGCACCGAGCAGATACAACCAGACAAACCTCAAGGAGGTTCTGCCTTCATTTCAAAACCTGTGCAGGCAACATCGCCGTTGCACCGAGCAGATACAACCAGACAAACCTCAAGGAGGTTCTGCCTTCATTTCAACACCTGTGGTGTGCACCACTAAACAGTTTTGAGCACACAGAGCCACAGAATCACAGAACATCAGGGATTTGGAAGGGACCTCGAATGATCATCTAGTCCAATCCCCCTGCCACAGCAGGACCACCTGGATCAAGTCACAGACGCCCAGAGTCCAAGAGCATTAGGGATTGGAAGGGACCTCGAAAGATCATCTAGTCCAATCCCCCACCACAGCAGGGTCAGCTAGATGAAGTCACAGAATCACAGAACATTAGGGGTTGGAAGTTACTTCAAAAGATCACCTAGTCCAATGTCCCTGCCAGAGCAGGTTGCACAAGAACATGTCCAGGTGGGTTTTAAATGTGTCCAGAGAAGGAGACTCCACAACCTCCCCAGGGCAGCCTGTTCCAGTGCTCTGTCATCCTCATCATGAAGAAGTTCCTTCTCATATTGATGTGGAGCCTCCTCTGTTCAAGTTCACAGCCACTGTCCCTTGTCTTATCATTAGATGCCCCTGAGCAGAGCCTGGCTCCATCCTCCTGACACCCACCCCTCACATATTTATAGACATGAATGAGGTCACCTGTCAGTCTCCTCTTCTCCAAGCTCAAGAGACCCAGCTCCCTCAGCACCTACCATTCCGAGCTAAAACAGTGGCTATAGCTTCTGTTTTATGCCAAAACACCTCAATTGTTAGGATTAGCAATGGGGGGACTGTGAACGTGTTCAGGCTGCCCAGGGAGGGTTGTGGAGTCTTCTTCTGTGGAGACTTTTAAAACCCACCTGGATGTGTTCCTGGGTGACTTGGTCTAGGTGACCTTGCTGTGCCAGGGGGATTGGACTGGATGATCTTTTGAGGCGCCTTCCAATCCCTAATGATTCTATGATTGGACTAGATGATCTTTCGAGGTGCCTTCCAATCCCTAATGATACTATGATTGGACTAGATGATCTTTCGAGGTGCCTTCCAATCCCTAGTGATTCTATGATTCTATGATTGGACTAGATGATCTTTTGAGGTGCCTTCCAATCCCTAATGTTCTGTGACTCCGTGATTCAGTCAATCCCACATATTTTGTGACTGCGTGTCCGAGTTCATTCCCACCATTTGCTAACATCTATAAAATGAACCTTCAAGAGGGCACTAAACGAACCTTGGGGTGGCCCAGCTGCAAAATCCCCATCTCCCCTTTAACAGAGCCATCGTGATGGAACGGAGGCCAGCCCTAACCTTGGTTTTTAAAACCCTCCTGTGGGTAAGAGCCTCCATTTCCCAACCCAGCATCTACCCGGTCGTGGCATCATATTGAAACTCTGCATCTCAATGAAGTTCTCTAAATCTACTCGGGCTGGAGCCGGTTACGTGTCAGGATTAGCCTGGCTCCTCCCCGCCCCCTGCGACACAATAGTCCTCAGGACATCTGTGCACAAAATACAGGGGGTTTTAAAAGAATGTTTTCAAAAGGGAGCCCAGGCTCTCCTCTCCCCGCCACCCCCTTCCTTTTTTGGAGGACATGCAAATTGAATTGGTTAATTCCGCGCCCCAGTTCGAGGAAATCTGCTGCTAGCAGCTGCCACCGCTTCGGATGTCAGGAGGATGCAGATACGCGGTGACATTTTCTTCATTAAATAAACAAACCAGGTCCAGGCTAACAACATTAGGTAGAAAGCCCCATCAATTCTCGTGCATTTAGTTCCCCTAATGGGAAGTGACAATAGTTCCTCAGCTTCATAAGCACTATATTGAAGAACAAAAGGCAAAAGCACACATCATGTGGCAACGGCACCAACAGTTGCCATCAAATGCTGCAAGGGTGATTTAGATTAATGAGGCACATAACTTTTTGCCCCAGGCTACTTAAAATAAATATGGCTACAAAGGTGGCTACTAGGCGACAGGAGAAAAAGTCAGGGTTATTCTTTTCCCTCCCCAACCCCTTGTGTACACTTGTGGTCTTATTTATTTGATTTGACTACCAAGTAATAGAATGACTCCAACATTTGCTGGTCCGTAGGTGAGCAGAGGAAGATTGACACGGAGGCGTAGGAGTATAAAATAGAAAAAAAAACCCAAACCCAACTAAAACTCCCATTTTTACACATTTCAGAGTCATATTTTGTGGAAAAAAGATGTTAACTGGTGCGTTGACCTTTGGTTAAAATGATGGAGATATAGGGTGGGGTGTCCCTGCCCATGGTAGGGGAGTTGGAACTGGATGATCCTGTGGTCCTTCTAACCCAGACTGACACTATGACTTGGTCTGGGTGATCCTGCTGTGGTAGGGGGATTGGACTGGATGATCTTTGGAGGTCCCTTCCAATCCTTAATGATTCTATGATTCTACCTTTCCTATTGTGAGGGATCAAGGGGAGTAGATGATCTTTCCAGGTCCCTTCCCATCCTGAATGCTCTGTGGCTCTGTGTGATCCTCAATACTGATGATTCTTGCTTGTGCATCAATCAAAAGCATCTTGGCTTTTGTATCAAGGAAGCATAAACATTAAATAGCTGAGACAAGCAGCACAGAGTCTCAGCTCTACGTCCTACGGCGCGAAAGTCACTAAATCTGGGCGTTTACTAACACGAGAGCAGAAGGAGGAATGAAAAGGACGGTGCCAAAGAGGAAGAAGAGTGGCCTGTCTGAAAATCAGACCGTCTTACGACTTGGATGTGGTAGATAAGGCTGTCAGTCAGACTTAGACTGAAAGGTACAGACAATAGAAGGAAACCCTGGCACATTAATATGTATAGCACCGTGATGTGGCTTTTAATATTCCAGAGGGACCTCAGCAACTCCATGGGAAAAGAGAGAAAGCCCAAACCGAGCCTGGCTCGTGCAAATCCTTGCTGGCGGCAGCAGCCCTGCTGAAGGACAGGCTTGGTGGGTGCAGGAAGGTCAGCCCTGTGCACCACTGGTGGGTTTGCATGTGTCTCTCTCTCTCCCTTGTGGGTCCACACATCCCTAAGGCAGGTGCAGAGCACGGTGCTCAGCTGAGGCACGACGGGGCTGCCCGCCAGGAGGCTCAGCATGCCCTGGGCAGCTGCTGGCAGCTCACTAGCAATGCCAACAACCGCCCTACCACTGCCTCTGGGATTACTCTGGAGGGGTTCCTCTCTCTCTCACTTCTCTGTGCCCTGAGCAAGCCCAGCCTGACTCTGTCCTGGACTACATTCCCCACGTTGCCAAAATCCTTAAGGCACTTTGGAGCATCGCTGGGATCCCACCTAAGACTTAGGTGTGTGTCCTGTCTTAGAATTGTCTTGCATGACCAGATTTGGTGTTGGCATCCCATGAAGGTGCTGGGTTCAAAAATGCACCCTCATCAAGACCCCTTCCCTTGTGCTTCCCTTCCCCTGGTGCTTCCATCTGGGCAGAGGCTGAAGGTAGTGAGCTCACAGCATCATACAATCACAGAATCCCTCTGGTTGGAAAAGACCCCTGGGATCATCAAGTCCAACCACCTACCCTTCCTTACAAGTCCACCCCTAAACCACATCCCTCAATACCTCATCCAAATGATCTTTAAACATATCCTGGGATGGAGACTCAGCCGCCTCCCTGGGCAGCCCATTCCAGTGCCTGACCACCCTTTCTGTGAAACAATTCCTCCTAATATCCAATCTAAACCTACCTGAGTCCTAAAGGGATTTGTGTTTCGATGTGAGAACATTACCCACCCAAAACTTCACCCTGAAAAAGCAGAGTCAATTTAGGGTGGTCCTAGATGACATTAACCTCAGCAGCAATGGAAGGCTCCGAGCGCAAGAGGACCAGGCGGTCTCTCCGTTTCTGGAGACTGTTTTTCTCCAGGATAAGACACACATGTTCTTGACTTTATGAATTTTCACTTCTTTGAATAGTTTTTACAACATTCCAACCCCCTCAAGTCTTTGGGATGACTCTGTGGTGAGTGAGGGTTTCTTTGCCTTTCACATGACCCAGTGAATTCCCCTTGTGCTGCAGCTCCCCGCGACACGCAGCGTGTGTGAACGCCGCTGCCACAGCAGTGGCAGACCTGCTGCCAGTAGAAATGTGGAGATGATTTCATTTCCTCCATGTGAATGGCTTTTCAAGTGAGGAAGCACGATAGACGACGCTTTGGAAACAGAGAGAAGCACTTCAAAATCTGTCAGAGGCTAGAGACAGTGATGTAAGAAATGGATCAAATTTAGACGACGTCCCAGTAGAAAAGAGGCTCATTCTGAGTGGCATTTCCAGCAAACAATAGAAGAACAATAAGTTCTGCAGATATTCTCTTGGGTAGGTACTTCAATTTCCTGGCATTTCAGTAACAGGCACTAACAGGTTCCCTCCTGCCTTCACAGAATCACAGAACATTAGGGATTGGAAGGGACCTCGAAAGATCATCCAGTCCAATCCCCCTGCCAGAGCAGCATCACCTAGATTGTGTCCAGTTCTGGGACTCTCAGTTGCAGAAGGACTCAGAACTGCTGGAGAGAGCCCAGTGCAGAGCCACAAAGATGATGAAGGGAGGGGAGCATCTCTCTGATGAGGAAAGGCTGAGGGAGCTGGGGCTCTGGATTTTGGAGGAGACTGAGGGGTGACTTCATTAATGGTTATAAATATGTGAACAGTGGGTGTCAGGAGGATGGAGCCAGGTTCTGCTCAGTGGCATCTAATGACAGGACAAGGGGCAAGACCTCCCACATCAATATGAGAAGGAACTTCTTCCTGGTCAGGGTGACCTGTTCTGTGATTCTGTGGAAGTCTCAGTCACTGTGGGTGAAGAGCTGCCCAAGGACCTAAGACCTCAGAGTGTGTAGAGGTATCTGAAACTTGCAAAGTACCAAACCAAGACAAACCTATTTAAGCAAAGTTTAAGCCAGTTTACATTGATTTGCATCAGCACCAGCAGCTGGATTTAACATCAGTTTAACTGACACCACAGCAGCTTTTCTAACGTAGACATGTGTGTTCATCCAAAAGCGACAGGAACGTGAGTGAGCTAAATGCTGGTTCATCACTAACTTCAGAAAGCCTTCACCCTGCAGGTCACAGGTCACTAGGAAAAAGAGGGAAAACAGGAATGCATGTAAACAACAGCTCTTTCATTTAGACCACAGCATCACACAGAATCACAGACCGTTGGAAGGGACCTTGGAAGACCATCTAGTCCAACCCCCTGCCAGTGGCAAAAAATATGCTGACATTACTTCCAGAACAAAAGAAGGTAGGAAATTCATGCTGAAGCTGTCATCACCTCCCAGCCTTTCTGGAAAGACACCACGTTTCTCACAAGCCTCAAGAAGTTCAGCAGAGGACTTGGGGCTTTTGAAACAGCTGATGTCTTCACCAACAGGAGGTGGTGATGGAGGTTACTCCTTCCCCAGCGCAAGTTTCACAGCCTGGTGGCTCCTAGATTCCTGGAAATTCATCCATCCCGAAGTTTTAGAGAATCAATTAATCAAATGTCTGTGCTTTGTGCCCCTCAGACCTTTTAGCTATAAAAGCTGCCTTGTGGAACGCTGCCTCCATCAGCTCCCCTGGCCAGCAGGCCCGCGCCGGCGCTGTGTGCGCAGCTGACAGCTTCCCCTCGAGCCGCTACAGAGATCTCCACCAGCTCCCGGGGCTCTGTGTACACGGGAAGCACAGTCAGGAAATTAAATTTTCCCTGCCCATAATTAACAAGAGCTAAACATTTGTGGATTTGTTGTCAGTGCTGGAAAGGCTGAAGCTGGCTCCAGAGAAAGAGGAGCATTTCCAAACGAAAAGTACGAATGTCTCACTCCTGTAGTTAAATAAATGGAGCCACCAACCAAACAACCCCCTGCGCTCAGGAAAACAAACCCAAAAACGGGTTGTTTTGGAGAGTTTGGGTGAGGAATCCTCTTAAGGGTGCTGTGGGCATGTTTCCTTGCCAAGGCTGATTCGCTCCAGCACTGCGTGTCAAGTGCGTGAGTTATCTCACCAGCTCCAACGAGCCTGGGTTTGCTCTGAGAGCTTTGGAGCTCAGCAGAGCGGGAGGCAGAGCTGGGACTCCTCCTGCTTGGTGCAGGGCTAGGGGCTGAGGGTTTGGCAGAGGTTGTTCCACTACTCAGGGGTAAATTGTGCTCTGTGTGAGAGATGATTCTCTTTGGGAAGTTCTGGGGTGGTGTAAGTGCTTGGCGAAGCAGAACGGGCAACACGCGACTCATCTGCTTGGCTGAGTGTCGTGAGCACTTTTGTAGGTGGAATGAAGTGACCCCTGAAAACAGATGACGTGACTTCCTTCTCTGAAAACACAGAGTCACAGGGCATTAGGGACTGGAAGTGACCTCGAAAGATCATCTAGTCCAATCCCCTGCCACAGCAGGATCACCTGGACCAAGTCACAGAATCACATTAGAGATTGGAAGGGACCTCAGAAAGTCATCTAGTCCAATCCCCTGTCATAGCAGGATCATCTAGAGCAAGTCACAGAATCACAGAACATTAGGCATTGGAAGGGACCTCAAAAGATCATCTAGTGCAGTCCCCCTGCCACAGCAGGATCATCTAGACCAAGCCCCACAGGAACATACCCAGGTGGGTTTTAAACACTCAGAGCATCTCTCAGAACATGGCTTGGGCTGTACTGCGAATTCCAAGCATCTCTTCACATCTCATTTTGCTTCTCTGCAAAATATACAGGCTTTTTCAAGGAGAAAAACAATAAATCACAGAACATTAGGGACTGGAAGGGACTTGGAAAGATCATCTAGTCCAATCACCTAGACCAAGTTGTGCAGGAACACATCCAGGCAGGTTTTAAACGTCTCCAGAGAAGGAGACTCCACCACACTGGAAGCTACAGAAAGAATATGTAGGATCAGGTCTGACCTTGAATATGTAAGATCAGGATGTGTTCCTGTGTGACTTGGTCTAGGTGATCCTGCTGTGGGAGGGGGATTGGACTAGATGGTCTTTCCAGGTCCCTTCCAATTCCCAACGATTCCGTGATTCTATGATTTGTGTCTTTATCACTAGCTGCCAAACCATTATGATTAAAATACATGAGGAAAGGAAAGATGGAACAATCCAATGGAATGATTCTGCATGAACTCACTTAAAGGAGACACATCCTAGCACTGATGTCTAAGATGTGTCACGGGATGCTTTCCAAAAACTTGTTTAAGTCTGCATTGTGCTGAGAGCTGCAGACACCCCACCTAAAACATCAGATAGCCACGTCTTATCCCAGTGCATGGTGCCAAGGTGATTTCTGTACCACACAGAACAGCAAGAGTACATTTTTGTCCCTATTCCATGAATCCAATAAGTTCATGTTGAATTCTTTCAGTCACGTTTATTGAAGCGCCATGTACACCTATGTCAGTGTGTATATTATAAATAATAAATAATTATTACTAGAGTGGGCTGAATTATTCATTGAGGATAAATTATCTGACAAATACTGGCTGCTTCTCTGCTTGTGACTTGTTTATGAGTAATCTGAATATCACAGAATCACAGAATCATTCAGGTTTGAAAAGACCCTTGGGATCATCGAGTCCAACCGTCAACCCTACTCTACAAGTTCACCCCTAAACCAGATCCCCCAAGATGACATCTTCCATGGGGTTTTTTGAATGAGGAAGGATATTAGTCTGAAGACTGCAAGATGATTGTTTAGGATGTTCACAGAGTGATCATGTGTCATTATTTGTGAGACATGGACACGTCGGCCACATGGGCCCGGTTCTCATCTGGTGGTTGGTGAGTTGGAAGAGAGTCCAAAGAGTTTGAGGTGGGGGCCAGGTGCTGCCAAAGCATGAAGGTAAATATGAGAAGGAAATCCTTCCCAGTGAGGGTGACAGAGCACTGGAAGGGGCTGCCCAGGGGGGTTGTGGAGTCTCCTTCTCTGGAGACGTTTAAAACCACCTGGNCTATGATTTGTGTCTTTATCACTAGCTGCCAAACCATTATGATTAAAATACATGAGGAAAGGAAAGATGGAACAATCCAATGGAATGATTCTGCATGAACTCACTTAAAGGAGACACATCCTAGCACTGATGTCTAAGATGTGTCACGGGATGCTTTCCAAAAACTTGTTTAAGTCTGCATTGTGCTGAGAGCTGCAGACACCCCACCTAAAACATCAGATAGCCACGTCTTATCCCAGTGCATGGTGCCAAGGTGATTTCTGTACCACACAGAACAGCAAGAGTACATTTTTGTCCCTATTCCATGAATCCAATAAGTTCATGTTGAATTCTTTCAGTCACGTTTATTGAAGCGCCATGTACACCTATGTCAGTGTGTATATTATAAATAATAAATAATTATTACTAGAGTGGGCTGAATTATTCATTGAGGATAAATTATCTGACAAATACTGGCTGCTTCTCTGCTTGTGACTTGTTTATGAGTAATCTGAATATCACAGAATCACAGAATCATTCAGGTTTGAAAAGACCCTTGGGATCATCGAGTCCAACCGTCAACCCTACTCTACAAGTTCACCCCTAAACCAGATCCCACAAGATGATATCTTCCATGGGGTTTTTTGAATGAGGAAGGATATTAGTCTGAAGACTGCAAGATGATTGTTTAGGATGTTCACAGAGTGATCATGTGTCATTATTTGTGAGACATGGACATGTCGGCCACATGGGCCCGGTTCTCATCTGGTGGTTGGTGAGTTGGAAGAGAGTCCAAAGAGTTTGAGGTGGGGGCCAGGTGCTGCCAAAGCATGAAGGTAAATATGAGAAGGAAATCCTTCCCAGTGAGGGTGACAGAGCTCTGGAAGGGGCTGCCCAGGGGGGTTGTGGAGTCTCCTTCTCTGGAGACGTTTAAAACCACCTGGGCATGTTCCTGTGTGACTTGGTCTGGGTGATCCTGCAGTGACAGGGGGATTGGACTAGATGATCTTTTGAAGTCCCTTCCAATCCCTAATGTTCTGTGATTCTATGTCTCTCTCAAAGCTAGACCTCCATCACTCCTCACTCACCCCATCATCTGTGCTCACGGTGTCAAGGACAGTCTCCCTGGAAGGCTGATAATGCGACAGGGATCATGAGTTTAATGGGATCAATGTATAGCTTACAAAATCTTCAAGGAGGGAATGAGGAGCCCCAGCTAGGGATGAGGGGGATGAAATGAACAATTAAGATGGGATGAGGACCCTTCACAGCAAGTGGATTCTGATCAAAAAGAACATAGCCCAGCAGGACCCTGGGTGCTGAGTCCCTCAAAGAGCTTTAAACAGGTCACGGGCTGGTTGGCTATTTAAGCAGATCCCATAAATACCCAAGGCTCTAGATGGAGTGACCACATAACCAAAACTCCAGCTCGATAAATAAGGATATGCAGATGGGGAGAAGGAGGACTTTAGAGTCCCAACCTCAGAGAACTGCAGGGCTTGTGGGGATGCAGAGTGGCTCTGTCTCCAGCCGTCCCTGCTGGCACTGGTGGGGCTCAGTGGAACGCCTCTCCTAGGGTCTGGTACTAATCCATTCCTTGGGCAGCCCATGCGAGCTGCTGGGCAACCCTTTCCTGAGGTCTTGCTTGCCAGACTCTCAGTTGGTCTGGCTGTGGTGGGTGAAGGACCTCGGGACACATGTGGCTGCCCAGCACAGCACACAACTTTAGCCATGTGTGCGGGCTTGCCAGGGGACCCCAAAACAAGGCAGCTTGGAGGTCCGCTGCCAAGGTGGTGGCCAAGTGACTGGGAAGGAGATCCCTTTGGTGGACGTTGCCCAGCCCGGGGCGGGCTGCAGAAGGACATCCCACAGCTCTGGGCGGCCCCAGAGTGTCACAAAGACAAACGTTGGAAGGCGAACACTCGGCCAAGAAAAAGACAACAATGAATACTGCAGTTTGCTCGCAGATGCCTTTGTCTTGGCTGCTAACAGGGAAGTTCAGCGCAAGAAAGGCTATTGTCCCGACAAAAATGCGTGTGAGCAAATGTTTACGCAATGCAGCTAGAGGAGGGCAGGCAAGCGGCAACGGGAACGGTCCCCTGGATTCGGGAGGGCTTTCAGGAGCCCCACCATTTCCTGCGAGTTTGCTTGTGCCTGGTTTTACTGCTCTGAACCGGTTCTCGTAGCGGCGGCCCAGCTCGGTGCTGCCCAGCCGCTGCGCTCCGGAGACTCGGCGGGCAGGTGGCGAGAGGGTGGCCGAGCCCGGCAAGCCCTGGGGTGTGCAGCCCGCAGGGTGGAAGCACTGCGCTCCCCTCCTGCATCCCCTTGCAGGCTCCATCAACTGAAAGCAATGGGCCAAACCCTGCCTGCGATTGTCTGTGTCTGCCTCCGCTTCCAGGCGGAGCTGGATGCCCGTAAATTCGCGCCCGGCTTGGCGCTGCCGCCTCCTTGGCTGCTTGCACCGGAGGAGAGATCCGATGCCTCTGAGAGCAGCTCCAGAGCGGTCCCAGGGGCAGGGCACGCAGCCCAGGTGAGAACCTGCCGTCTCGCAGCACGTCAGCCACCCAGACCCACGGCGGGCTGATGGTGTCTCTCATTGAGGATCAATCCTCCATTTGTTTTCCGGCATTTGATGTTTCATTCCTAATGATCTCTAGGCTCTGCACCAAAGTTGTCTTCCTGACAGCACATGCCAAGCGCGATTATCCACCTTCGTGCGACGGTTGTGCTCGGGGAACGCCGCCGCCGCCGCCGCCGCCGCCGCCGCCGGGACAGCCCGGCCGGGCTGCTGGCAGCCGGAGCATCGCGCCAGCCCCTGCGCTCTCCTTGCTCCCTCCCTCGCTGCTTCTCCTCTCTTCCCCCCGCCTTTGGCTCAATGTAACTGCACAAAGGCAACACTAAATAAGGAAAATATGCTTCCCAGTAACCCGAACTGACTAAAACAAAGCTGACATGTTTATGCAATTAGCTACACATCTAACTTTGTTCAGCTTCTCTTCCTTTCAAACACTCCGCAGTGGCTCTGCAGACCAGGCTGCTCCAGCAAAGCTGAGATAGACGGGGAGCAAAGGAATCCGTCTCTCTTTTTTTTCCTCCCCCTAAAAAACCATTACAGACCTGAGGTACCTCCTGAATCTCGGAGTCCCCCTGCGACTGCTCTCTGCTGTGAGAGCAATTCATTAAAAGTTAATTAAAAGGTGAAGTTCAATATGCAGTTTCCTTTAGCTAATCCTCCCAAGGCAGCTTCGCGCGGCACTAATGCACCCATTTGGCTGATGTTAGAAAACAAAAAGGCACGACTGTCTAATTAAGAGGCTGGTGTTTACAAGAGAGAGGCTTTTCTAATCGGTGACTCCGAGCCCAAATTAATCTTCACGCCGCTGGTTTAAGCGCTCTCAGCCTAACTTGGACTTTTCCCCGACAAGAGCTTGCAAAACGTGGATCACTTCCAGGACCTTTGATATAATAGTGTTCAGCCTGCTCACTCCTGCACTCGCACTCCTTCAGGACCCAGTCCTGGCCCCCCTCACTGCCTGAGCTGCTTCACTCTGGCTCTGGTGCAGGAGTCTTCTCAAGGGTCTTGCTGGGCAGGCTGGCTCGCCAAGGTGGAGCTCCATCTCCGCCTTCCAGCGCGCTAAGTGTCTAAAGATGTGTTGCTTTTCCACTCCCACCAGTTATTTTTCTGGTAATGGGTTCTAAATGCTTTGCAGAAACGAACACGCTCCGTCTGTTTACAGCGGTGCCAAACACATTTCTTGGTCTAATAACAGACAAGAGCATAATGACTGCGCTCCCACCAACACTGGTTTCGTTCGACAGTAGCTGCTGCTTCCTGTCCTTGCAGAGGAAACAACAGGAAAAGCAAAGAACACTGCCCCCTCCTTAAAAAACATCAGTTTATCCTGCCCAGATACACCTGGGAGAAAGGGCAAAAATATCCTAAGCTGCTGTCACTCAGGCGGGTTTTGTCACCAGGACTTTAATTTTGGAGGCCACGGCGGTAACAAGGACGTGGAGGAAACCTACAGACGATCCCAAAGGTAAAATGACCAGCCCTGGAGAAAACCAATTCCAAACTGCAGGCTGGTCAGGACAGTCCTTTCCTCATCCAAAAGCTGGAGATGCTAACAATGACACAACTTGATCTGTTCATCAAGCTCTGTCACACATCCAAACAAAAACTGCAGCTTGCCGGCAAATGAAGAAGCCACCTCAGGGCTCAGCAAGGTGACTGTTTATTTAAGATGTTTTACACTGATTGTCTCTGTAGTCAGAGAATCACAGAACATTAGGGTTTGGGAGTGACCTTGAAAGACCATCTAGTCCAATCGCCCTGCCACAGCAGAATCACCTAGACCAAGTTGCACAGGAACATGTCCAGGTGGGTTTGAAACATCTTCAGAGAAGGAGACTCCATAACTCCTCTGGTCAGCACCTTCCAGTGCTCTGTCAACCTCACCATGAAGAAGTTCCTTCTCATATTTACATGGAACCTCCTATGCTCACACCCATTGCACATCATCCTATCATTAGATGACACTGAGAAGAGCCTGGCTCCATTCTCTGACACCCACCCTTCACATATTTATAGACAAGAATGAGGTCACCTCTCAGTCTCCTCTTCTCCAAACTGAAGAGACTCAGCTCCCTCAGCCTTTCCTTATCAGGGAGGTGTTCCACTTCCTTCCTCATCCTTGTTGATCTACGTTGGACTCCCTCCAGCAGCTCCACATCCCTCCTGAACTGAGGGGCCCAGTACTCCAGATGGGGTCCCACCAGTGCACAAAATCACGGATCATTAGGGATTGGAAGGGACCTTGAAAGATCATCCAGTCCGGTCCCCCCACCACAGCAGGATCCCCTAGACCAAGTCTCACAGGTGACTGTCACCCCATGCACCAGTCTGTCACCCAGTGTGTTAAAGAAGTCGCGGAGGCAGGATGTTGTCTACTTTTATCTCATCATACATCAGGCAGCAATTTTCTGCTCCTCAATAACATCTGAATGTTCAAAAATACCTCTTGCCAACAGGACACTTTTCCTCAAGGTGTCTACCTCCTCTTGCTTCTTCCTTCCCCTTGGTTCACTTAGAGTTCTGTCCAGGAATAACCAGAATGAGAGGAGGGAAGAAAGCAGAAGAAAATTTGCAAGCCCAAGGAAGCCTCCATAGGCCCATGTGCGCTGCTCGGAAGCCGCAGACCTGTTGTGCTGGGCGGGGAGCCTGCGGTTGGAAAGTATTTGCGGTCCACTAAAAAAGCTCTTCTGGAAGCTAAAAGCAGGACCAGCCTCGCTCAGTTCCAGCTTGCAGAGTGCACCAAGAGAGAGAACAAAGAGGGAAAACCAAAGCCCTGGGTCCCCACGTGGGAACGCCCAAGCCTTCCGGTTCACCCTCGGCGCGTAAACACCGCAGTAGGTCTGGGAGCCGGGACAGCGCTCCAGGTTCTCCAGAATTAAGAGGGTTGGGTGTGTTCTCTGAGAGGGAACCGTGAAAGAGCTTCCTGGTTCTATCAGCTCCCCACACCTTTGCCGAGAAGGGCTGCTGCCACAAATCACATGAAGAATTAGCGGCGCTCCCGAGCGCCCATTTGTTTTCTTGGCACCGGGCGCGTTAGCTCCCCGCTATTCATTTAGTCTGCGTCTAGCGGGAGATAAATTCCCCTCGGAAGCGGCCCCGAAGGACCGTATGTGCTGTATGTTGGAGAAAAATCTCGCTGCCCTGAGAGCAGAGCTTTCTCTACAAGGGGAAGAGAAAGAAGGAGAAATACCGCGGAGTTAATTTAGAGGCAAGCTCTGCTTTTCGCAGGGGTTTTGATTGTTCGGCTCTCCCGGCGCCACGGCCCGCGCCGACCTTTGCGGGATCGCCGCGCCGAGAGCTCGATGCACGCCGAGGAGCGCGCGCCGCTCTGATCCCCTCATTTAGGTAACGGCGCTGAGCCTCTTGCTGTAGGGGTGGGGAGGAGGGAGGGGAGGAAGGAGACAGCGAGTCTTTCTCCACGGATGCTAATGAGACTTTTCGAGTGAGCTGCAGGCTGGAGGAACTTAAGCCTCTGTAGGTGTTTCTGGTTTTCAGGCTTTGAGCTCGTGCTGTGCTTCGCGCTCTCCGAAAGCCACTCAACAACCTACTGCTTTGTCTCTCTGCAGTTTCCAGGTTAAGCTACGCTAGCAGGAGCCCTTTAGCTTCTGTGTTGCAGCAGAAAAACAAACATCAAAATTGTTTGATGTTTTTTGAGGAGAGAAGGCCAGTGAAATATTTTTTAATGGGGAGCTGAAGTCTTTCAGCCAACAGGATGTTGTTCAACTCTGGCCCGGATGAGGAACGACCAGAAGCTGATGGCATCTAAAAACCATTAAAGCAAGTAGCTGCCTCAGCACCATCCCAGTGGCACCATCACAAAAGCACACAGACAAATATGTGATGGGTACCCAGAAGCTACAGCCGTTGTTTTAGCTTGGTGCTGAGGGAGCTGGGTCTCTTGACCTTGGAGGAGACTGAGGGGTGACCTCATTCATGTCTATAAATACGTGAAGGGTGGGTGTCAGGAGGATGGAGCCAGGCTCTGCTCAGTGTCATCTAGTGATAGGACAAGGGGCAATGAGTGTGAGCTGGAACAGAGGAAGTTCTATGTAAATATGAGAAGGAACTTCTTCAAGGTGAGGGTGACAGAGCACTGGAACAGGCTGCCCATGGTGGGTTGTGGAGTCTTCTTCTCTGGAGACATTTAAGACCCACCTGGACATGCTTCTGTGTGACTTGGTCTGGGTGAGCCTGTAGTGGCAGGGGGATTGGACTAGATGATCTTTCAAGGTCCCTTCCAGTCCCTGATATTCTGTGATTCCTTGATTCTGTGATTCTTTCTTGCTGGTTTCTCAGCAAGATGACAAGAAGTAGATGGTCATGGGGACCAGTCACCCTTCCGAGCAGGTTACGAACCCTCCAGAGAAGTCTGCCCAGATTATTACAGTGTGGCTTGACGTGCTGGTGGGCTAAAATTCATGAGTATAGTGATGTATGTGCTTGGTCCCTCTCACAAGACCTCTCTGATGGGTTAACAAGTGTGTATCCACTAAAGTATAGGTTTAGACATCCAGAGTCTAAGCTTGTCCCCAGCCCCACAAAAGAAAGGGTATCCAGACTTGCAGTGGGAACGTGGGCAGTGCTACCCACACAGACACCAGTGCAGGTGTGAGCAAGGTGGCCACAGCAGCACCAGCAGACTGACAGTTGCTCTGCAGAAGCCTGTGTTTGCCCCAGGAAGAAAAGCCCAAGGGAGATCCATCAGCCAGCCACTCCTCACACACTCCACAGCCACCCTTCCGCTGAAGACACCGCACGTCCTGTGGAGACCCCTCTCCTCAGCACCAGCACGTGCATCCCTCCCACAGCTGAGGTCTGTGTGATGACAGAAGAGTAGGCAGGGTTTCTCCTTGAAGGAGTGAACGTTCAGTAAACCCTGGCTGATCCACACTTCCCTCTGCGGTGCCAAATGCGTTGGAAGTGACAAGGCACTCAGCAGTAGCCCGAGCCAGGAAGGCAGGAGCACAAGCCGCGTGTTCATGCGTGCACACACAGACTTGTTTGCTGAAAGTTCCACATACATCAAATTAAAGCAGATGAAGCAACAAACCCAGACACCATTTACCCACAGGGAACGTGCTCAGCCTTTTAGCCACTGAAAATTCACTCCTGCTTGTCGGTATCGCTAACCTGCTCGGGTAGACTGATGTTTTGATGCCGGAATACCCGTAGGGTTTCCAGAGAGCACATCATAAGATTCACAGCTACAGACACATCCTTCTAGCAGAGCAAATTGGACTTCGACGGGAGCCTCGCGCAGAGCTGCTCAGCCTACAGAGGGCTGAGGGCATCGGCAGAAGAAAGCGTTAGCACCTCGAGATGTTTGCTGTGAAAACGTAGATAGCTGAGGTCGTGGGATGCTTCGAAAGATTGGAGGAGAGAAGAGAGTTCAGAGTTATGTTCTGTGGTTTCAGGGTAGAATTCAGGTGCTACAAGTCGTGATAGAATCATTAAGGATTGGAAGGGACCTTGAAAGATCATCTAGTCCTATCCCTCTGCCAGTGCAGGACCACCTAGATCAAGTCACATAGAATCACAGAACATTAGGGGTCGGAAGGGACCTGAAAAGGTCATCCAGTACAGTCCCCTGCCAGAGCAGGATCACCTAGACCAAGTCACATAGAATCACAAAACATTAGGGATTGGACGGGACCTCAAAAGATCATCTAGTCCTATCTCCCTGCCAGAGCAGGATCACCTAGACCCAGTCACACAATCATGGATCATTAGGGATTGGAAGGGACCTGAAAACATTGTCTAGTCCTATCCCCTGCCAGAGCAGAATCACCTAGACCAAGTCACACAGGATGACAGAACATTAGGGATTGGAAGGGACCTCAAAATATCATCCAGTCCAATCCCCCTGCTACAGCAGCATCCCCTAGACCAAGTCACACAGGAACACATCCAGGCAGATCTAACCCTTTTTATGAACATGACCATACACCTTTCTGTGCCTTTGACATGGGACTGAAGGCACTTTCCTGCCTCCCAGCCCTGGTGGTTTTTTTAACAAGAACACTCCAGGAGTTCCTGCTGTTCACAGGGGTCAAGCTTTGGACCCCCACTTCTGCACAGCCTGCTCTGTCTGGCTGTAAGAGCCAAGCTGTAAAGGTCCCATACTGTCTCTATTTTCGTACAGGGGTCTGAAAACATGCAACTAAATAAACTCAAGCCACATAAGTGGTCCTGGAGAGCTTAGAAGGTAATGTTCCTCCTACTGTGTTGGCACATATAAGACACTCAATAAAGTTGCCCCGGTGCTGAATGACCCGAGCAAGCACGACCTGTAGAGGGACACACGTGGCAAAGATGCTTTTAAGTTCCCCTTTTATTTGAGGCTCAGGATTGCTTTAAACTTCTTCATTTTCTTTCTCATAATGTCAAACTGAGACTTAAAAGTGGCTCCAACGTGTCACGAAAGCTGCAACAAATTTTAGGGAATAAAAAGCCACTTAGAGCAAAGAAACACTACTGTCCTGGCTGGGAATTTTAATAGTGCTGCGCTCACAGCCAGACTGCTTGTAACTTCTCTATTAAAATGTTAAATCAGGAGCATTAAACAGCTTCCAATTAAGGGGTATATTATCACCTCGATGCACAGGGAGTTTCACACGTAAATCCCTATGTATGCAGAAGAGAATATACCCTGTGGCTTTTTAAATAACAAATAAAAGTTAAAAGAGATTTTGCAGGAGGTAGGAGAGGCATGGAACAGCTTATACTTTAACGCACTCTGAGGGGAGAGAGCTGAAGCTTAAAACTGCACAGACACAGTATTTGTTTTCATGCTTTCCCCCACTATTCCCAAATATTTCCACGGGGACCTCCTTGCTAAGGAAAAAATCCAAATATTCCATCGGACTGGAAGGGTTTTGGAAGGGCTTTGGAAGGGTTTTGGAAGGGTTTTGGAAGGGTTTTGGAAGGGTTTTGGAAGGGTTTTGGAAGGGTTTTGGAAGGGTTTTGGAAGGGTTTTGGAAGGGTTTTGGAAGGGTTTTGGAAGGGTTTTGGAAGGGTTTTGGAAGGGTTTTGGAAGGGTTTTGGAAGGGTTTTGGAAGGGTTTTGGAAGGGTTTTGGAAGGGTTTTGGAAGGGTTTTGGAAGGGTTTTGGAAGGGTTTTGGAAGGGTTTTGGAAGGGTTTTGGAAGGGTTTTGGAAGGGTTTTGGAAGGGTTTTGGAAGGGTTTTGGAAGGGTTTTGGAAGGGTTTTGGAAGGGTTTTGGAAGGGTTTTGGAAGGGTTTTGGAAGGGTTTTGGAAGGGTTTTGGAAGGGTTTTGGAAGGGTTTTGGAAGGGTTTTGGAAGGGTTTTGGAAGGGTTTTGGAAGGGTTTTGGAAGGGTTTTGGAAGGGTTTTGGAAGGGTTTTGGAAGGGTTTTGGAAGGGTTTTGGAAGGGTTTTGGAAGGGTTTTGGAAGGGTTTTGGAAGGGTTTTGGAAGGGTTTTGGAAGGGTTTTGGAAGGGTTTTGGAAGGGTTTTGGAAGGGTTTTGGAAGGGTTTTGGAAGGGTTTTGGAAGGGTTTTGGAAGGGCTTTCACATATGTAGGCTGAAAGTGGGATAGACTGTGTTGTATTAACACTGAGAGCATCCTCCCCACTGCCACACTGCTCACTCTACGAGTGGAAAATAGTTTTTCTAAGGCTAAGGCAAATCTGTTAATTAATTGGAGTTCAAGGGCAAATTATTAATTTAAGAGTGCTCAGAAACAGTTAATTCAACCCCCTCCCCCCTGTAGCACATCTCACTTTCCTAAAGGCTGTTTTAACTAGTACGTGAAGAGCTGCAACCCTCCCAGCCTGTGTCACTGAATCACAGAACATTAGGGATTGGAAGAGACCTCAAAAAATCATCCAGTCCTATCCCCCTGCCAGAGCAGGATCACCTAGACCAAGTCACAGAATCACAGAACATTAGGGATTGGAAGGGACCTTGAAAGATCATCTANCCGTTCCCCTTGTGCCAGTTCCTCAACCAGTAAAAGCTGCCTGTATCCTGTCAGTGTAGGGTGGCCCGTTGGCAAATCTGTTCTCCACCTCAGGAAGCCACAGAGCAGGGCACGTGCCAGACGGACAACATTCCCATGTTTAAAGTGAGCTCTGTCAACCTTTGCCACCGACACCAAACCAAAGCCCTCGGCTAAGCCTTTGCCCCGAGGATGCGCCGGGAAGCGCGTGCAGCGGATGCCAAGGGGAAACGCTGCGTGAAGGCAGTTTCCAAACAGCCCCTTAACAGAGGAAGAAACTTTCCTCCTTCTCCCTCCTTCTCCATGTTAAAATGAACTGTCAGAGCCTGGATGAAGACGCAAACAGAATTGCCTGCCTTACCAAGCCTGCAGTGGCTCCTCGACTTTGATCTAATTCTATTTGCTGCTTTATGATGCATGAAGCTGTCAGATAAAGAGGTGTTCACAAAAACCCACTCGAGCTGTCAGAGCTGACAAGCCCTGTGATGGATTACGGAGAAAACAAAAGGGTTATCACCTTAACCACAAACATTTATATCTTTTTTTCATAAGGGTGCTTCAATCAACGCGCAGTTACCAGGGTGCAGGTTGTTGTGCGCCTGTAGGAACAGAGATCCGATGACACGCGTTGAAGCGGCATTTAAAAAGTACAACGCGCGCATGCCGGCGCTAACACGCTGCTGACGCGGTGCGGCTGGGCTCGCTCGGATCAAAGACGAGGGCTCCTCAGTCTTCGATGTAAAAAGGACTCTTTTCTGAAGAACAATTTCTGTCTCCCCACCCAACTTTCAAAGGTTAAACACAGTCATAACAGTCGAACAGGGTGTAACTCAAAAAAGCCTGGTGCTTAAATACACCCCTACGATTACTTACACAGTAGAACCTTCGGCGCAGGATGAGGAGCGGCTAGCGTTTGGGTCGTGCGGAGGAAACAAGACTAACAGTCACACTCACGCCTTCTCCAGCATCAGAGAGCAATCTCATGGCTCGTTGATCTGTCTTCTCTTCCTGTGGGACTTGGTCTGGGTGATCCTGCTGTGGCAGGGGGATTGGACTGGATGATCTTTGGAGGTCCCTTCCAATCCCTAATGATTCTATGACTTGGTCTAGGTGATCCTGCTGTGGCAGGGGGATTGGACTGGATGATCATCCAAGGTCCCATCCAATCCCTGATGATTCTGTGATTCTATGATCTCTTCGCCCTCCCGCGCCAAAGTCCACAGATTCTTGAAAGGGCGCTGCAGCAAACAGTGTTGGACATGAAGACTGTCAAGCAAAGCAAATATTCTACCCCTCATGCTGCATCTTTGAGGCTAGTGAAAGGAAGAGAAGAAAACACATCAAGGTTCTTGAGCTGTTACACATGTGGTTTGCACTTGGGATCATGCCAAGACTCATTCGCTCTTGGTCGGTACATCCGTACGCTGATAGTGACCAGAGGCTACCCTGTAGCACGGCCCTCAGTTCAAGAAGGACACGGAGCTGCTGGAGGGAGTCCAGCACAGAGCAACGAGGATGGTGAAGGAAGTGGAACATCTCCCTGATGAGGAGAGGCTGAGGGAGCTGGGTCTCTTGAGCTTGGAGAAGAGGAGACTGAGGGGTGACCTCATGAATGTCTATAAATGTGTGAAAGAGTGGGTGTCAGGAGGATGGATCCAGGCTCTGCTCAGTGGTATCTAGTGATAGGACAAGGGACAGTGGGAGTGAGCTGGAACAGAAGGGAGGAAGGGAGGAAGGGAGGGAGGAAGGAAGGGAGGAAGGAAGGGAGGAAGACCATCCAAAGTCACTGCTTATGAAACAAAATGTAGAACTACCCCATGATCAGACAGACTTCTCGATAGCAGTTATGGAGGGGCTGGAGGCCACCAGTCCTTCCGCAGTTCCAGCGGGCTGTTAGGGCTGTTTCTCTCAGCTCTCTGCAGCGACTTGCCAAGCTCTAGCAGACACGAGCGTTACCATCATTCATTAAACCCTCTTCCTACACCGCAGCCATGCACAGCCCAATAAAAGCCCTTTCCAACGAGCCGAGCGGCGAGCTGGCTCGGATGGGCTGTTATTAGTATGCACAGGGTGTACGTTCCCGGGCAGTCATGCAGTGGGAACCCAGCTAGCCCGAGCACAGGCTGATGTGGAGCATATGATATTACTTATGTCGGCATGAGAGCAATCTGCTTTAATATCAGACACTTTAGTGCAAAGAATGTCAGGGTTACCAAAGGTTAAAGACGGGCCGCTGGATTTTTTCGTTGCGGTTTTTTTCTGTTCTTGGTATGAACTAAAAAAACTGTGGGATGACTCTGGTTCTCAGTTTTGGGGGGCTTCTGAGTCAAAGGACAATAAATGATGATGGCTAAGAGCACCAGCAGGCTGAAACCCAAAAAGCATGGTGTGCCATGGAGCTGAACACACAGAGGAGAAAGGAGTGTGTGAGGGGTGGCCGACTGCCCCCAGCCCTGGACTAGGCTGTGGGGTTCAAGCATCGCCTCACAGAGCCAGAGCCTTCAAGGGGTGCTGAGCCTCAAAGGCCAAGTTCTCACCATCTGCCACACCTCAGCATCTGCACTGATGCTAGGAGCCTCTGCTTTCTGTGCCATGGTCTTGGGAAGCCACATGATGAGTCCACTCAGTACCCTGCTGACCCCTAGATTCTGGGAGCTCCCTCTCGCATTCCACAGCAAACAGCTGCTGCAGCACCTTGAACTTTCACTTTTCCTTCACTGAAATTGAAAACCAGGGATAGAACCAACCTGGAAGCCCCCAACATCTCAGGTGGGAAACATGACTGGAACAGAAGCCAGCGGGCTGCTTTGCTGAGGCCAACAGCTTTTTGGGAGCACATCAGCATCTGTTGTTTGCCCCACCCTTGGAATCTTCGGGTGGTGGGGAGCGAAAGAAGAACAGGAGCTCTTAGGGTGAAGGAGACCAGGCAAAGAACAGAAAGTATAAGCAGCAGATGAAGATGCTGGTGCCTTTTCCACAGAATGACAGAACATTAGGGACTGGAAGTGACCTCAAAAGAGGTCCAATCCCCCTGACACAGCAGCATCACCTAGACAGGAACATGGCCAGGAGGGATTTAAATGTCTCCAGAGAAGGAGACTCCACAGCTCCCCGGGCAGCCCCTTCCAGGGCTCTGTCACCCTCACTGGGAAGAAGTTCCTTCTGATATTTATCTCCCAAGCACCATGTCTACCTGGTTCCATGTGCTAGAGGAGATGAATATCGCAAAGACCGAGGACAAATAACACGAGTCACTATCCAACCGTTTGCTTTCACAACCTCCAGCGAAGTGACTGAACCCCTTTTCTATACAGACACCCTTCCCTCAGCTGACGGTTCACGACACAAGTGAAGAGAGAAAGGAAAAGAGACCGAGAGGGGGAAAGGCAGAGAAGGAGGGAGTGTGCAGTGAAAGGAAGACAGATGGGCCCATCAGTTATGTATATTGTGACCCTCCTGCCAGTCACAGCCCCACGGGAGCGTGGCGGAATAAATGCTGAAGAATGGAAAGTAGGAGTCAAACTCAACCCCAACAAAAAAGAACCCAACAAGCAACCAGATCGAGCAGAGTCAATTGTCCGCGAGGGACAGGCGCCATCGAGATTTTTTAGGAGCGTATGAATCAAAATTTCAAGAGGAATTTGCCAACCCAGGTCTCAGCTCGTGCGCAGCCAGCGGCAGGAGGGTGGAGGCTGTGGGTCTGCAGAGGAGGACTGCCAGCTCGCCAAGGTGTGAGGGGGTCGATCCGATCAATATTCGTGACGGCAGCACGTGTGCTCTGAGCGCACAGCCCAGCAAACCCAGCTCGGCTGGACTTCACCTCCCAGCCTCCAGGAGCCTCTGCATCATCCTGCGTTGCCCTTAGCTGGGTCCTGCTGCTTTTTGCAGCTGCACGTGTGTGTGTGTGTGTGCACACTCGTGTGCAGGTGCAGATGTAAAAGCTGAGCCCCTGCAGAGCAGACCTGGCTCACTCGTAGCCCTATCTTGTTACCCTCTCTACCAGAGCCCAGCAATAATACATGTGTGAAGGGTGGGTGTCAGGAGGATGGAGCCAGGCTCT
Organism: Rhinopomastus cyanomelas; assembly: GCA_013400115.1. NCBI lineage: Eukaryota > Metazoa > Chordata > Aves > Bucerotiformes > Rhinopomastidae > Rhinopomastus > Rhinopomastus cyanomelas. The sequence continues at coordinate 114,163 of VXBP01002900.1, forward strand.
TCTCCATGTCATCTAGTGATAGGACAAGGGACAATGGGTGTGAGATGGAACAGAGGAGGTTCCATATATATATCTGAAGGAACTTCTTCATGGTGAGGGTGATGGAGCACTAGAAGGGGCTGCCCAGGGGGGTTGCAGAGTCTCCTCCACTGGAGACGTTTAAAACCTGCCTGGATGTGTTCCTGTGTGTCTTGGTCTAGGTGGTCCTGCTGTGGCAGGAGGATTGGACTGGATGATCTTTCGAGGTCCCTTCCAATCCCTAATGATTCTGTGATTCTATGAATAAATTCAGCTGCAAGACCTCCAGCTCATCACAACCATCCAAAGCAACACCACTAACTGAAAAACCCGTCTTGCTAACACCAGGAGCAAGCAAATCCCATCCTTCATACACTGAGCACGTGTTTAACGCTTCCCTTCTCAAACAACATGAGGTCCGCAGGATCATCTCTTGCTCCTGGTACCATTCCCTCACTCCCACACTGAAGATGTTTCTACAACTTCATGGAAATTCCATCCACTCTCTTACTGGACACAGGCTTCTCCAGACTGTCTAGATCAGAGAATCACAGAGCATTAGGGATTGGAAGGGACCTCAAACATCTAGTCCATGACAATTTTGAGTTATGTAGATATTTGCAACAGAGTCCCCAGCCTGCACGAAGACCTGTGGGAGAAACTTGCTTCCCCCTTGGCCAGGGACCATGGTGCAATCACAGACAGCAGGATCTGCCTGCTTCTTTGTTGTAAAATCTCACAGGGGTTCGTGGAGGTGACTCTTCTCTGCCAAACCTCATCACCCATTTAACAAGTCTGGGTGTAGGGTGGCAGAAACACTGTCTTCCTTCCCGTCCCACTTTCCCATCTCTGAATTCATACTCACCCTCAGTTGTCTGTTCTGTCCCTTTTCTGTCCCTGTAGCCCTTCTCCCTCCCATCCTTTCAACTTTCATCCATTTATCCCCCTGTCAGGGACATATGCAAATGAACTCTAATTCTAATTTAAGGGCCTCTTTGATGTAGGCTCTGACTAACCAGGAAAAACCCCCGAAGAGTAGCTGAGTTAGTTTCTGCTCTGACCTTTTCACTGCTTTTAACCTTAAGAATTCTTTGTCTTCACATCACAGGCAGGGACACAATGGCTGTGATAGTTAGCTGGTTTGGAACTGGGGTAATTAGCAAAGAGAAAATATTAGCAGAAAGATCTTAAGACCTTTCTGAGTAAGGAAAACCCTAAAACTTTCCAAAGGAAGAGGAGAATGTGGTGGAAGAATGCTTTTGCTCCTAGTGGTCATTCGCACTGCAGGTTGGGGGACCCACCTGGATGTGTCCCTGTGCGACTTGGTCTAGGTGGTCCCGCTGTGGCAGGGGGATTGGACTGGATCTTTTGGGTTCCCTTCCAACCCCTAATGATGCTATGAAAGCAGTCATCAGGATGGACACTACAGAAGTGTGACTGTTAATTAATGCCATCATTGGGTGCTAAGGCACCAACGCAGGAGGTGAGTTCATACCCAGTCCCACACTCTACAATTAAATCTTGACAGCCAGGACACAGTAGCACATGTGACCCTTCCCAAGATACTTGAAAGTCTTTCCTAAGTCTTAGGAAACCAACCCAGGGTGAAAAAAGAGAGATTAAGCTATTTTGAGCTAAACCAGACAGAAAATAGGCTGTGGCGAGGGCACAGTGTGTGCAAAGACACTGGTGGGAGAAGGAGACCTGCACTGGTATGGTTAAGGTTTCTGGAAACACAGAATCACAGAATCATAGAATCATTAGGGAGGATTGGAAGGGACCTCAAAAGATCATCCAGTCCAGTCATAGAATCATTAGGGATTGGAAGGGACCTCAAAAGATCATCTAGTCCAGTCATAGAATCATTAGGGATTGGAAGGGACCTCAAAAGATCATCCAGTCCAGTCATAGAATCATTAGGGATTAGAAGGGACCTCAAAAGCTCACCCAGTCCAATCCCCCTGACACAGCAGGGTCACCCAGACCAATAAGCATTTAATGACAAAGCACACAGGAGGTGTGAACCTGGAGGAAAAAGGTGATTGACTCAGCTGGTTCAGAATTAACCTTAACCTGGTTGGCAGAGTTTTAAGAAATACTTCAAGAGCTGTCAGCACCAGCAGCGCTACCCACGGGTAACCCCAGTGCATCTGGTGACATAAGTGAAGTCATGGCGACAGGCTCCATATTCCACAAGCCCACGGCACCTGGACAGGGTGAGGCATTAATTACCAGGCACAGTCACACCAGCCCTGGCTTCTTGGTTTTGTGAAGCCGGATCAGAGCGACGGGGTCTGGAGTTGTCTTTGCTCCTTCACAACTCAACAAAGCTCATTCAGGTCACAGCTTACAGAGTATGACAGAAGTATGCTGTAAGTCTCTATCTGGAGGATTAAAGCTCTGCAAACCTCTTAAAGCCAGCCAGCCAGCTCCAGCACTCGTTAAAAGTTTTACCTCATTTCAAGCCTGGGTGCTCCTCAAAATGGGACTAGCAAAAATGTGTGTGAAGGAAATCTCTTCATCCCACTCCAATAGAGGGGAGGCCGCTTCGGGCTGGAAAAGGTACTTGGCACTACCTTGAGAAACAGAGGAGGAATGTAGTGGGACATCGGCATCACCGTGCGTGAGGAAGGTACCGAGATGATTGCTGTGTCCTGTACTGCACCCTGGCCCTGAAACCTGTCGAGCTGAGCTGATGTCCTGGTGAGAAAACAAATGCATCACTTCACAGAATCATAGAGTCATTAGGGCTTGGAAGGGACCTTGAAAGACCATCCAGTCCTATCCCCCTGCCACTGCAGCATCATCTAGACCAAGTTGCACAGGAACACATGCAGGCAGGTTTTAAACTTCTCCAGAGAAGGAGACTCCACAACCCCCCTGGGCAGCCCCTTCCAGTGCTCTGGCACCCTCACTGTGAAGAAAATCCTTCTCATATTGATGTGGAACCTCCTCTGTTCCAGCTGACAACCAGTGCCCCTTGTCCTATCTCTTCATTGTCCCCATTAATTTCCATTGTGTGTGTGGTGGCAGCAAAGTCCCTTTAGTGCCGTTCACAGCTTTGGCCAATCTTGCAAGTACCTGCTTTGCTTTTAGGATACAGCAGTTACCCTCTGATCACTCTGTGCTCTCATTGCTTCTTTCTTGTATTTTGTTTGCCCAACAGCAACATCAAACAGAAGTCAGAAGTCAAACAAGAGACATTTAGCTTCTAGGTGTCAGTTGCCATTTAGCAAAACAAACCTGGTCTTTTGAAAGATCATAGAATCACAGAATCATTAGGGATTGGAAAGGACCTCAAAAGATCACCTAGTCCAATCCTCTCACCACAGCAGGATCACATCATCCTTCCACATTATGCACTTCTAGTGCTTTAAAGTATTACAGTGCTGCCTAGCACTGCAAACACGGATGTGCTTTGAATGCCAACGCGGTCCGACGTCTACATCAGCAGTAAAACTGGAATTCATGCTCCTTAATTTTAATTCTTGTACAACTTCCACCTTCTACCTGGTGTACAACTTGCCACATACATCTGAAAGGAAGATGTGAGTCCAAACCAGCTCTCAGGCAACTCAGGGATTGCAAGACAATCTTCAGTCACCGAATCATAGCATCATTAGGGATTGGAAGGGACCTTGAAAGATCATCCAGTCCAATCCCCCTGTCTACCATCACCTAGACCAATTAACAACAGTCTTGATCAGTCTTAGAGGGGGATTGGACTGGATGATCTTTCAAGGTCCCTTCCAATCCCTAATGATTCTATGACTTGATCCAGGTGATCCTGCTGTGGGAGAGGATTGGACTGGATGATCTTTCAAGGTCCCTTCCAATCCCTAATGTCCTGTGACGCTGTGATGACCACAAGTGGTTTTCTGCCCCTTGCTAACGAGGGCACATTCTGGACAGAGCTGAGCTTGCTAGGCAAGGAAAATCCTTGTGATTTTCATAGAACCATAGAATCATTAGGGATGGGAAGGGACCTTGAAAGATCATCCAGTCCAATCCCCCTGCCACAGCAGGATCACCTAGACCAAGTCACACAGGAACATGTCCAGACGGGTCTTAAACATCTCCAGCGAAGGAGACTCCACTACCTGTATTTGCTGCATCACTTCATCATCTTGAAATCACGTATCAGCCAAACCAAAATCGATTCTGGCTTCAGAAACCTCTACTGCTGTGTATTTGATTTCCAGCTGAAAGCCCTGCAGCTTCATTCTCGTTCCAACAGGAAATCTCCAGCATTTATGTACATTGCTGTGTTCTTATTACTGAACTGCTCGAGTTTACCCTCAAAAATACCATTTTCACCACTGAAGGGACAACATCAAAGCAGGAGGATGGTTATTAAGACCCTAAAAAGATCAGTTACCACTTTCAGTCCACTGTGCCCCTTGACAGATCTAATAAAAGCATCAGCTGGCAAGACGCTGCCTTTCTGAAGTCTTTCCTGAGGTTAATATTTAATGTCCTTGGCACTGATGCTGGGCCTCAACGAAGGTCTCTCGGCTCGTGGAAACTAAAAGCTCTACTGCCAAACGCGGCTGCAGATCCATCTGAAGATCTGCCCCTCTTTTATTTGAAGTTCTTCATAAGAAATGTGCTCTGTATATCATTACCTACGTTGCTTCAGACAGCACTGCTTATAGCACCAAAGCAAGACACCAAAGCAACGCCAAAAATCATCCTGTTGCCATATGTGCTTCTCCTGCTTTGAGTTAGAACAGAACTAACTCTGTTCAGTTTTTTGCTTTCAAGCTCAGTTTCTTCTAAGTCACTGCACTGTCTGCAGTTAACAACGTGTTTGCACCGCGTCTGCTTCCACATAGAATCAGAGAATCATTAGGGATTGGAAGGGACCTCGAAAGATCATCCAGTCCAATCTCCCCGCCACAGCAGGATCACCTAGACCAAGTCATAGGATCAGTCAGGGTTAGAAGGGACCACAGGATCATCTAGTTCCAACTCCCCTGCCATAGGCAGGGACATATAGAATCATTAGGGATTGGAAGGGACCATGAAAGACCATCGACTCCAATCCCCCTGCCACAGCAGGATCACCTAGACCAAGTCATAGGATCAGTCAGGGTGAGAAGGGACCACAAGTGATAACACTTGATGTTGACACTTGCTACCAAAGATTGATGCTCAGAAAGGCTCTTCTTGGGTTTGTGAGAGCCAAGGTCACTGGCAAATTATGCGTGGCATGTTGGGGTTGCAGCAAGTGAGAGGCTACATCTGTGGGGATGAACAGGCTGGACAAGTGACACTGGAAGGGGCTGCCCAGGGGGGGTTGTGGAGTCTTCTTCTCTGGAGATGTTTAAAGCCTTCCTGGATGTGTTCCTATGTGACTTGATCTAGGGGATCCTGCTGTGGTAGGGGTGTTGGACCGGATGATCTTTCAAGGTCCCTTCCAATCCCTGATGTTCTGTGATGGTGATATACATTTTCTGTATATCCACACAATGCAGTACTTTTCCATCTCCATCATTTGATAGCAAAGCAGCAAAGACAACAGGTTTTCTCAGACCCAAAGGGTTGAATCTGGTGACACTCTCAATTCAGAATCATACATTTTCTTGTTCTTCTCTGAACCAGGACGCATCACCGCTCCTCAAAGGTCACTGCAGCTGACATTCACGAGAACAAGGCAGCGACTCGTACGCTGCAGACTTGATTATTGCTTCACCTCTCAGCATTTTTTGCTGAAGATCAAACCACCCAGCCAGCGATGTTTTCCTCTCAGCTTTTCTTATCCAAGTAATTCTTCAGCAGTGGCCCTGGCTGTCAGAAGCTGCAAAGGGTCTGATGCATGGATGAGCTGGAAGTCATTCTGTGCCAATAATCCAAATGAACTTTTGCAAGCCGAGGGAAACCTTGATCCTGGGAGTCTGTGAAGAGCAAACACAATGAGCATCTACCCAAGACGCAGAGTGATGGCAGAAATGCACCCTCGTTCCCTAAGTTGAGAATCACAGAGCGTTAGTGATCGGACGGGACCTTAAAAGGTCATCATCTACTCCAATCCCCCTGCCACAGCAGGATCACCTAGATCAAAGTTGCACAAGATCATGCCCAGGTGGGTTTTCAATGTCTCTGGAGATGTTTAAAACCCACCTGGACATGTTCCTGTGTGACTTGGTCTGGGTGATCCTGCTCTGGCAGGGGGATTGGACTGGATGATCTTTCAAGGTCCCTTCCAATCCCTAATGTCCTGTGATTCTGGGATCTATACTAATTGATCTGCTCAAACATCATCAGAGCTGCCTGTGTGAATGAGGCTGGCAAGACCCTCGCCTCTACGCGCCTCATGAAGGGCACTTTACTCCAGAGCTGCATAAAACCCATCTTCTCAGTTGACACCAGGCTGTGCAACGTCACACATCACCAACAGGACAGGCAACAGAGGGAGCAGCTGTCAACCGTGTCTGATTTCCACTGCACTTTGCATCCTCACTGGTCTTGATAGACAAAGTTCACAACTCACCAGTTAAACTGGTGGTGTGTTAAATTCGCATGCAAATAGCTACGATCACGTCAACCACGTGAAGAACCAGGTTCTCATGGCTCCTGCGAATCAGGGTGTGTAACAGGTACCCTCCCGGCAGCTAGCAGACAAAGACAGAACACGCGTGGTAGCCGAGATGAAAAGAGGCAATAAAGCTCCGTTTATATCACGTGTTGGCCCTCTTGGACAGCCTTTGGAGCATTACTGATGTCAGTCCCATGTGCTAGTTGCCTTTTGAAGACCTTCATCTATTTGAAGCTTTTCAAGCACTTTTGAAAGGATGTCTACAAAGTCCTGCAAACGCCAAGAGCAGTTGATTTAACACGACTCTAACTAAGGCGAAATGAACTCAAGCAATTTCTCTTGTCCCTGCAGGTACTGTCTTGAACTATTTTATCTGAAGCCTTCAGAACTATCCCATTGAAAATACCTCGTAAGAAGCTTCAGTCTCCTCGCACATCAAAAACGCGCGCGGTGTGTTTGGAGGGAGGGGAGGATCCCTAAAATCAATGTTGTTATTGCCGTCCTAATGGGCTCTGCCACGTGCCAGGCGGTCTCGTTTGGATGGGGCTCCTTTCACTCAGATCTACCTCGAGACGCCACGCAGCTCCACAACCCTTTAGAAGTCAGAGTTTTCTTTCACGCAAAGGCTACGAAAACACTTCTGGGGTCTTTCCCTTGATCACAGCGGTACCTCTGGGAAAGGAGTTGTTGCTACCTTTGTGCTGTGGAGACAAGGGGCTACTGGCCGTCCTTAGAGTGGTTTGAGTCAGACCCTAATTTGTTGCATTATGATGTGCTGCTGTGTGTGTGGTGTCTGCTTGTTGCCTCAGCTTCCTCCCACCTGTGCCTCTATCAAGATGTTTTCTGAGGGTGTTTTATCCATTTTTAAAGGACCCTGTCAGGTAAAGATATGAAGAACAGGAAAAGAAATAGTCACAAACATCTAATCTTCATGAGAACCGAGTCATTTACGATTCACACGACTGAATATGTATCACACAGTCCAAAGAACAGCATCAAGTGGGAAATGCATGGGGAAAAGGGATTGCTGAGGGAAGTTTGGGAAGTCACATTAAAGTGATGGTTTCTAAGCAGAAAAGGAGAGTCTGCACCACGCGTGTTCTCGTGATCCTGCTGTGGCAGGGGGATTGGACTAGATGATCTTTCGAGGTCCCTTCCAATCCCTAATGACCTGTGACTCTGTGAAAAAGGTCTGTTATCCCAAGGTTGCCCTAGGATAAACCTTTCTTAAGGAGGTAGCTTTCAGCTGGACTGTTGAACAATTGTTGTCACATTGCTCTTTGCTAACGTAGCATCTCCTAACGTTGTGGAGAGTCTGCCTCCGTTATGTTCTCAGGGCCGTGTTAAAAATACCTCTCTATCAACTCATCAGTCATTTCTGTGGAGACTCCACAACCCCCGTGGGCAGCCACTTCCAGGGCTCTGTCACCCTCACCATGAAGAAGTTCCTTCTGACATTGATATGGAACCTCCTATGTTCCAGCTGACACCCCTTGCCCTTTGTCCTATCATCAGATGACACCAAGCAGAGCCTGGCTCCATCCTCCTGCCACCCACCCTTCACTTATTTATCAACATTAATGAGGTCACCCCTCAGTCTCCTTTCTCCAAGCTCAAGAGATCCAGCTCCTTCAACCTTTCCTCACCAGGGAGATGCTCCACTCCCTTCATCACCTTTGTGGCTCCACACTGGACTCTCTCCAACAGCTCCATATCCTTCTTGAACTGAGGTGTTCTACTCCCTTCATCATCTTCATGGCTCTGTGCCTCAGTAAATGTGAAGTGTAAATCTCTGCTGTGCAAACAGAAAACAGAGACATGGGGAAGCACTGATGAGTGTCTCATAACAGCCCCTTTCCCTCTGATCCTAAGGAAGATTTTACTGTGGTTCCAATGGAAAACCAGAAGTGGCATCAAAGGGACAGCCCAGGTCTGTAGAGAAGACAAGAGACAGCCCCCCCAGCCCATCTTTGCTGTTCAGTGCGTGGGAGCAGGCCAAACCATGCCCCAGCTTTTCTCGCAGCAGACTTGGTTGCACTAACATCGAGCTGAAACAACCTCTAAGGGACTGTTGTTCCACGTTGGTCGGACTGTCAGGAGAAAACCCACATTCATATCCTAGGAACCAGCCACTGGATCTGTTGTTTCCGAGGCTCGGCGGGGCCGCACGGAGTAAGCGCTGAGAAACGGCTGTCAGTGAACTGACTGGAACAGGAAACGTTGCATTAATGAGCTGCAGTTCTTGAAGTCAAGCCTTGGGGTCGGCTGGTTTTTTCCCCCTCGTGCAATTGTGCTAAAATTGTTAACTATCCGCCGAGATGAGCATTACTGCCATGGGAACTTTATTTTTGTCCTTCATCCCCTCCAGTGGATGGTGCCCTCTTTAACGCGCTCTCTTCTTGCATCTGTTGCAGGGTCCATCGCAAGCTGGAAGCTCGTTTTAACCCTTCTCTCTGTTTTTGGAGCAGTTCTGAACAGCGGAGCGGTGAGCTGCGCAGCAAGAGAAAAGCCAACTTGCTGTGGCAAATGACGGTCTGCGGACGGATGCATCGCCGTGTCCCCTTGAACTGCACTCATGGGCATTGCCTCTTGGCAATTCTTTAGAGGTTTATCTAGTTAGATGTTTCGCCATCTTTTTGTGGGGAAGGTGAGGGAAACGGCGCTTTTCTGAAGCAATAATGAGCTCAGCAGAAAGGCTGAGCTGTGATCCATGGACTCATCATGGAATCATCATGGAATCATCATAGAAATATCGTGGAATCATCACAGAATCATAGAATTCCAATTAGGGATTGGAAGGGACCTCAAAAGATCATCCAGTCCAATCCCTCCGCAACAGCAGGATCACCTAGACCAAGTCATAGAGTTAGCCAGGGTTAGGAGGGACCACAGGATCATCCAGTTCTGACTCCCCTGCCATGGGCAGGGACATATAGAATCATTAGGCATAGGAAGGGACCTTGAAAGATAGAATCATAGACTCATAGACTCATTAGGGATTGGAGGGGACCTTGAAAGATCATCCAGTCCAATACCCCTGCCCCAGCAGGATCACCTAGACCAAGTCACCAGTTTAGGAATCATCTGTGTCCAAACTTAACGGAGTATCTTGCTCACCTAGGAAATACCCGAGTGGAAAACAGCTTGGTGAGGGCCCTAGGGCACCCCCAAACCTAGGCTGGATTTGCATACCGTTGAGACAATCAGCAAAGAGGCTCCTCATCACCTCCGTGACATCAAGCCGAACCACCAGAGCCGCCCAAATACGCAGGCTGGTACCAGACACTCTTTGCTCTTGCTCTTGGCAGGTTTTGAAGCAGGTTTCCGCTTCGTTTTGCTCGTGTCGCGGCAGAGAGCTTCGTAAAAGCGGGGAGAAGCAAACCACAAAGCCCCGGGAGCCGGGGGTGTGCTGCTGCAGGTTTGTTTTTTTCTAAAGGCAGTCTCCTGAGCCAGGCATTTGAATCATAAGGACTTCTGGGATGGGATTTTCACTTGGAGATCTCCATTCGTACGTGGATTAAGAGGATTAAAAACCATTAAATGACCATCCTCCAGGTCCCTAAAGCAGATTTGCCTTTTTCTAGCCCACTTCAACCGGGGCAGACTTGGGGGTAACAAAGTGCTGCACAAAAGCCTCCCTTAGCATGACAAAGGGTGAAACAATCCACTGAACTGCCCACGCACCAGACAATGAAGTCGGTGCAGTCTACTCAGCCCATTTTCATCAGGACAAACGGGATCAAACTTGGCAATGGCATTGTTCTTAAACTTGAACATGGGGCTCCCTTTTCCCCCCTCTCCTTTTTTTTGATTTTTTTATTTTCCCATCCGAAGCTCAAGGTGTCATATTAATTATTTAAATCTTCAGAAGATTTCAACTGTATCCTCCAAGGCTCTGCTCAGTGCCAGAAGGTCTCCAATCTGCATTAGCTTTTGTTAATTAGAGCTGAAACAAGGACTTTGATCTCAATGAATATAATAACAACAAAAAAAAACAGGGGGCAAAACTTCCTGTGTGATTTATCTTTTACCTATTTTCTGCCTCTACTGTTTTTCCACTCTGTTAGACCTTTGATTTACCTTGTCTGTGCGACATTAAACAGCTCGGGCACAAAAGAGCTTAAACAGCTTCAAAAGACTGGCTGAAACGGTAGTCAAACCCTACATCAAGTGGCCCAAAGTCTTTAAACTTTGAAGGAAAATGGCAAAATTTGGCTTTATTTTCTGCAAGCAGGGGCTGCTGTGTGTTGGGGGGGCGGTTTGCGCGGCGCGGATGCTCGCCTACTGATGTCAGATATCACAGGTTTCCCTGTAGGGATTGATCTTTCCTCATTAAGATCCTTGTTTCTAGAGCCACCGCGCTGACGGAACAGAAGGCCAGTGATATCCTGCAAGATGTTCCTCACGCGCCAGGCTTGCCCCGAGTTTGCAGCGCCGCTTAGATCCGAGGGGGTCACCGCCGGGGCTTGCCTCGTTAGAATTTCTCTCATTAACATTGATCTTATTGAATAGCTCTGAAAGGCAAATTTTCTGAGTCCGAAAAGAAAAAGCGGCAAATTTTGGTGTCAGGAGAGGTCTGGTTGTGCATTCACTCGAGCAAGGAGTTGTCGTTACGGCTGCCCTGCTATGAAAAAAATAATCAAAGAGCATCCGAAAACGCTGCGAGTGGAATCTACATCTGAGATGGACGAGATGCGGGAGGGTAAATGTTCATTGTGATGGACAAAGAGTTGCGCGCACAGCCCTTCATTAATAACAGCGCGCCCCGTGTCTTTTGCATACGGCCCCAGGAGGCTGGTCACTTGTGGTTCAGCTCGTGTTAGGCAGAATAAATTAGAGGATGTCTTGTGAATTCTGGACAGAAAATAGAACTGAAGTGAATGGTCTCGAAAATAATGGCTAAGAACTCTGAGAACCTGCTGGAGGCACCACGTGAGACAAAGAAGGTTTGTCTGGAAAAGGAAGGGGTCTGTTGGGGAAGTCGAAAATGTGCTCGGTGCCTGAGACAAATGCTGCTCTGCCAAGGCCTGGCTTCATCCATGGGTCTGGGATAGTCTGGGTGGTGGTAGCACAGACCCTCTCTGCTACAGCATCACCATCCTTCAGCTCCAAGTGTGTAAGCAAGCTGGGAATTCAATAGCAGTCTGATCCATCCCACACCAAACCAGTTTCAGGAGGGTCTCTGGCAGGTTCTGCCTCACTAGAGATGCTCCTTGTGAGCCTCAATACATCACAGAATCACAGAACATTAGGGATTGGAAAGGATCTCAAAGGATCATCTAGTCCAATCTCCCCACCGCAGCAGGATCACCTAGACCACATTGCACGGGAACCTGTCCAGGCAGGTTTTAATCATCTACAGCGAAGGATACTCCACAACCCACCTGGGCAGCCCATTCCAGGGCTCTGTCACCCTCACTGGGAAGAAGTTCCTTCTCACATTGATGTGGAACCTCCTATGTTCCAGCTCACACCCACTGCCCCTTGTCCTGTCAGCAGATGCCCCTGAGCAGAGCCTGGCTCCATCCTCCTGACACCCATCCTTGACATATTTATCAACATTAATGAGGTCACCCCTCAGTCTCCTCACAGAAGAAAAGAGAAGACAAAAAGAGGAGACAAAACAGTTCCTCTGTTGGAATAAGGATCAGCAGTAAGACCACCATTAGGACAGCCTGATCACTACCTGGTTCTTCGACGCTTCTCAAAGAACAGGATTCCATTAGGTGCTTTTATTGTGGTCACCAAAGTATCAATCAATTAAATGATTAATGCAGCAATTAATGTTCTCCCTCACATTTTCAAGCGACGCCATCAACTCACGACAAATTCCCTTTGGTTGAGGCCACGTAACTAAGTTCGTTTGTTTTAAGGAAACCTTTCTTTACAAGTGTCCTGCCTACGTGTTGAACCACCCTGAGGTTAAGAGCTGCTCCTCGTTGCTTTCCCTCAACTGCAGATGAAGCAGAAGCAGCTCTGCTGCTCCATGTGCCTTTTTCTTTCCCTCAGATCTCTCTACAAGTAGAACAAGTTCTCAGTTGCACCACTTTCTGCCTCCAAAAGGCTCCCTTCCAACCTCTCCTTGCTGTCTTGATCATTCCGTGTCCCTCAGCTAACCCGACAGATTCATTATGGCATGTGTCAGTGATCAGTCAAACCAGCTGCCATGGGAACATCCCTGCGGTGTCAGATCTCCCTGAGTGAACCACAATTGCAAGTGCCATTGCTGAAGGAACTACAAGGCTTCTGTGCTGGTGCTCATGTGGATGCTGAGCTCTGCCACTTGCACTGATGACTCCTTTCCTTAGCCTCTAGTTGCACTGCGCCAGACACGAGTTTGGGTTCCCACTCGTCTCACCTGTACTCAACACTCTGGAGTTCCTTCACATAAAAGAGCTGGAACAGAGGAGGTTCCATATAAATATCAGAAGGAACTTCTTCATGGTGAGGAACAGGCTGTCCAGGGGGGTTGTGGAATCTCCTTCTTTGGAGATGTTTAAGACCTCCCTGGACACGTTCCTGTGCGACTTGGTCTAGGTGATCCTGCTGTGGCAGGGGAATTGGACTGGAAGATCTTTCAAGGTCCCTTCCAATCGCTAATGATTTTATGAGTCTATGGTCCTGACACCTCTGAACTGGGCTGCATATTAAACTGGTGCCTTGGCAGAGCTTTTCTGCTGTTTGGGTTTGTTGGGGCTCTTTCAAAAGGATGACAAGCTGGGGCGGAAAGATCAATTATCTGTTCACTGGGGCTTCCTACCCAAGAGTTCATTTAACTGGTTTAAATGTGTTGTTGACTCAGAGGAATTAAGCTGGACAATAGCCAAGGACCGAAAGTTAAGACACAATGAAGTGAATAGGCTCCCATTGGCCGCTCCTCTTAAAACTGGTCTTAAACACCGTAAACAAATGCACCCGCAAGTCTGGTTTGGTGTGTGGTGAGCTGAGTGCTTGAAAGGGACTCCCATTATGTCATGATTCATTATTTCCTCCTCTTGGCCTAAATGGAGCCTGAAAGTAGAATTAATAGCAATAGGTTCTTCATTAAAAGAGCTCTTCCGGAAAGCAGCGGGCGAGGAGCGCGTCCTTAATGGGCGGGCTCTCGTTCTGCACTCGGTCTTTATTTATGGAGTACCCCACCTGCACGTGGCACTTTAGAACCTCTCACTTTTGAGAAAGTCTCATAAAGACAGAGATAATGTGGTTCAGTTGTAATGAAGTTGTTCCTTTGTGAGAGCAGCAGCGGTGATAGAATAAGAAATGGGAAGTTTATGCTTCTCCAGACTCGTAAAGCAGTTCTGTAAAACCCAGCTGAGAAGTCGGCTCCCTCTGCTATAAACAATACACAGACCTCAAAATTATTCAGGGAGTTTTACATTCTGTATTAAATTCTTCTTCCCGTAAGGAATGAGACATGATCTCTTCATCCGGGAGGGCTACGGTCTACATGTAATAACGTGTAGGCTTTGCTCTGTAAGTCGGAGCCGAGGCACTCCCTGCACGAAGCCCAGACCATATGGAGCCCTGTCTGGTAACGATTCATAGCAGTTCTGCTTCCACTTAGGCTTCAGGCCCTAGGGTGGGAGCTCCATCTGATCAACAGGGCTTTCAGTGGCTTCTCTTTTAGCAGTTCTTCAGCCAGAGGTGGAAGGCAGAGGAAGGAGGAATCCAACAGGACATGCCGCCGTCACAGCTGGGGAGTCCCTTGTTTTACCTCTGCAGCTGGTTGACCACAACCTTTTTTGCAGATGATGCACGAGCCCAAATTCCGTGCCTCAAATCAGCCTCTTGCCAATGATAAAGGAGTAAGGGCTAGTGAGGTTGTGGAGTCTCCTTGTCTGGAGATGGTTAAAACCCACCTGGACATGTTCCTGTGCGACCTGGTCTAGGTGATCCTGCTGTATCAGAGGGATTGGGCTAGATGATCTTTCGAGGTCCCTTCCAATCCCTGATGATTCTATGATTGGACTAGATGGTCTTTCAAGGTCCTTTCCAATCCCTGATGATTCTATGATTGGACTAGATGATCTTTCGAGGTCCCTTCCAATCCCTGATGATTCTATGATTGGACTAGATGGTCTTTCAAGGTCCTTTCCAATCCCTGATGATTCTATGATTGAACTAGATGATCTTTCGAGGTCCCTTCCAATCCCTGATGATTCTATGTTTGAACTAGATGGTTTTTCGAGGTCCCTTCCAAACCCTAATGATTCTACGATTCTCTGAGTTCATTTACCTCGAAAGCCCACCTCAGAAGAGTGCCTTCTGTCTCTCTTCAGAATCCAGACTTCCCATTGCAGCGCTGCAGCTTCTTTAAAACACCGGCAACCTTTTCCTTTCCCGTACATCTTCAAAAAGAGCGGGTGGCTACTTAACCACAATGCTCTCTCCTTCATTGTTGCCCGTGTCACTCAAGCCTGTGTTATGAAACACTGCTCTCTTCCTACGGTACATAAAGTAAGGTTGGGATGCTTTTGTCCCACCAGTTGTCAACCCACCTTTCAGTCCCACTCAAGCAGTGGCGGGCGAACTAAAGGATACAGAAGATTATCTCGCAGGACATTTGGCCAGCATGGCTTTCTTTAGGAAAATTAGTTTTGCCTGTTGGATGTGCCCGTCGCCTGCTCCAGGACCCATCTCTACAAGGAGATCTTTTAATTACCTCTTCCCCCCAAATGACAGCTTTCACCACTGGAGTTGAGTTCTTGGGCATTAGCACTTGAATAGGAAGCCTTCGTACTGTATATCATTTTAATCTTTCATGTTTAAGTCAGCCAGATGGCTTATTATTACCAGCTCTGTTTCAAAAAGGCACAAACTTTCTGTCAGAGGATTTGTAGGACGATAGCAAAAAAAGGGAGGTTTTGCATCACACAAAACAGCCTGAATTTTAATTGTGCATCATAGCTGGGCAACAATTTTCCCGTAATTACCATTCCTGCTAAATGAATAGGTGGATTAAATGGATAACTAAAATGGCATTGAAACTTCCTAGACAGGGGGTTTATCCTCTAATGTATGGAATAGCTAAGTAAAGTTGTCAGTTGCTTGGGTGTAACGCACGTGATTTTAACGTTCGACTCAGAACAGGACCAGCTTTGCCAGCAGCAAGACTTTACTGGCTGTTGGGGTTTTATCCCAGCACCTCAGATACGATACACGTCATTCAGCGTGTTAAACACTGATTGATCAGGCTGAAAAATAGTAATAGGTGCTTTTGTTTGGGCCTTTCACACAATCATGGAGCATGAGGGACTGGAAGGGACCTCGAAAGATCATCTAGTCCAATCCCCCTGCTGCAGCAGGATCACCTAGACCAAGTCATAGAATCATCAAATCATTAGGGACTGGAAGGGACCTCGAAAGATCATCTAGTCCAATCCCCCTGCTGCAGCAGGATCACCTAGACCAAGTCATAGAATCATAGACTCAACATGATCTACGTGATCCCTCAGTGGCAGGGGAATTGGACTAGATGATCTTTGGGGGTCCCTTCCAACCCCTAACATTCTGTGATGCTGTGTGACACTGTGGTCATGCAAAAGGCAAAAGGCACAGCTCAGATGCATCGTGATCCTCCCGAGCATGAGCCACAGCAACCTACAAACCCACATGCTTTAAGCTCACGCAGGAACATGCTGCTGTTGCTGCATAGTCTTGCTCCATTGCTTTAAGCCCCTGTGCACTGGAAAAAACTCCAACCTGAAAGGTGAATGCATGGACCCATCCTATATCCATCAGTCAGAACCAAATGTCATGGGGTGGATAATAAATGCTGCTGTTATTCAGCTGGTCCGACTCCTCTGTAGCAGCATTTCTGATCCATCCTGCATCCTTTGAATTCAAGGGCACAACTCTCCGGGCTTGGTTCTCTCCTGCACACGAGGAGCATTATGCTGCTCAGGCAATGCTCAGGTGCCCTGGGGTCTGTTTAAATATTATTTACATCATGTGGCTTCTCGCCACTGACAAAGCAGGGTAAAGGGCATTGCATGTCAAACAGAATCAAGGCGCCTGGCAGAACGGCTGCCATTGCCTGTCACCGAGCTTGTGATACACGCCGTGGCGAGCCAGGTGTGACAGCACTACTGAGCTCAAGCACCGGGCTCTTCTTTCACTAAGAAGATGTGACACCGCTTACACGCTTGCACAAATGAAGTCTGTGCCTCAGTCGTGACATCTTATTGCGTGGCACTCATCCCACTTCATTTTAGCTGTTTAAGTGCTGGGCTAAACCCGCCTTGCGGACAGCTGCAAGAGCAAACACAGTCATACCTCAAGTCCTGGTTGTAGACATCACTTTTGGGGTGTGACTTGGTCTAGGTAGAATCATAGAATCATCAGGGATTGGAAGGGACCTCCAAAGATCATCTAGTCCAATCCCCCTGCCACAGCAGGATCACCTAGATCCAGTCATGTGCATTTAGATCTCCAGAGAAGTTGGAGCTTTGTACTCAACTACAATCAGTTCAAGAAGAAACTCAAGTTCTTCTCTTAGCTGGAAGTCAGTGACCAGCAAGAAGATTAACTAGCCCTCCTTTTCTTTGAAATTATAACCATACCACTTCTGCTTTCTGACCAGCTGCCATTTAGCATCTTTGTTTTACTCAGGGCAAAGGGAAGCCTTCAGTTAAAATGCTTTACTGAAAGAGCACTGATTTTAACGGGGCTTTCAAGGGACTCCACATTGATCTGCTATGGCTTCCTAATGATTCTGAAGTGTCTGGCCTAATTTAAAGCCCGTTTTACAGAGCAGGAGGTAGCAGCCTTTAAGATACTTGGGCACAGTCAGTGCCACAGAGGTTGGTGGGCAGGCAGAAGGCAGAAAACTAAGTCATCTGCTCCCCAGAAAGGAAGGCTGGAGGGGAAACGCAGCAATAGCCCAGTGCATAGGGTCAGAGGATGGGTCAGCACAGGGGCACCCTCAGGGCATGCAGCAACAGTGCATAGACCAGCCTTACTGAGCTGGGACCTTGCTAAGGAAGCCCCCATGTGAGGCTGAGAGCCAGTCTGTGCCTTAGAGCAAGCACTCACCCTCTCCCAACATCAGCATCACTCATCCATAACTGGTGGAAGAGTTGCTCTGTGTAGTTCCACACTGAACTCCAAAACACGAACCCAGGAGAGTCATCACAGCACCTGAGACATTGTGGAAATAAAGCAAAACGAGCTGGCTGACCTCCTTGGCTTTATGCAAAGCAGCCCATGAAGCCATTCAAAACCCTGTGCCGACAGTATCACAGAACATTAGGATGGGAAGGGACCTGGAAAGGTCGTCTAGTCCAATCCCCCTGCCACAGCAGGATCAACTAGACCAAGTCACACAGGAACACATCCAGCTGGGTTTTAAACGTCCTCCAGGAGAAGGACAACACCCCTGGGCAGTCCCTTCCAGGGGGTCACCCCTCAGTCTCCTCTTCTCCAAGCTCAAGAGACCCCTTTTCCCCCACCCAGCTCTTCGTGTAACACATCGTAGCCAGGGTGACAGAGCTCTGGAACAGGCTGCCCGGGGGGACTTGTGGAGTCTCCTTCTCTGGAAACGTTTAAAACCCACCTGGAAGCGTTCCTGTGTGACTTGGTCTAGGTGTTCCTGCTCTGGCAGGGGGATTGGACTAGATGATTTTTCGAGGTCTCTGCCGATCCCTAATGTTCTGTGATTCTTGTCTACCTGTAGCCCAGCAGAGTTCTTCCAGGGTTGCTTCTGTCTCTGCCTACACAGCCGAAGCAAGCAGGCAGTGCTCAGGCACCGTCGACGAGCCGGCAGCCTCGTGGTCTTTGTACGTCCAGCACAAAAAAGGCACTGAAGTCCTCGTCTCCTGGCTACCGAAGGCAAGCGCAGTCACAGACCCCAGAACCTGGCTGGTCACCAGCCCCGGGACAAGCCGCTAAAACCCCCCGGGGTCGCGCCGCGCGTTCCGTGCGCCAAGCAGCAGGTAGAGGCGGCTCCCAGCAAAGCAGCCCGGGGTTTGACAGCAAGACGAACCCTTTCGGCCGACACTGGCGCAGCCTGGCCCCTTAAGGGACAAGTGAAAGAAACCCCTCAAAAGCTCGCTGCCGAGGTCACTTTTCCAACCACCAACCTTTGTGGAAACCCCACATCAAGCCCCATCTATCTCGATGATGCGACGTATCTACAGCTGAAAGCAGTTTAACAACTGGAAAACAACCGGTTGCTGAAGTGGGGAGGGGGAAAAAAAAACTGCACTAAAAATAAAGGAGGCTTTAGGGAGCAGAGATTATTTTCAAACATCGTAATAGTTAAACCATTTTAACCTCACATCCATTACTCGCAAACAAACGTGACATTAGGAATCAATTGCAGTTATGTTGTTAATAGGCTTTATTAATACCAAGGAAAAATAATATACAGAGTATCCTCCATGGATGTATAACTACCCTCTCAAATGGAGTTTCCTGATAGTTTAAATGAGCGGCGGGGTTTGTTTTGGCAGCGGCATCGCATAACTAATGTTCCATGCTGCACACAGAAATGACTTGGGTGCCGTTTCTTCGTTCCTGAAACCAAACGTTTCGCGTCAATAAAAGCTCCTAATGGTAACACTTGAGTTCTGTCGTTAGGAGCAAGAGAGAAAGTTCTCCAAGCAGCATTAAAGAGTGAACTTCCCCCCCCCCCCTTTCCTCTATTACAGCCAATGTCTTTTTATTGTCTGTTTTCATCTCCATTTTACTTTATCTGCCAAACTGCTTTGCATTTCAAGACATTTCCACTCACCTTGAGTTCTTGGTTCAAAAAGAAACAATAAGGTTTAATCTTTTCGCTTGACAATGATGTATGGGTCTGCTGAAAAACACTTTTCAGGTATTATCATTAAAAAGTCTCTTGTTTCAGCTTCTCCCCTGCTCCTGATACACACAGGCTTTTGGGGGGGCTGCTATCGGAGCTCCTAACAACACCGCTTAATTAGAAACCAAAGCCTGATAATGTCCCTTCCGAGAGCTCCTCGGAGTAGTCTTTCCCCAGCTTTAGTCATTCCTCTCCAACTAAACACTGTCTAATGACTTTATTAGTGGTTTCAAAGGCGAGCGAGGGCTACCAGCACTTCACTCTTTTCTGTGCAGATTACATCTCGCTGGTCAGGGAACGTGCTGAGCCCCGCCGCTGCGCAACTGGTTTGAATTAGGGGGTTTTTTTCTTTCCCCCCTCTCTCTCAGTTAGCTCCTTATTAGCATTTGTCAAAACAAAGGGAAAACGCAGCCTCTGGATGCTTAAAGCTGCTCAGCATCCCCTGAAAAACACGGCCGGACAGTGCGACGGCACCAATTGTTCCCTTCGCCGGGACGCACAGTACCACTGGGACCCCGCTGGGGTTCCGTACCCTCGCTGCCTCAACGTGACCAGACTGATCACATAACCCCGTTGCTGTTATTTAACTTCTTACGCTTTTGCGAAAGCTCTGGAAGGAGTTTTTCCAATGCGCGAGTCGCTGCGCGGGAGCCGTCGGCGAACCCGCCGGCTAGCGCAAACAGACCTCCTCGCCAAGTGCGTGAAAACGGCCTGGCTGATAACAAAAGGGGTTGGGTGGGTTTTCTTCTTCCCGGAGAAAAAGGGGGATTCAATATGTAACGTTACCAATTCCATTTCCAGTTGTTACCCAATTGCGGGGGGGGGGGGGGGGGGAATCTATTAACAAGATGGAGAGAAGTTCTCCTGCCGCTCTACTCTGCCCTGGTGAGACCACATCTGGAGTGTTGTGTCCAGTTCTGGACCCCTCAGTTCAAGAGGGATGTGGAGCTGCTGGAGGGAGTCCAGCGCAGAGCCACGAGGATGATGAAGGGAGTAGAACACCTCCCTGATGAGGAGAGGCTGAGGGAGCTGGGTGTCCCATCTGGAGAAGAGCAGCATTTCTTCCTGCCATCACATGGATAGCTCAAAGCAGGGACAGGGTGGAGCGAGGGACTAGTATGTTACTTGTGTTTTCTGCTCCATACAAGAACATACCCTGTACAGCACCATGTACTAACAGCAGTCAAGTTATTATACACGACACAAAAGGCTTTATAGATGGACACTGGATGAGGGAGCTGGGTCTCTTTAGCTTGGAGAAGAGGAGACTGAGGGGTGACCTCATTAATGTTTATAATTATGTGAAGGGTGGGTGTCAGGAGGATGGAGACAGGCTCTGCTCAGGGGCACCAGGACAAGGGGCAATGAGTGTGAGCTAGAACACAGGAGGTCTCACATCAATACAAGAAGGAACCTCTTCATTGTGAGGGTGACAGAGCACTGGAAGGGGCTGCCCAGGGGGGTTATGGAGTCTCCTTCTCTGGAGATGTTTAAAACCTCCCTGGACATGTTCCTGTGTGTCTTGGTCTAGGTGATGCTGCTGTGGCTGAGGGATTAGACTAGATGATCTTTCCGGGTCCCTTCCCACCCCTAAAGTTCTGTGATTCTGTGAAGAAGAGAAACACTATTTGGGCTGAAGGCTCTTAAATTTACATCCAGCTACACAAAACTAAATAGTCAAAGGATGAGAGTTTTTATCCCAAAGTGGTTAATTTCCCTTAAGAGCATAAACACCACTGCAGACACTCAATTGTTCACACTAAAAGTTGCTGTTCTATCATAAACAGAAAGGCAGGAGAAAGAAGGACTGTAGAAGAGATGTTAATTACACTGAATTGCAGAGTCACAGATCATTAGGGATTGGAAGGGACCTTGAAAGATCATCTAGTCCAATCCCCCTCCCACAGCAGGATCACCTAGACCAAGTCACAGAATCACAGGACATTAGGGATTGGAAGGGAAATTGAAAGATCATCTAGTCCAATCCCCCTCCCACAGCAGGATCACCTAGACCAAGTCACATAGGAACATGTCCAGGTGGGTTTTAAACGTCCCTAGAGAAGGAGACTCCACAACCCCCTTGGGCAACCTGTTCCAGCAAAAAGCAAGTTTGGCTTTTAGAGCCCCTTGAGCGTTGGCCGTGGCTTTCCCACTCCAGCCCAGTGGTACATTCCATTCTGCACAGTGCCAGAGCCAGGCTCCCTCTCTCTCACTCATTTACTATTCAGAAACACTTGTGAAATTATTACCACATGTCCAGGAGTTGCTCGTGATGATGACCACTAATGCCATTCCTCTTGTTACAGTATTAACTCAAAATACACCACTGTTGTCTTTGATTAGCACGAGCACAGCGAAGAACAAAGACATACCACTGACATAATGACAGTTTTATGGCTCCCGTCTGAAAAAAGCGGTGCTCATTAGCATTCGAAATATAAAACACTCTCTTCAATACTTCAGCACAAAACGTTGTAATCTTCCTTTTGCTGAGAAACCTCAAAACCACTGACAAGTTACTGATTTCCTGCAACACACATCTGGGTTACTTGTTCGATATGAACATTGAAAGAGCAGGTAAGCAGGGGCCAAACAAATACTCCTCCTGCAGGCTGAGGGCAAACCTTTTCGATGGAACACTGGAACCCAGGGGGGTTGTGGAGTCTCCTTCTCTGGAGATGTTTAAAACCCGCCTGGATGTGTTCCTGTGTGACTTGGTCTAGGTGATGCTGCTGTGGCAGGGGGATTGGACTGGATGATCTTTCGAGGTGCCTCCCAATCCCTAATGATTCTATGATTCTGGATGGACAGTCTCCCCAAAGCAACTGTCTCAGAAAGATGCTCAAACAGCCTCGCTGCAAAAGACCTACAGATGTCCAGCCCTTTGTAAACTCAAACATACTTGGAGACAGCAGAGCCTTCTGGCTTCTTCTTATCATGCGTTACACAACAGGATGTGTTAACTTTTGTAAAGCCTTCCCCTCTTTCCCCCTCCTCCAGAAGAAGAATCACAGAGCATCAGGGGTTGGAAGGGACCTCGAAAGATCATAAAATCATTGAATCATGGAATCGTTAGGGACTGGAAGGGACCTCGAAAGGTCATAGAATCATAGACTCATGGAATCATTAGGGATTGGAAGGGACCTCAAAAGACCATCTAGTCCAATCCCCCTGCCACAGCAGGATCACCTAGACCAAGCTGCACAGGAGCACATCCTTGCATACTTTCCACCAGGTCCCTGTGAAGTTCAAGGCAACAACCTATTTACAAAGAGTTTCCTTTAAGCGTGCCAGAAGCTGCTGTTTATTTGCTCCTCACTGCTGAAGCTAATGAGGTACGAGCACATCTGCAGTAACTGAAGCTAACACGCACCTCACTGATATGAATTAGCTGACTGGACTCCCATCCAGAGATACTTTGCTCCATCTTCATTCCTTTGCTGTGCGAAGAGATGGACCAGAGGGGTGGGGAGATTGAATTTCAGAGCGGAGGGCCCGTGGCCAAGAGCACTGGGTTTCTGGCTCCCAGATGTTGCTATCCGGGGAGCCCCGTCTCCGCACTGCCACACGCAGACATCTCCCACAGTTGTCCTAGGAGCAGCAAAGTTTGGTGGGGCCTGGAGTCTGCTAGTGAAAACATCAGCACCAATGTAGCACCATCGATCTTCGGTGCCACAGTGGCTCATCACATAGCCCACATAGGGCTGTCAGGATCAAAACACACACATTGAGCTGCGTGTAGGGATAAACAGAAGGAAAGGGCAGCCACCAGAAAGGATCTGTGCCTGTTCCCTACAGCCACCACCAGATAAAATCGTTCCTGTCGGTGAAGAAAGCCAAATTCTCTTCATTTCCTTGTGTGCTCCACCTTCACGGGGATGCTGTGTAGATGCAAGGAGCTACTGGGGATGCTGTGTAGATGCAAAGAGCTACTGGGGATGCTGTGTAGATGCAAGGAGCTACTGGGGATGCTGTGTAGATGCAAGGAGCTACTGGGGATGCTGTGTAGATGCAAGGAGCTACTGGGGATGCTGTGTAGCTGCAAGGAGCTACTGGGGATGATGTGTAGATGCAAAGAGCTACTGGGGATGCTGTGTAGATGCAAAGAGCTACTGGGGATGCTGTGTAAATGCAGAGTCTGGAGAAGTTTTTATGAGGGCTGTAGTAATGAACTCATTTTGCCTCATCAGGTAGATAGGAGAATGGAGGGAAACTCTTCTGGGTGTACAAGGATTGAGAGGAGAGACTGAGGGATGACCTCATTAACGTTGATAAATATGTGAAGGGTGGGTGTCAGGAGGATGGAGCCAGGCTCTGCTCAGTGTCATCTGGTGATAGGACAAGGCGCAATGGGTGTGAGCTGGAACACAGGAGGTTCTGTATAAATGTCAGAAGGAGTGAGGGTAATGCAGCACTGGAAGGGGCTGCCCAGGGGGGTTGTGGAGTCTCCTGTGGAGACATTTAAAACCCACCTGGATGTGTTCCTGTGTGACTTGGTCTAGGTGATCCTGCCGTGGCAGGAGGATTGGACTGGATGATCTTTCGAGATCCCTTCCAACCCTTAATGTTCTGTGATTCTGTTATTGGACTAGAAGATTTTTCAAGGTCCCTTCCAGGACTGGAGCTTTCATTACCACCAGCTCCAATCCTTCTTCCAAACAGAAAAGACACTAATGAGTGGTGCACAGATTGTGTGTGAGAAGAACATCAGTTTCTACTCAGCAAGATGAGAGAGACTCAAACCAGAATTAGAGACAAATTACATGCGAGGATCCAGTTCTGCTCTCGTTTACACTGATGTAAATCTGGAATTGCTCTGCTGACTTCAGTCGTGTTGATCTCAGTGACACTGAGCAAATACTAAAAGCAGTGGGGGAGAAAAAGACCAGCATTCTTCCTGTAGCAGGCTCCCGGTGTCATCTGCTGCCTGGAGTCTGACAGAGATCAGTTACTGAAGTTTTGTACTTGAAACCTTCGTGTATGTCAGTCGTAATGAGACTGAGGACTTGGTTTTGGATGTTCTGAGCCACTTAAAACATTCCAGCTCGTTCTACAGACGTATTTTATGTCCAGTTCTGCTGAAGACAACCAGAATCTTCTGCACCTGATGGCACTGGGGTGTCTGCACCGACAGTCCTTTGACAGGTCCCTTCCTGAGAAGACACCATCATAAGAAACCCTACAAAAAACAGTGAAAAGGAGGGGAAGACCCGTAAAGGAAATGTGGTTAGAAATGAGACACCTGAAAACAAATATGAGAAGGACCTTCTTCCCAGTGAGGGTGACAGAGCACTGGAACAGGCTGCCCTGGGGAGGTGTGGAGTCTCCTTCTCTGGACATGGTTAAAGCCCACCTGGATGTGTTCCTGTGTGACTTGGTCTAGGTGATGCTGCTGTGCCAGAGGGATTGGACTGGATGATCTTTCAAGGTCCCTTCCAGTCCCTAATGAGTCTATGATTCCATGATTTTATTACTTGGTCTAGGTGATGCTGCTGTGGCAGGTGGATTGGACTAGATGATCTTTTGAGGTCCCTTCCAATCCCTAATGATGCTATGATCCTATGAAAATAAAGCAGTGACCAAAAAAAGCTGCAGGGCAAGACGCAGCTGCCGGCAGGTTGGGTCTCTGCCCTGCACCCGCAGTGCTGCACTAGCAGTGTCTCTGCCACCCTTGTGCAGATCAGATGTGCCCAGGTGCTACTCATGGGCAGCTGAAGCCCCCCAGGAAGATTGCACAGATCATCCAAAGCTTTCACTGATCATCCAGCCCAGCCCCTTGGCAGACTGATGTCTCTAGCTCCACACAGCATCCTATGATCCTATGTGGAGCTAGAGCGTGCTTGCTCGAGAAGCTGGGATGCTGCTGGTCCCACAGTGACGTGAGGCTGAGCCTGTTTCTGCAAGTCTCCACACTCACGTAGGTCTGTCCCCGTCTCTGATTTGTCACTTCACTGGCTGCGTGGTTTTCACATAGTTCAAGCCCTCCCAGGGACATATTATCTCAAGGAGGGTTAAATCAGCATCTGGGCTACCTGCAGTTTTCTTAGCTGTCCAGCAAATTCAAACGCTAGGAGACAATAGTTCCAATGTCTCGCCAACCGACTTCTCCTCAGTTTTCAGTCATGCAGATTGCTGCTAATTGGCATCCCTCTGCCAAAGACAGCAGTTGCTTACTAGCAGTGTTAGGACTGTACTTTGAAAGGAGGATAATGATCCTCGGTGTCACAAAGCAAATTAAATACGGAGTAAAAGCAGACCCACAGTCATTAGGTTGCTTTAGAGACAGCTTCAGGGACCCCAGAGTTTCCCCACCGTCAACGTGCTCAGACCAGCAAGGA
This sequence comes from Rhinopomastus cyanomelas, assembly GCA_013400115.1. NCBI lineage: Eukaryota > Metazoa > Chordata > Aves > Bucerotiformes > Rhinopomastidae > Rhinopomastus > Rhinopomastus cyanomelas. The sequence goes on from VXBP01002900.1 coordinate 139,862, forward strand.
CACTCAAGCAACTTTAGCCCATCCTCCTGAGCGGTCCCTTGGTGTTATTGTTCACCCTGCTCAAATCAGCATCAAAACCAGCACTGCAAAAACCTTCTGCACTGTGGACACCAGGCACCTACGCAGAGATGGGGAGGTGGGTGGATAAACCTGGATAAAGCCCGAGCTCTTCTTTCATCCTAGAAGACGGAACAAGCAAGCTGTTTCCCAGCCCGCCACCAGTTTCTTCCACTTAGGAGAAGCCTGCCTCAACCCCAGCTATTGGCGATGCTCAGGGGACCAGCCAGGAGGCGGCTCCAGCAGCCCCGGGCCGCAGGCTCCCACTGCCCGGCTGGCTCATCCGGCAAATCCCCTCCTCTGGGCAGTGGGGCAGCTCTGCCCCCGGTGCTCAGGGCAATGCCCCCGGGGCGCAATTAAGCCGAGCGGTACCAGCCCACCAGCCCACTCGTGGGGGATGCACAGCCCCAGGGAGCAGCCGTGCCCCAGCCCCCATCCCTCAACCCTCCACCTGGCCCTGGCCCAGACAACTTGCCTTGTCCATCCGTCTGTCTATCAGTTGCCAGGTGACTGTGTCTGCTTGCCTGGCTGCTGCTCGCCTTGGCCACTGCTCGCCTCAGCCCACTCACCCCCACAGTACAGACCAGCCCCACCAGCCCCTTCCTTCAGATGTGGCAACAGGATTTGTTGGTGGCAAAGCCAGAGGCGTTCCAAGATGTTCAGCCTGCAAACGAGCACCCTCAGACCTTCTAGTCCTTCTGAGCGCAATTTTTACTACATGTCATGTGCAGACACGTTGACGTCTATCCACAGACACATCCGAGCCATGGAATCGCTCCGGCTGGAAACGACCTTCGGAGACCGAGTCCAGCCTTCAGCCTAACTGCACCAAGCCTGCTGCTGAGCCGTGTCCCGTCTACGCGGCTCTTAAACACGCCCGGGGACCAGGATTGCACCTCCTTCCTGGGCAGCCCGTTCCGATGCCCGGGTCATAGGTACGTGCACATGTAGTCACACGTGTGTACAGACACCTCTACACCGATGTACAGCTGCAGCAACACGTGCCAAAGCACACACCTTTAATACAGGCATTAATATATTAATTGTATACATAACATATAAATATATGCAATATATAATGTATATTATTACATACTATAAGTTATTAATAGTATTAACATATAATGTAAAATATAACAGACAATATAGCATTACTATATTAACATATAATATTAATAACATTTCTATACTAATAATAGATAATATCAATTTATTAATGTTAACATATTAACTATTAATATATTCACATATATTAACATTTAATATATTGATGNNNGTGTTTACACATCAAAACTAATTATCAATATATTACTTGTTAGTTGCTAATAGTTTAGTTAATATATTATTAATTATTGGTATGCTGATTAATATTTTGATGCATATTAATATATCTTAATGTATTAACACCCATACAAACACACGTGTAGGAGGCTTCCCGCTGGAATGTGCCCAACACGCGAGGTCTTTGGCCACTTCTTCTATTCAACAAGCGAGTTGTCTGAGCTCTTTATTCTTTTCTCCCACCCAACCCCCCCGCTTTCCAAAATACCAAAAGCAATTAGAGCACATTACAGGCTAAATCACTCGTTAAGTCTCAGTTTTTAGGTCCAAGCCAGCTCTGCATTGCTGCAAGTCCAAAAAGCGCCTTAATTGCGGCAAAGCTCAGGGCGCTCAAGCGGTCCCGGCTGCCAGAGTTCGGGAGGATTATTGTTATTATAGAGCCGAGCAACAACCCAGCGAGGAAAGACACTGGTGACTTTCCAAGTGGGATTGAACAGGAATGGATTTTTTCCAACAGTTGAAATAGAGAATATGATGCTAGACTACATTTATAATGATTGGTAAATCAAACTATGCATTTAACTCTCTGAGTAGATTTCAGGTGGGCGCAGAAATTCACTTCAGGTTATTCTCCTCTTCCCTCCAAATGAATTAACAGCCCGAGGGGAAATCCTCTACCTGTCTGACACTAATGCAGACTTTCCTAACTAATACTTTTCACCTATGACAGTCACAGGTCAATCCCAACGCTTGGCACCTGGGATGCAGAAAACCAGCCTTTCTGCAGCCGGAGAATAAAAAACCTGGTGCCACCAGCACCCTCCGTGTTTCGCGTGGCAGAGGGGATCTTCACCCTTAGATACTGGCTAAGGGGCCATTAAGTAAACAATAAAACAAAAGTGCGGTCTTCTCCCTGCCCGGCTAAGCGAGGGTGGTGACTCCAGCGTTGTAGCTGGAGCCAAGTCTCAGGTGAATTTTAATCCTTCATTATTCAGGAGACACTGTTTTTTCCACCCCCCTTCCCTTCTAAAATGACAGTCATGCTGTTAAGCATAATAATTGTTCATGAGTGAGCACTGCTTTTTGTCCCTCTTGATTTTGCCTCTAAGGCAGGCTTCTTACTCAGCAGAGGTCAGGGGTCAGCTGCTAAATCATGCAGACCCACCATCCCCCGTGAATTATGCAGTTGACAAACTGCCGCTAATGATTAGTACAACCTGCATTAAAACCCCGGCGCTAAATTGATATTACTTGAGTGATGGATTACACCTCTAATGAGCGGATTATTGCCACAAGTGACCTTGTCGGCTGGGAGAGCGCTTCGATATAACGAACGTCCCTCGCGTTCACGCACGACGCGGCGGGTCTAAAACAATATCCCCTCGCCTCGATTCTTCTTCTTTTCCATGTCAACGGTGCTTGCGGGTCCCTCAAACAAACGGGTCATCTGCAAACAACACTTCTAACGGGATCCGCAGTTAGGACAGCCTTGCACGTCTGAAATGCACCAAAAGGTGCTTCTCTCACGTGAGAAGTGCCATTTGTGTTTTGCTGCCAGGTCTTCGGAGCGTCGAAGGTCACCCACAGGCACCGCGTCTCTCTCTCTCTCTGCCCCAAGACGTAAACGAGCTTGTGGCCGTTTTAGGAAGAAAAAGTTGAGGTTGTGGAGTCTCCTTCACTGGAGATGCTTAAGACCCACCTGGATGTGTTCCTGTGTGACTTGGTCTAGGTGATCGTGCTGTGGCAGGGGGATTGGACTGGATGATCTTTGGGGGTCCCTTCCAATCTCTTTCTACTAACCTATGATTCTATGATTCTATGATTCTTTGATTCTTTGATTCTATGATTCTTTGATTCTATTAGTCTATTAGTCTATTATTTATTGTTCTATGATTCTTTGATTCTATGATTCTATGGTTTTATGATTCTTTGAATCTATGATTTTATGATTCTATTAGTCTATTATTTTCTATTATTCTATTATTCTATTGGTCTATTAGTCTATTATTCTATTAGCCTATGATTTATTGTTCTACTATTCTATTAGTCTATTATTCTATTATTCTATGATCCATTGATTCTTTGATTCTATGATTCTTTGATTCTGTGATTCTATGACTCTATGACTATGAGCTTCAGCGTTCTTTCAGAGAAAATCGTCACCGCTGAATCGTATCGCTGGGGCAGGACATGGTCAGAGCATCCTCTCTGTCAGAACAGTCAGAAGGGATCACCCGCCCGGGGTGAAGAAGGGGAGCTCTTGGGGCAGGGAGGCTGGGTTCCGTATGTGCGCTGGTGCTTCGTAGGACGCAGTTCAGGCGGCAGCGCCCGGCTCCCCAGCATCTGAGTGGTGGTTAATTCACCAGGAGGGAGGAAACCCTTTCTACTAAGCGTTTCACCAAGCAAGAAAACCCTCCCGCGAAGGGGCTGCGCCTCAGCCAAAGCCACAGTCTGTCTGTGGAGTTAATAGACCCCTCGTGGAGCCTCCTCACGCCTTTGTCTGGACACAGTTAGCGGCATATTCACAACTGCCTGTCACGCGACACAAGTGCAGATGAGGCCAGGGAGGGGGGACCGACCGTGTGTTGATGGAATTAATTGAGCATAAGCCGCTCCGACTGGTGGGGAAGATCACATGAGAGAAACAAAACGCACGTGCCTGGCCAGTCCTGTGGGCTAACAAAGAGCGAGCAGCCACAACAAATACAGATCGTGGTGGAGGATGTCAGCACGGGCTCCCGGTTATCAGGGGTTCCCTGAGGGACCCACACACCCCTAGAGCCAGCTGCATTGCACCAGAGAAAAGTCACTTTGAACAAACGCAGCGTCAAGTCCTGTGGCAGGGTCAGACTCAGTCCCTCGGTCCGTACTGCTTGCTGTGACCACAGCCTCTGCCTTCCCCACCTCTTCCTCCCCCCACCACGCTGTCTAATACGTTTGATGTTCTGCAAAGTGAGGGAAAACCCTGGTGCTACAGCTGTGGGGAGAGTGTGTTCTCGGGATGCCCGCTAATTAATCCTGGGAGACCTCTGCTCCCCCGTGCCATGCTGCTGCAGCTGCAGGCAGCGCAGGAGCTCTTCCCAGGGATGTGGTGGAGGTGGAGAGGAGGGTTTCCATGGCACGCCGAGGTGAGGGCTCTGCACCCCCAGCTCGCCCTTGACTGAGCGCATCCACCCCGCACTCGCCTCATTGGCCGTCTGACCCAGCGACAGTGGGGGCCGCTTCCCTTCCGAGGGTGCAAGAAGAGGAGAGGTGCAAGGGGTTGGCATTGAGATATCACATCGAGTGTCAGGGCTGGGCGGATCACCCCATGCACATGACAGCTGGCCCAAAAATAGCAGAGGCAGCGGGAGTCGGAAGCACCTAATGAGCCTCCTCTTCCCTTGCTTGGGGGGGTGTTGGCGTTACCGGCAAGACCAGCCATCTCACACTACAGAGGCCTCGGCTTTCTCTGTTAATATTTCCAGCTCCCAGGTATGCTTTGGGACAGCTCTACATGGAAAAAAGGAGGAAAAGAGAAAATATCACGTTTTGAAGCTGACAGATAAATTCATCCTAATATTGCCATCAAGAACCTGATTGGCTGGGGAGGGGGAAAGAGAATATTAAACCATAAATGAACCCCCAGCAGAGAAATAGCCAAGGACCACCCAGCTTTGTTTCCTGTTATTCATCAGAGAAGTTAACAAAACAATGCAGAACCGTCCTGTCCCTCACTCCGCAGTTATTGCAGTGTTTGTAGTCGCTGTGAGAAGTGTCATCAGAGAGCAACAGGATTTGCAAGGATGCCAAGAGTGAGACAACTCTGTCACCGTAGGCTGGCGTCAGAGGCATCAAATGTGAAGGAGCTGCCACGTGCTTCAGGAACCTCATGCGTGATCAGATGTCTGGCAGGCACGGGGAACGTGCTGCTGCAAGATCCACAGGTGAAGAGGCACCAGGAAACCCCATCTTGCTGCTGGCCACAACCTGCAGGGCAACCTGCACACAATACAGGGGGTCAAGCTTCCTCTAGCCTTACTAACCCACCCCTAGCTTCTCAACCTGCATGATGATCCTTCACTCTTGATAAATGTAGGTCTAAAAGCAGCCTGCTGTTGGGGTCAACAGACCGTTGTGGACCATGGTGGTGAGAAAACTCATTGTTCTTCCAAGTGTCAAGACGCACATCTGGAGCGTTGTGTCCAGTTCTGGGCCCCTCAGATGAAGAAGGACACGGAGCAACTGGATGGAGTCCAGCAGAGAACAACAAGGATGACTAATGAAGGGGAGCACCTCTCTGATGAGGAAAGGCTGTGGGAGCTGGGTCTCTTAAAACCAGTTCACTGACAGTGTCCACAATGTGCTGCTTCCTTCCAAGGAAAATTCTACTAGGGGCTGAGAGACTGACAACGAGTGGCCTGTTAGTCTTGGGGCAATAACCAAAAAAATGCTAATTAAAAACAATATAAACATGGTGATTAAGAGAGCAGAATCGCAGAATCACTGAACATTAGGGATTGGAAGGGACCTCAGAAGATCTTCTGGTCCAATCCCCCTGCCAGAGCACCATCACCGAGACCAAGTCGCACAGGAACATGTCTAGGAGGGTTTTAAACATCACTGAATCACAAACATCAGGGATGGGAAGGGACCTCGGAAGATCTTCTGGTCCCATCCCCCTGCCAGAGCAGCATCACCTAGACCAAGTGGCAAAGGAACGTGTCCAGGAAAGGGTTAGAAAGCAGTTAGTGCTTTACGAGAGGGGCAGTTGTTATGGACGTCTGCCAATATTCAGACATAGACTCGTAGAATCATAGACCTGGACTTGTTGACCCTCGCGGAGTTTGCGCGGGCACAGATCACAAGCCACGCCGCTCATGGATCCAGCATGGTCTGCAGAAACCCGTATGAGTTAAAAAACACTCTCCAAGTGAAAGGGGTGTTTTACTGAGAGGTTAAACCACAGAATCTCATAACATGAGGGACTGGAAGGGACCTCGAAAGGTCATAAAGGTGGGGCTGTGCTTTAATTCCCAGAGAAGCAACACCCACTGCTAAAATGTTTGCAGTGCTTCAGTGGAAGTGAGCTACAGCACGACCTTAGCAATGTCCTCTCCTTCCAGTAACAACAGACAAGACAGTGCTGTTCCTTTTTGTTCCCCCAGAAAACACTTTCTTTTCCTTTCTTCTCAGTGTCTTTACGCGGCGCGGCACAGAACATAATTACTTTACACTGCGGGCTCAAAAAGTCACTAAGCAGCTGATAAAAGGCAAAGAAATCAGTATGATTTCCAGGCTGGAAAAAGGGATTTTCTTATTGGAGCTGATAACTCTCACCAAGGGCTACGGGCTTCTGTTCCATCAATTTGAGGAGCTCATAATCTCTGCATTATGAATGTTCAACCAGGATATTTCCTGCTGGAGCGCATCGGGCACCTTCGATACGGCGGCTCCTGTTGTCACTGCTGGGTAAACAGCTTTTGACACGTTTTCAATGTGATTACATTAGAACAAGTGGGTCATGATTGATAACCTAATATTCAGGCCATGCAAATCATCAATCACGGGGAGTATATTAATTATTCAATGTAACCGTCTAACGCGAGAATCAATGTTGGAAACGAAGAAAAGAAGCTCCCAGCTCCCAGCAGAGACTACACCAGATAATAAAAAAGGAATACTAAATAATTTCAGCCCATAATTCTGTTTAATAAAATCCATTTATTTAGCTGTCAAACACGGGATACAAATATTTTTTTAAAAAAACAAGATAATGAAAAATATCTTTAATTTTTTTTCCTGTGGAAGAGAGACTTTTGCGTTTTTGCGCCGCGATTCAGTGTGAGCTCCAGAAAGACACCGCAAATAATGGGTGTAGCAGTGATGTATGTGAAGAAAGACTATCACTCGGAGAAAACAGGTGTCCTCAGTTGTGCCTGGTGAGGTTAAATCAATTATGACAGCGTGACACATGGTCTGCAACAAGGCAAGGACCGTGCGCATCAAACACACGCGCACGGAGCAGCAGGTCTGCACGGGAGGGAAGACATTCTGTCCTTAAACAACCTAGAGCCAAAAGTGACTCAAGGAGCTAAAGCAGCCCTAGAGAGAAGGACCTTTGCAGTGTCTGCTGTCCTTCTGAAGGGTCAGAAATGGTCACCAAGCATGTTTGCAATGCAGAATCCACAGAATCACAAAACACTAGGGGTTGGAAGGGACCTCGAAAGATCATCTAGTCCAATCCCCCCAACCATAGCAGCATCACCTAGATCAAGTCATAGAATCATGAAGTCATTAGGGATTGGAAGGGACCTCGAAAGATCATCTAGTCCAATCCCCTCACTACAGCACGATCACCTAGATCAAGTCCCTCAGGAACATATCTAGGAGGGTTTTAAACACCTCTAGAGAAGGAGACTCCATAATATCCTCCCGTTCCAGTGCTCTGTCACCCTCACCATGAAGAAGTTCCTTCTCATATTGATGTGGAACCTCCTCTGTTACAGCTCACACCCACTGCCCCTTGTCCTATCATTAGGTGCCACTGAGCAGAACCTGTCTCCATCCTCCTGACACCCACCCCTCACATACTTATAGACATGAGAGAGGTCAACCCTCAGTCTCCTTTTTTCCAAGCTCAAGAAACCCAGCTCCCTCAGCCAGTGTCCCACCTATAAAACCTTGTGTGTTGGGTGTAATGACTGCTGTTGCTACACGATGCTGTGCAGGGTATGTTCTTGTGTGGGAGAAAACACACCTAATACACTAGTCCCTCACTCCACCCTGTCCCTGCTTTGAGCTATCTGTGTACTGCCAGGAAGAAATGCTGCTCTTCTCCCAGATGAGCCTTCTTCTGCTTCCCCCCACCATGGAAATGGTGCAGAGCTCCAGAGAAGTGTGTGCAGAGCATTTGTTGCATGCAAATAGCTGCCAAATAAATCATTGTATATTGCAGCACAACCCCTGAGGGGGTTTGTACCTATGGAACTTGCTACTGTCACTCCAGCTCCCCATATACCTTAATCATGTCATTCATTCAGCAAGAAGGATGAATGTTACAGCTCGAGACTTTAATCCCTCTCTGCCAGGATCTGATTCTCAGAAAGAGAGAGAGAGAGCAGGAAATCCAGAGGCAAGAAATCTTTAGGTAGGAGTCAAAGACCATTATTTCTCAGCACGGGGTTTAGGCAAGGACTGCGCTGTGAGAATGCCTCCCTAAAATATTCCAGGAGATACGTATCGCACGAGAACACGCGCTGGGCACGCGTGCACGTACGTGTGCAGAGAGCATCAACAGCACCTGTGAGGCAGCGAATTTGTGACCTTTTAAAGCATCTGAAAAACCCTTATCCTTCACGGGAGATGTTTAAGACCCGCCTGGATGTGTTCCTGTGCAAGTTGGTCTAGGTGATCCTGCTGTTGCAGGGGGATTAGACTGGATGATCTTTGGAGGTCCCTTCCAATCCCTAATGAGTCCATGATTCTATGATTCTGTGACTTGGTCTAGGTGATGCTGTTGTGGCAGTGGGATTGGACTAGATGATCTTTGGAGGTCCCTCCCAATCCCTAATAAGTCTATGATTCCATGATTCTACATCTTGGTCCAGCTGATCCTGCTGTGGTGACCTTTAACTCTCCAGGGGAGCAAAGCACTGGCTGTGTCTTGGTTTGAGGGCATGAAACCACAGCTGCATGGGCAATTGAAAGCAAGCTATTAATTGTAAACACAACAGGTACTCAGTGAGAAGGTGGCTCTTGAAGATTGGGCATTGACTGAAGAATTGTTTGGTCAGGTTGCAGCGCTGGTTTCAAGAACCACATGCAGTAAATGGTTTTCTTGAAACATGAGAAGGAACTTCTTCACTTCTGACAGAGCGCTGGAACAGGCTGTCCAAGGGAGGTTGTGGAGTCTGAGTCTCCTTCTCTGGAGATGTTTAAGACCCACTTGGATGTGTTCCTGTGTGGCGTGGTTGAGGTGATCCTGCTGTGGTAGGGGGATTGGACTAGATCAGCTTTTGAGGTTCCCCTCCAATCCCTAGTGTTCCATGATTCTATGATTCTGTGACTTGGTCTAGGTGATTCTGCTGTGGCAGGGGGATTGGACTGGATGATCTTTCGAGGTCCCCTCCAATCCCTGATGATTCTATGATTCTTTTTACGTCTTTATTCCTTATTATCACCCAGGAAAACTCTGCTTTAATAGTGCCAGCAGGTGCTGTGGTGAATCAGTGGCAGTGACTCTCTCGAAGGCAAAAAGCTTCTACTGGAAAGGGATTCCTTAGAGCATTCACCCCGCGCACGAGGTCACGTTGTTCGTTTTCAGCGCTGGGTTTAGGACTGAACTCCAGGCACAAACACACATGCACTTTTAACCCCTAATGTCACCCTGGGTGTGGAGGTGATCAGCTTTTTCCTCTCAGTTATTCCTCTGCAGCCTCTGCTCTCAAAGTCGCTCGGCACTTGCTTTCCGCGGCGCGTGGGTTTGCACAAGGCGGTTCAAGTACATCCAGGTTTCGGATCTTCACCAAATAGTTCTGCACTCATTTTTTACTTCTTTTTTTTTGGTCTCCCTCCTCCTCTCTGCATTTTCAGAGTTTGCTGCCCAACATCAGCAAAACAGCCCTGCTGTCAGAAGGAAATAATATCCCAAGCAGTAATAGGCAGAGTCTTTGTGTGGAAACTCACCTTACTCTGACAGGCCATGTCCTTATTATTTTTTTATCAGGAGAGACGTGTGTTTTACAGGACAAATAGGAAGACACGAGCATTACCCGAGTGACCCTGCCACCCAGCTTTTGCAAATCTGCAAAGGTGAGATGCCATGCCACGGAGCAGGCTTCTATTCTTGGTCCTGTCAGTAGCCCGCTAGCGGTGCTGGGTGCTCACCTTGGCTCTCTGCACCTTAGTTATGTCGTCTGTAAAACAGGGATGAGGGCGTAAAGTCTGCTTAGATTTGTGGCTGACAGAAGTAATGCAGCTGGCTGAGTTTCTGTGGGAATTGCTGTTATTCCTTCTCAGAGTCTGAATAAATTGGAGGGGCAAGTGACAACCCCACAGAGCACAGCGAGGAGGATTTCTCCTTCAAAGCCGCCAAGCTGTTGTAGAGCTCTAACCTAGGGTTCTGCGGCTGTGTGACCCCCTCTTGTGCCTCCTGTGTGAAGAAGAGTCTTCTGAGCTTTGTGTTTCTGGGATCTGTGCTTCCCCCTCACTTCCAAGTGTTCCTGCACAGCAACTGGTTTTGCAGGAGTCTCCTCCAAAGGGCTGTAAGAACAGCCAGTCACAGGCAGCATCTGCAACCAGCCACCTGCTGCAAACAGAGGGAAAGGGGAAAGATCAATCATAGAACCATAGAAACATTAGGCATTGGAAGGGACCTCGAAAGATCATCCAGTCCAATCCCTCTGCCACAGCAGGATCATCTAGACCAAGTCACATAGGAACACATCCGGGTGGGTCTTAAATGCCTTCAGAGAAAGTGACTCCACAACCTCCCTGGGCAGCCCGTTCCAGTGCTCCATCACCCTCACCATGAAGAAGTTCCTTCTGATATTTATATAGAAGCTCCTATTTTCCAGCAGCTCTCACTCATTGCCCCTCGTCCTATCACTAGATGCCACTGAGCAGAGCCTGGCTCCATCCTCCTGACACCTACCCTTCACATATTTATAAACATTAATGAAGTCACCCCTCAGTCTCCTCTTCTCCAAGGTCAAGACACCCAGCTCCCTCAGCCTCTCCTCATAAAGGAGGTTGCTCCACTTCCTTCATCATCCTCGTTGCTCTGCACTGGACTCCCCCCAGCAGCTCCGTGTCTTTCTTGAGCTGAGGGTCCCAGAACTGGACACAAGACTCCAGATGTGGTCTCACTAGGGCAGGGACCAAAATAAGCACAATATCAGGCGATAAACTTATTCACCTGGTTGGACTCCTCATCTTCTGACTCCTCTGCTTCCTTAGCCAGGAGAAGTGTCTCTGAGTGTTTTCCCTGCTGTTCTGTTCTCTGTTTATTTTGTTTCCTACCAAGTGTCTGCTACTGGCCACGTCTGAGACAGAAGCTGGGATAAATGGGCCTTGGGTCTAGCTTTGTAGAGTCGTTCTCATGCGGGAATCTCATCTTCATTATCTGAAAAATTAGGTTTCAGGTTGAGTTTTCCCCAGACTCCCCATGATGACGAATGATGTGAAGAAAACATTAAGACAAAAAGCGCTCAAAAGTGGCTGATTTCGGGTGGCGCGGGATGACAGCTTCGTATCACGGCTGAATGCAAATAGCTTCCTGCCTGCTCTCACCTTCAAATCCTTAATGGAGACAGTAAAATAAGACAAATCTTATATTAGTACACCCTGGAGCCCATCAATCATTCCCTTTCCTCAACAGAATGCAATTACCTTTGTTTATGATTTTTCCTACAGTTTTGAATCCAAACTGAACCACTTTTCAATGAATTAGGAGAAGGAGAGTTTTGAGATGCACGCACAGTTTCCCACGTTATTATCTCTGTGCTCTGAGTTCTTGATTTTTTTTTAAGGAAGAAAAATAGCAGGCAAGCATGTACATAAAGCAAATAGTTTATAACCCCCTGCCTGTGGCCAGAGCTCCACAGAAGCTGTGTTGCTTCCATTTCTCGTTGTACTTGTTTTAGGGCAATAGAAAGACAGGCTAGATGAAAGATCCAGTCATCCAACGAGGATGATGAAGCACTGGAAGGGCTGCCCAGGGTGGGTGTGGAGTCTCCTTCCCCAGAGACATTTAAAACCTGACATGTTCCTTTGTGACTGGATTCAGGTGATCCTGCTGTGGCAGGGGGATTGGACTAGATGATCTTTTGAGGTCCCTTCCCATCCCTCGTGTTCTGTGATTCTGTGGTTTGTGCTGAGCTGCTCTTTCTACCAAGGCAGATGTTGTGTTTTTGACAGCAGAAGATGAATCAGCTGTGGCTCTTTGGGCAACACTCCTCCTCTGGGCCCGTTACCTGCTGCCAATTTTTCAGAACTATGTGAGGTTTGGAGCGCTGGTGATTAGGCTTTGTACTTTTGGCACGAGGTCTGACATCTGGACCACCCAGGTGAATGTCCACTGCAGTTCAGGCATCCAGTGTCTCTACGTGCTGGGAATGCCCCATTCCAAAACAACAATCTGTGACCTCTCTGTGCTGCAGAATCTGCTTGTTCTCCAAATGCAGAAGATGACTCCTGAAAGAACAGAATAAAAGTACCACAAGTAACTTGTTGTTTTCAAAAGCCCAACCCCAGCTTGATCTAGGGGATCCTGCTCTGGCAGGGGGATTGGACCAGATGATCTTCCGAGGTCCCTTCCAACCCCTAACGTTCTGTGCTTCTGTGAAACGCGGGTGTCGCAGCGAAGACGCATTAGAAGGCAGGTTACGGCAACTGCTCCGGGGTTCTTCATCACTCGTGACTGCCGTTTAGCCTGGAGATGCCATGTTCCACCCACAAATCACATGTCCGCTCGCCAATCCCCCCAGCCACAGCCAGCCAGTAATTGTTTGCTGCACAGGCTCCGTAACACTTCATTAGTTCTGCCACACATCCACTTCCACCGAAGGGAACTTTCCAAAATTAAAAAGCACAGGGCTCCATTACACCTCCCATCTATTTTTAGCGGGGAAAAAAAAAACCAGAGGAAATGCAACGGAGGAAGAGGGCTGCTCACACCACAGTTTACAACCTGAAGCAGAAGCGCAGCCTGCGTGTCGTTGGGTTCTCTCCTGTCAATCTCACGTTTCTCCAATGAGACCGTGAGAAATGTACGAAGTTATGTGATCGTTTCTGACAGTCCTTGGCAGCTGGGCAGGCAACCGTTGGAAAGGATATCTCTCTCCCGATCCAAGATTAAATTTGGACTGAAACACAGGGCTCATTTAGGCAGCAATTAAAGGACCTTATAGACTGAGGGAGAATGAAATGATAAATGCAAAGAGGCTTATTTAATGGGGATATTAAGTAAACTGCTGGTAAAAATGCCCATTTATCATCCACTGATTCCTAATTGGTTTCCTGTTCCTGCCTGCATGTGGCATTTTCAGAAGAAATTACCTTCCTTTAGTGCGGCTGCTGCAAATGCAATAAATCAAACCCGTAGATTTCTGGCTAATTTAGATGGAGCCTAAATTGGAGCCAAAGCATGCAAGAGTGCTTGCAATTAATGTTCGTTACAACTTTCAGCCTCAAAAACAGGAAGGATCATTTTAAGGCACCGTTCCCAAGCAAGGACACTGTTTCAGGGCTTGGCCACCCTTGATGTGCTTAACAGAAATCACTTGCCTTTGAAAGCAATTGACCTTCCTGGAAACTACCTGGGAATCCTGGTTGAAATCTAGCGACCCTTGAAACAGCTGTACATCAAGATAATTAAAGAATCACATTGGGGATTGGAAGGGACCTCGAAAGATCATCCAGTTCAATCCCCCTGCCGCAGCAGGATCACCTAGATCAAGTCACAGAATCAGAGAATCATTAGGGATGGGAAGGGACCTCGAAAGATCATCTAGTCCAATCCCCCTGCCACAGCAGGATCATCTAGACCAAGTCTTAGCATCATAGACTCATTAGGGACTGGGAGGGACCTTGAAAGATCACCTAGTCCAATCCCCCTGCCACAGGAGGATCACCTAGACCAAGTTGTAGAGTTGGTCAGGGTTAGAAGGGACCACAGGTTCTCTCACCAAGCAAGCTCTCTCACCAAGCAAGCTCTCTCACCAAGCAAGCTCAACAATCTACCACTCTCAGACCTCATGGTTTCCAGAGAGGAAGATGCTTGAGTTTCCCTTAAGCCAGCTGCAGCTCGTCTGCCAAGCACTTAGTCCAATTAAGTCCCAATTTTACACCACTTTTCAGCCACATGTTACAACAAACAACAGAGTCGAAACCCACACATGGTTTCTGACTTTGGAATAATGACAATTGAAGAAGGAAAGAATTGAATTTCCTGTGGTTCCTTTTAAAAATACAAGATGTGTGATGTTCTAATGGCCTCAGATCAGCGCACATGGAATAGCGCTTGGTGCCAACCGACTGCAGGGTTGTACAGGAGTGGAGAAGTCCTGGTGTAAACAAAGAGGCAGAGCACTGCACTGAGTAGCTGGGAACTCATTACTCAGCCAAAACCGTGCACACGGCTGGTGGGAGTCACATCCACTGGCAGGAGGGGAAAGCATGTTCATGTTCAAAGCAGCTGCTGTTATCCAGCAGGGGCAAAGTGAGCAGATTCTGATCTCATAGGCCTAGAAATGAGGAGTAATTCCAGTGTTTCCATAGTGGTTGCAAAAGTGCAGAACAGTTGTGGGAAAGTCTTAATCAGCCCACAGTGTAATTGACTCCATCAAGTCCTCATGAACTCATTGGGAGCGTGACTGCAATCCCACAGACGAGCAGATTTGGTTGAGCACGTTTTGTTCCCTTTAAATGGCATCTCAATCCCACACACAGTTCATCCGCCCCAGTATCTGGAATCTTGTGTCCAGTTCTGAGCCCCTCAGCTCAAGAAAGACACAGAGCTGCTGGAGGGAGTCCACTGTAGAGCAATGAGGAGGATGAAGGAAGTGGAGCACCTCCCTGATGAAGACAGGCTGAGGGAGATGGGTCTCTTTAGCCTGGAGAAGAGGAGACTGAGGGGTGACCTCGTGAATGTCTATAAATATGTGAAGGATGGGTGTCAGGAGGATGGAGGCAGCCTCTGCAAAGTGTCATCTAGTGACGAGGGGCAATGGTTGTAAGGAGGTTCCACATCAATATAAGAAGGAACTTTTTCATGGTGAGAAGAGCCCTGGAAGGGGCTGCCCAGGGAGGCTGTGGAGTCTCCTTCACTGGAGACGTTTGAGACCCACTTGAACAAGTTTCTGTGCACCTTGGTCTAGGTCATCTAGATTCTGTGATATTTCTCTTTGTCTGCTTGTGCTTCCTTACATCACAGGCTATCGCAGATCCCAAGCCTGCTCTTTGCTGTTGGTAATTGATATGATCCTCAACTAGTGCTAGAAGTTTACCGCTCCGCTGTTATTTGCTCAGTTTTCTGAGGAATTTCAATTGTATTCCTGTAACCGTGTTTATACGTCCAATATGTGTCAAGTCTGAGGGCACCGAGAGTTTAACGGTTTCGAGTAAGTAGTGAAGTCACATCTGGAAAGCAGCATTTCTTGGAATTTGAATAATACACTCATCTTACCGTAACGCCAAACAGGAAAGGTTTCTGTATAGAAACACATAACTTTGAACAAATATTATTTGTATTCCCATCTTCAGAAGCACCAGTGCTGGAATGTGGCCAGAACATTCAGTTTAATTAGGTCATGTACTCACATCTGCTTTTTTTCCCTCCGCTCTTTATTCACCAGCTTGAATTTGGAAAGCTTTAGTACGTCGGTGAAAACAGATTTAACCCTACCGCTCAGGTTGGGGAAGGAGCAAGAGGAAGAGTATCAAATGCAAACTGAACCTGTCCTCTGCCAAGGACATGGATGTCCCTCCAATTCGTTCCCTTTTCCCACCATAGAATGATAGAATCATAGAATCAGTAGGGTTTGGAAGGGACCTCCAAAGATCATCCAGTCCAATCCCCCTGCCACAGCAGGATCACCTAGACCAAGTGGCACAGGAACATATCCAGGTGGGTCTTAAACATGTCCAGTGAAGGAGCCTCCAAGCCTTTTCCTAAGAGCCACTCCTTCTGAGCCAGCGACTTCACAGAGTTCCTCTTCCAGCGGCGGCTGGCTTCTCCACCAAGCTACTGCTCCCATATCCTTTTCTGTTGGCTGCTCTTCTTCCTTCTTAATGATTCTCCTCATTTTTTTGAAGGTTAGACTCCTTTTTAGTGAGATTGATCTTCCTCCTTTGAGACTTCCATGCTGTATAAAGAACACTAAGAGAGCTCTGAGCTCTCACTGCCAAACTCGCCCCTTACTCTTCCTGTCTTTCATCAAGGGCATTCTGGGTCATTTGCTCTGACCTCTCAGTGCCAAGCTCTCCTTCTTACTCTTCCTCTATCTTTCATCAAGGGCATTCTGGGTCATTTGATAGTAGAGAAAACACTGACTTGTGTCAGCAGCTGGGAACAGGCTGCCCAGGGAGCTGGTGGAGTCCCCATCCCTGGAGGTGTTTAAAAACCGAGTAGCTAGAGAACTTGAGGCCATGGTCTAGGGCTTAGGGAGCTGTTGGGATGAGGGCTGCACTTGATGATCCTAGAGGTCCTTTCCAGCCATGATGATTCCATTATTACAAGGGAGGAAACATGACTAGAGAATCTGAGAAAGTCCTTCCAGGCCAGTCAGGTTCTATCCTGTGGATGCTGCACCTGATAAATGTACCTATGGGTCACATCACAGAACTTCTACAAGTTCAGACTACACCTGGCTAATCCTGAGGTTTCAAAAAAACAGCTGCCAGATTCACAACAGTCCTGTGTCCTGTAAGTTATGCACCCAGCAAGGTAGAAAATAAAGGAGACAAATTAGATGCTGCTGGTTTCGGTCGGCACAGATAATCCAGACATCAACTGTTCTTGCACAGATTCACAGATGAGTAGATGGGGAAAGGAAACCAGTCTGTGTTGGTAGGAGCTCACAGTGCATTTGAGAGACAAAGGCTTCGGGAAGGTAAGTTCAGTAGATGTCCCATTCTTCCAGGCCAAGGAAAATGTCTTCCCTTCCTTTCCATCTGACCAGGGAGTGACTGGGCTGAGGACACAGATGGAACAAGTTGAGAAACGTCACTTCTGCAGTTTGAAAACACAGAAAGAAACATGAAAATTGATGTTCAAGTGGTTTCGAACTTGCCAAGAACTTGCCCTCAGTGTGGGGCTGGCAGGTCACAGATCAAGCAAGCTGGTAAACAGAAACCAGGAAAGTGGTAGAGAGCGGCCAGAGGTCCAGAGAAACTGCTAAGTGAGGCCGGTATCTGATCTTTCCTTCACAGCTCTATTGATCTGATGGAAAGGAAGGCCAGCAAACACACCAGAATGGCCACACCAGCCAGCCATCCTGATGGCAGCCCTCCAACAGGTGGAGTGGGTTATGGAAGGAAGAATCATCTGGTTTGTACAAGTTGCTGCTGGATAGTTCCCACATGTGTTAATAAAGCTGTAGGCTGTTCAGACAGCATCGCTGGGTCTGTCCTGTCTCCCCTACCCCAACCTTGAAAATACAAGATGTTAAGTAAGCCAGTCCCTGCCCGACTCAAGAAGTCCTGGCTCATCAGCAAGCCTGTGACCAGCACAGTTCAGCAAGCCTGGCTTAGTTCACAGCCAGTTCACCGGCAGTTTTCCTAAGCACTGCAGAGATCCTTCCAGCCATGCAGGGAAAAACCTGCCGACACCAGGACATGAAGGCATTCCCAATGATTCTACTGCATCTTCTAAAATGCTGTGGGGTTTTCTGAAGAGCAGTCAAGTTTACAGCCCTCTTTAATGGATTCACTCTGTCAACCAACTGCCTCTGTGGCCAAACAGACTGGAGTAATCTCTTCTTTCATTTAACAGGGTGTTAGCTTTGAAGTTTAATTATCAGGGAAAGGAACTCTTCACATTCAGGGAAACGCAGACTGAAGTACGAAATCCAGTCGGCTGCAGATCGTTTCTAGTCCATCTCAGCGCAAGGAGGAATTTCGCTTGCGTGCCTGCAGAAGTGGAATCAGGTCTGCAGACTCTCCTTGTTGCCTGTTACAATCCCAACATCCGATCCAGTCCCCACAACCCCTCGCTCACTTCCTTCCAGGCCTTGACGAGTGCTGCTCCTCCTTCCCCAGAGCGGCCCCGGGGAAAGCGGAGCTTGACTGGACTGGGTTTTTCATTTCCACTGCTGTCTGCATGGCCCTTTGGAGCATCCAGCACTGCAGCTTTGGCACAGGCATCAACCAGCACATCAAAGATTCTGAGACTTTGGGACCCGTCCCAACTGCCTGAGAACTTTCCCAAAAGACAGAGGGACCTGACTCTGCTCTTCTCACACCGAGCACTACTCTTACCTCCATGAGAGTCAGTGCGACACAATCTCCTCCTAGCACGAGCATCACCTGCCTTGCCATGCCGCAAATTGGGCTGGATCAATCCAACTGGCAAACGGAGCCCATGCAGTCCATCCATCCTGCTGCCTTTTTCCCCAGGGCCTCAAAGCAGACCAGGAGCAGTTGTCAGGAGAGCACACAGGGCACAACAGCTGTTCGGAAACCTCTTACGCCTCTGCCACATAGTTGGGTATTTGGAACTGCGAGTAGCCGCAGCCACATCGGACTTGGAGACAGACCCCAGGCTGGCATTCAGCCCCAGACTGACTGAGAAAGTTGGGACTGAGTTTTAATGATCCTGGGGAGGAAAGGAAAGAGCAACACACGCCATGTACATCTCTGCACCAAGGCAGATCTGCTTGGGAGGGTGCTTGCTTCTCAGGATTTGAGGCTCTGTGGATATTAAGCCTGATGGCTCATAAACAGATTTCAAGCCTTCTCTGAAAATGTCACTGCACTTCATCCAAACAGTCCAAATCTGGTGACAATCACACCAGTCTTTTCCAAATTTATGAATGGCCCTTCCTCCCAGCCCCTACTCTCAGCTCATGGGCTTGAACGTCACGGGTATTTCTGACAGCCTGCTTCTCGAGCAGTGCTTACGATGCTGTATTTTCACAGTGGGCAAAAACGTTCCTCTTGTTCACCTCTAATTCCTAAAATAAGGCTGAGGATTTTATTTAAACATTCCCTGTGCACTGTAAAAACTAGCCACTCCTTTGCCAATAGGAGCGATTAGCACAACTGACCACACTAATTATTTCAAATCTCAAGATAGGTTTTTTCAGAAGTCATTCCACATCATTGAAAAAACACAATTAACTGGACTCGGCTACCAACTGCATCGTCGTGTCTTACCACATTATTTTAGGATGAGGGATTACAGTGCACTGTCAGCAAGCTTGCTGATGGCACAAAGCTGGGAGGAGTAGCCAGCAGGCTGTGCTGCCATCCAGTGGGACCTGGACTGGCTGGAGAGCTGGGTGGGGAAAAATGTAATGAACTACAACAAGAGTCTGGCATCTGGGCAAGAACAGCCCCAGCAGGTTGGGGACTGACCTGTTGGAGAGCAGCAGAGGAGAAAGGGACCTGGGGGTCCTGGTGGACAGCAGGATGGCCATGAGCCAGCAATGTATACTTGTGGTCAAGAGGACCAACGGCATCCTGAGGTGGATCAGAAGGGGAGTGCTTAGTAGATCAAGAGAGGTTCTTCTCCCCCTCTACTCTACTCTGATGAGATCACATCTGGAATATTGTGTCCAGCTCTGGGCCCCTCATTTCAAGAAAGACACACAGCTGCTGGAGAGAGTCCAGCATACAGCCACAAAGATGATGACGGGAGAGGAACATCTCTCTGATGAGAAAAGGCTGAGGTAGCCAGGACTCTTGAGCTTGGAGGAGACTGAGGAGTGACCTCATTAATGTTGATCAATATGTTAAGGGTGGGTGTCAGGAGGATGGAGCCAGGCTCTGCTCAGTCTCATCTAATGATAGGGCAAGAGGCAGTGGGTGTCAGCTGGAGCAGAGGAGGTTCCACATCAATAACAGAAGGAACTTCCTCACGGTGAAGGTGATGGAGCACTGGAAGGGGCTGCCCAGGGAAGTTGTGGAGTCTCCTTCTCTGGAGATTGATAAAACCCACCTGGATATGTTCCTGCATGTCTTGATCTAGGGGATCCTGCTGTGGTGGGGGGATTGGACTGGATGATCTTTCAAGGTCCCTTCCAATCCCTAATGATTATATGATTCTATGTGTATGTGCGGAGTTTCTGCTAAACAGTTCTGCACCAGATGATCTTTCGAGGTCCCTTCCAATCCCCAACATTGTGTGATTCTATGATTCTCCCCCAAAATGAGAAGGACAGGTAGAGAGACAAACATTTATTTAAAATGAAGAAAAAACCCGATCTCACTTCTGACAGAAACATCCCCTTTAGCTAAAAGAAGGCAAATCGGATGCAATAATTAGGATGAGCTATTCACTATGCAAATCAGTTCCTGTGGATGGCTTGAGAGCTGCTGAAGGTTATGCAGCAGGTTTTTCCAGAGACAGTGGATTCCTTCAAACAAAAAAAACCATCCTGGAAGAAAGGCACAATGGAAGGACTTGGCCCTGCCCTTTCGGAGAACATCTCGGTGACGCGGAGCTTGCTAAAAAAATGTAAATGATTCAAAGAAAGGCTAAGCAGGGCTGTACATCAAGCGCCATGATTTCATCACCCACTTTAATCACAGGCTGCTGCTCGGAATGGCTTGGGATGTTGGTTGTTACAGAAGAGGTTTCTGTACCATTATTAGCACCTCTGAGCAAATGCAGTGAGCAGGGGGGGAATAAAAAAAGAGACAGCGGGGGGAAGAGAGAGTGAGCGCGAGGAAAATGTAGCAGCGGTTAAAGCATAGTTTAATAACTCCAATCTCAGTCACTTTTTTCATATGTATTGTATGTGCAAGTCCATAGTACAGCATAATGTGTCATAATTTGGCCTCCAATTCTGACAGCACTGCTTGACTTGGGCATTAAATCATTGCCCCAAGGAATTCACATTCTGGCAATTCCTGATGGTAGGACTGTCATCTCCTCCCACACATGACCTATCATTTTTGACATGATTGAATCAAAATTAGTCAGTACATTTAGATGTAAATTAGAGACATCCAAGAATAATAATGAGCACAAAAATATAGCTCTGTGTAATTGACACGGCAACAGCTTAGTACAGGCTGCTTGCACAGTCTCCTCGAAATTATTAATATCATGATAACAGGAATTCTGTATCAAAAAAGTGAGGAAACTTTTCCCTTTTTATTTTTTTTAAAGGAGAATATTTAACTAACCCCGAAACCCTATATAAATCTATATGTGTTTTCTCAGCCAGCACTTGCATTATCTGGGCGCTCTTAACCCGAGACAGATGTAACCGGCCAGCCAAGGAGCACACCAGAGCTCTCATGTCCTGCCCCACCTCATGTTCCATTCCTCTACCTTCCCTATCATTTTCCACCACTGGTCACTGCCTGTCATGGTGCCACTGGACCAGGAGCATTGCCAGGATCCTTGATGTGGAATGGCCACTAACTTCAGGGGGCGGCACCTTACAAAACCAAGCAGGACCCTTGTGCGTTTCCCAGCGATACCCCATGGGGACATCGTGCCTAGCGGTACTTTATCCTTACAAGCTCCTTATTTGTGCATTTGCACTGACCCAGCAGGATGATGTTGTCAGACAGGTACCAGAAGCCACTCACATGCCACACTGCGGGCCCAGCTCTCCCCACACTCTGCCCTGTGCAGATGGACAGCTCCAGACGGATGGGGCTCCACCTGTCCTCAGGCTTGGTTGCCCTTTCCCATCCTTAGGGAGCACTCAAGGGAGGAATCATAGGATCATCAGGGATTGGAAGGGACCTCAAAATTCATCTAGTCCAGTCCTCCAGCCAGAACAGGACCACCTAGAGCAAGTCACACAAAGCCTGAAGCTCTTCAAGCAAAACTACCCCATGTCTTCCCCAGAGCTCTTTTGTCCACCAGGCAAATGGCCCTCCATATTGCCACCACCTGAGGGACAACCCTCCACATGGGTGGTTGTGAGGGCTACAAGAAACGGCTGCAGACTTCAGGCAGGAGAGACATCCCCGACCCAGTGCAAAGTGCAGTGCATACCACCACCAACCCTACGGCCCCCCGAAGTACATTTTGTTCAGGCAGGAAGAGGGGGAAACACAATGAGCTCTTTTTAATCCTTTCCCCATTTCCAAAAGGTTCGGTCCACCTCAGGGTTGGCGCACGCCTGAGGGAAAGGGTAGACCCGAAGACCAGAGCCACTGTGCACCCCAAACAGGCGCAGACTTAAGAAAAACATCCAACCAGTTTCAGCCTTGTCCCTACAAAAGTCCATTTAACGTCTCTGGACACATTAGGTTTGCTGCTGTCACTGTCCTGGAGGAAGAGCTGCCCACCAGCATCCGCTCTCAGGCTCCATCACAAGTCAAGAGTCTGATTTTCTTCCTGTGTGCCCCACAGGGAAAAACAGGGAATTTTTTAGGACAAAAACAATCCAGCGAGCCTTCGTGGGTTTTTTTTTTTCCACGGTGTGGTGGGAGCACTTACATGTGTTAATGTGGCACTCCGTGATCTTGCTAACCCAAGTCTGTATTGCTACCTTGAAGCAAACCTAAAATCTCCTGGGGTCATGCCAACATCTCAATGGTTGCGTGCTGAGTACCTTCCGAAAGTCTTTGATTACCATGTTGCCGGGGGAAAAAAAGAAATTAGCTGGAACAATTTCTGTGTCAGTCGCGTGTGATGAAAGAGGAAGTGCCCAAGATGACTATGTCCTCGATGCGCTTGCCATAGCTTCACTCAACAGAGATGTTAATATCTAGAGCAACCAGGTGAAGCGAGTGTCAAGGCTGTTTTATTGGAATGTGTTTTTCTGGGAGCCGCAAATCACAAAAGCATTTCTGGAGCGACGTCGCAAACACGACAGAAGGTCCCCTGCACAGGCTGCGTGCGGGCAGAAGCACCGCTCAGCGACACAAGCGCCAGGGAGGAAGAAAATTGCCCCTCTCGCAACTCATTTCTCAGGGCTGGTTAGTAGCTCACACCCTGAACGCGGCGGTTCTCAGGTGCTTAGCATCTCGGAGAACATGGCTAATGAGCACACATGATTGGTGTTTCATTTAAATAGCAAAGCTCACCGGGCAGAGAACGCTCACGGCATACACGGCCCCGCTAGCTCTGCTTGAGACAATAAAAACAAAATCCAGGAGAGTTTCTGTGAAAGGAGAAAAGCACAAGCAGTTCTTGAGGGAGCTTGGAGAAGGGGAGACTGAGGGGTGACCTCATTAATGTCTATAAATATGTGAAGGGTGGGTGTCAGGAGGATGGAGTCAGGCTCTGCTCAATGTCATCTAGTGATAGGATGAGGGACAATGGGTGTCAGCTGGAACAGAGGAGGTTCCATATAAATATCAGAAGGGACTTCTTCACAGTGAGGGTGACAGAGCCCTGGAATGGACTGCCCAAGATGGGTTGTGGAGTCTCCTTCACTGGAGACATTTAAAACCCGCCTGGATGTGTTCCTGTGCGACTTGGTCTGGGTGATCCTGCTGTGCCAGGGGGATTGGACTAGATGATCTCTTGAGGTCCCTTCCAATCCCTAATGATTCTATGATTATATCATCCCAGTTATAACACCAGTATAACACCAGTTCTGATAACCCCTCCTGCAGTCTGCACAACATGAAGCAATTCAAGAACTCAGGGTAAGGTCAGAATTCAACATCTCCAAGCAGCAGCAGAAAAGAAATACTGTTTTTTACAATCAGTGCTCCAACAAGGCCAAACAGACCACAGACCCCGTACGTTTGGAATTGTTCAACTGACTCTCCCAAGAGAGTGCACCTCACTCTTGAGCCCTACCCTTAAAAAACCCTAGAGTGTTGACAGAGTAAACCTTGCCTGTGCTGTGCAGTGCTTCCCCACGCAACAAAGCAAAAAATGCTTTCTTCCTCACCATCATGAGTTAATCCCTGACCCCCTGACATCACAAAACTCATATGAGAACCAATGGACATCCCTCTCCATTGCTCTATAAATAGCATGTGAGAGGGCTGAGCCGGGGACTCTCCCCTTGCTCTCCTGCCATGTGGACCCAGTGAAGGATAATCCCTCTCTGTTTTCTTCCCTGATGGCTTATAACTTGCATTTCTTATGATTTTACTCATCTTTTCCCCATTCCAAATCCACTCTGTGTATTATTTTATCTCCATACTCATTTCCCTTTTCTTTCCTTCTTTCTCTCTCCTATTTTTCTGTCTTCCTATCTCAAGTAGTTAAAGTCTTCCTATCTCAAGTAAAGTCTTTCTATCTCAAGTAGTTAAAACTACCACCGTTTGAAAAAAGAGGTGTGTGTGTGGGAAGAGCCTTTCCTATTTTTTTTCTCTCTTTACTCTGGGAAAGTGGAGAGAATTCCTTTGTTAGAGTTTCACGTGTTGCTGTTGTCATGTCTGCAGTGGAGAAGGGGTTGGATCCGTTTCGCAGGTGGTTTTACTCTTCACCTTTTTTCTAACTGTTTCTTGTTCTCTGTTGATCAAGGTTTTTTAGTTGTCTTTGCTATAAGATTGTCCTTGGTTTTATTGTGTTTCAATGACCCTGGGAAATCAAAACTGGGACACTCACCAGGAACGCACGGGTGGAATTTCCTACGTGAAGGACAAGAGGTTCTCAGTTGGTGCCTGCAGAATCAGGGCCCTATTCTTCAGTCGTACAGCTGGCTGTGTAGAGCTTGGCAGATTAACTGCCAAAGAAACCCTTTTACTTTTAGATCTGCCTTTTTTTCCCTTGTCCTACCCTAATGGTACCAAGGAAACCAAATGCAAAAAACAAAGGTATTAAACATTACATTATAAGAGGAAGCATAAAGAGCCTTGATAAGCCTGACAAGCCAGTCTAGTGGGGAAATATTACAAAAATAACTCCCTTGCAAACTTCAGCTGTGTTCTTTTGAAACAAGTCTTCAAAAATTGAGGCAAATCCCACCTCAGTTTGGCACGCAGCAATAATAAAACACACGTGCGATATACAAAACTGTCTGGCAAACAGATCAACCAAGCTACATCAAATCAGGTAGCCAGCACCTACCTAGTTTGTCAGACACGTTCAGGGGAGCAGCTTGGTTCTTGGAAGTGTCATTAGGTGCATAAGCAGCCTGCTCTGACATTACTTGCTGAGGAAGAGCCTGATACAGTCGGAAGTAGAGGGTCCCTCGGATGCATTTTGAAGCAGAGAGGAAGGCAGGCTGTACAGCTGTATTTAATGATTGTCTCTACATGGTATCAATGACTGGTCTAAGTAGGACAAGGTGAAAACCCGCCTCCAGCTCTGTACAGGCAGGAAAGCAGAGTGTGTGTTTGTTATCACCCTGGTGAACAGAAATTCACAAGTAAAACAATCCTACATTGTTATTAATAGGGCAGCTCCAAATCCACCTGCTAAGAAAAATATCGGCATCTTACAAAAGCACTTTGGCTAAACTATAAACCACATAGAATCACACATGAAACAAATTCTTTGGTAGAAGCTACTTGAATCTCTTCTGCATCTTTAGGTATCTTCCCTTGTGCTTCTACTAGAGCAAATGGAAAACAATTTTCATGTTTTGGAATCGTCCAATTTAATAGTCTTCATCGCATCAGGGAAGAAATCTGTCATTGCAGAGCCCTGCAGAGGTGACAGAAAAACTGACTTCATCGCCGGATTGTGTTCTGTTTGCCTCAAGTAACCAGGCTTCGTGAGTGGCAAGAAGGACTCTACAAATAGCATTTAACTTTCTGAAAAATAAAAACCTTCCTTCCCCATCTGACCTTTGAAATTAACTGGCACCTTCTGGTTTGTAGAAGATGCCACAGAGTGTCACGGCAGGATTCATGCAGCCCCTGATCGTGGCTGCGTCACAGAAGGCTGCGTTCTGTAATGTCCTTAGCAAATTAGCAGACACCAAAGGGGTTTGCAGGAGAAAGAAAAACCAAGGTTCGCATTCAAATGACTTCTCTTGGATGTTCCTTAAGGTTTTTCATGGTGCCTAACATCAATCTGATGCCTCTCCTTATAAGGGAGGTGCTCCACCTCCTTCATCATCCTCATTGCTCTACACTGGACCATCTCCAGCAGCTCCACAGCCCTCTTGAGCTGAGGAACCCAGAACTGGACACAATACTCCAGGTGTGGTCTCACCAGGGCAGACTAGAGGGGGAGAAAAACCTCTCTTGATCTGCTAACCACCCCCCTTCTGAAACACCCCAGGATGCTGTTGGCCCTCTTGGCCACAAAAGCACACTTCATCTCAAAACTACAACAGAGAAACAGCAAAACAAGACTTGTTCACCCTCTCCATGTACTCCTTGCTTGTAGAAGTGCATTTGGCAAGGACAGGTGTGTTGTCTTGAAGGTTATGGGGTAGATAAATGGTTTGTGTAGGAGCTGTAACTGGCTTTATTACACTGCTCCAGTTCAAAATATTTTCCTGAGACCGTGTTAGTTCTCATCGAGATTTCAAAACCTCCTCTTTGTTCACACATACTCAAAACCAAAAAATGTAGTACTGTGTGTCACGAAAAGATCATCCTTACATTCCCCTGGCAAACTTGGAATACACTGCCAGATGCACAATTTCCTTCCCCAAGCCCTTTGCACACACTGTGCATCTGCATCTCAAATACCCTTGTTCCTGAATGTTGCACCTGCTCTTAGCTCGATGCTACAGATGTTTTTCACACCAGACGTTAAAGAAATGAGCTCGGTCGGCTGCAGCACAGTTGGTCTTCTCTTGGACTTGTTTTAGTTAGTTAGTTTAACTTGGTTCATTCCATGACTCTTTCATCTACAAATTAAATGTCTTAACGTCTTCTCTGGAGATGTTTAAAACTCGCCTGGAGGAACTTCTTCACAGTGAGGGTGACAGAGCCCTGGAACAGGCTGCCCAGAGGGGGTTGTAGAGTCTCCTTCTCTGGAGATGTTTAAGACCCTCCTGGAAATGTTCCTGTGTGACTTTGTCTAGGTGATCCTGCTGTGGCAGGGGGATTGGACTGGATGATCTTTCAAGGTCCCTTCCAATCCCTCAAGTTCTGTGATGCTGTGACTTGGTCTAGATGATCCTGCTGTGGCAGAGGGATTGGACTAGATGAACCCTCGAGGTCCCTTCCAATCCCTAATGTTCTGTGATTCTGTGACTTGGTCTAGATGATCCTGCTGCATCAGGGGGATTGGACTAGATGATCTTTTGAGGTCCCTTCCAATCCCCAATGTTCTGTGATTCTGTGATGAGCATGCTGCACACACTTCCAGCTAAAAGAGGAGCTGGAGATATTGAGCCCAAGCCACTCTGAACAAACATGCTTCTCTTTTCATCACAAGCACAATAAACCAGAACTTACCTTTTCTCCTGACTGTAAAAAACTGACCAGGAACCAAAACTTTGTGGCTGCTTCAAACAAGTTCTAATTCCCTTCACAGTAACAAATGCATTTTTGTATGAAATACAGACTTCATCACGGAGAGGAAGACAGCAGCTTTTGCCTGGCAAGAAACACTGGATCATTCCTGAAGGAAACGATCACACGGAAAACAACAAGCCCATAGTTTAGGTTTTGGATGCTCCGAAGACAACCCCTGTTGATCATTTCTCTTCTTGCATATCTGATCATAAGTTAAACACATGAACTCTGAGACAGTCATCATTAGGCTTCAGAGTCAACAAGTATTGAAGTGAAAGGAGTGAATATAGGCCATTCTGAGCTGCTGTCTCCAGTTATTACAGAAGCTAGAGGCAACACGGCATCAATTTGCTGTCAGTCCAAGTGGGGAAGGCTATTTTTGCAATTATATGCTAGAGGCTATTTTTAATGAAGGATTAGAATTTGGAGCACAAGATGACAGCTTCCTAAAACAATAGGGCTTGTTCAGCTGCTGTGAGCCAACATCATTCACCCACCGAGTCGTGGTCCTGATCCGTCAAAGCCACTGGATCTTCAAGGAGACTATTTGCATATTTTTCAGTTTTATTACTTGAGCATCTGGGAGCTTTTTGTCCTGGGCAAGAATGCCCCTGTGAAAGGCATGAACAACAGCAAAACAGCTCTGGCCGTAACAGCTTCCAGTCTAAACTTTCTTCAAGTTTAGGGTTCTGATGGATTGACCACTTCCCACGTCTCCTGATCTGTTTCTAGTCATGGAGATGTTATGAGATAGCAGGGGAGGGCGGTGTTCCTCGGTTCCAAAATGCACCGCTTCAACGAAAAACAACCAAGGAAAAAACCAGCTGGGGAGAAGATCTTAAATGACAGTAGGAAATCCATTCTTGGACCAGAATATGAGTAGGAAAACATCATTGACCAGCCCACAGCCCTGAATCCAAGGTGGTGTCTTGTGCATCTAAGAATTAAGAACACTTTCTGCAATAATCTGTTCTTGAAAGCGTAATATTTATTTTGAAAGACTCTTCTAAGGAGTCTGCAGTTTGGCTTCCAAAGCCACCAGGCTCTTTGCTGTTTAATTAATTTCCTCCACTAAAATAGACGGCTTGTTCCTTGGCTGAAAGCAACAGTCTTATTGAGAGGAGTGAGCTGGATTCTTCACAGAATCACAGAACATTAGGGATTGGAAGGGACCTCGAAAGATCATCCAGGCCAATCCTCCTGCCAGAGCAGGGTCTTAGCTGCCAATCCTTGAGCTCAGTGAAGTAGCAGAATTAAAATGGGCTTAAGTTGTCATTTTTGGAAAAGCTCTGCTCCCCTTAATGTTTTGGCTCATCGCAACACAGACTGTTGACATGTACAAAAATCTAATGCAACACGGTGAGGCAAATTATTTGGCCAGTGTCACTCTGCAGAAGTCTGTCACCGAGTTAATACCCAGATTTGATAGATTTGGGGAAAATGTCATTGTACATCCAGCGCTCAGGCTCCTTCTGCTGGGAATGCAGTGAAAGCTGTTGGACCTCTTGCATGACACAGAATAGCCGAACAGGCAATTACCCTGCAGTTTTATGGCCATAACATACCATGTGATTACAGAATATTGCTCAGAAATGTCTGCAGATAAATTAAAATAAACAAACTCCAGCACGACTGCAGCTCAACGGGAACTCAAAGTGTTTTACCGTAGCAAAAAAAGCACTGCTCTCACGTGTTTAAACATGGGAGGCAGGAACAAGGTGGTTTATGACGTTGGTGAATAGATCACAGAATCATGGAGCACTTCCTCCAGGTTCTCCATGATGCCTAACATCAGTCTGACATTAGGCATCAGAAGCCTAACACTAGCTCCACTTCACAGAATCACAGAATCATTAGGGATTGGAAGGGACCTGGAAAGAACATCTAGTCCAATCCCCCTGCCACAGCAGCATCACAGAACCACAAAACATTAGGGATTGGAAGGGACCTGGAAAGATCATCTAGTCCAATCCCCCACCACAGCAGGATCACCTAGACCAAGTGGCACAGGAACACAGCCAGGTGGGTTTTAAATATCTTCAGAGCAGGAGACTTTACAACCACCCTGGGCAGCCCCATCCAATGCTCTGTCACCCTCACTGGGAAGAAGTTTCTTCTGATATTTATATGGAACCTTCTCTGTTGCATCTCACACCCATTGCCCCTTGTCCTATCACTAGATGACACTGAGCAGAGCTTGGCTCCATCTTCCTGACACCCTCCCTTCACCATCTTCGTGGCTCTGCGCTGGACTCTCTCCAGCAGCTCTGTGCCTTTCAGGAACTGAGTGGCCCAGAACTCTTCAAAGATCTCAGGATGAGTATTCAGATGCTGAGGCATCCAAAACCACTTAACTGCTTTGGATAAAACTTGAGCTAAAAATATACCAAAGTGAATAGACTGATCCCAGCTACTTGACCTCAAAATCAACCGTTGCCTTTCCGAGGCCAAGAGCAGGGCTGAGTTTCTCTGATGAAGTGTTCTCCAAAAGGAACTCATTGCATCTGACGGAAAATTAACACAGGACAAAGAAGATCACAAAAGACAATGACCTTTCTCCTATATAAATATTTAATCATGTACTTGACCTCACTGGATTACAAATTAACAGTAATTGGGACCCAAAAGGTTTCCTCCTCTTAACAGTTTCTTTGCAGTTGAACATGTTATTAAATTGGTTCAACTATTATTTCTTTTCTTGAGTAGAAGGGAATTTGTTACCCATGAAAAATATATTGAGGGACCTCAGGATGACTGCCCTCCTTCCCACCAGTCTGCTGAACCTGTTCCATACAAAGCAAATCACCCATCCTACCTAAGCTTCATTGGAAAGTGCTGTAGACATGAAGCACGAGGCCGTTTGTTCTGGAACCCAGATCCCACAGAGTGGGCGAGGTGCTTACGGACCCCTGTTCATATCCTTTCCTTCTTGCACACATAGGCAACAGAAAGACAGAAACTTCCCACGAAGCTTTTGAATGTCTCCCAAAGCAGCAAAGGATGGATTTTGATCTAAGCTGGGACCTCAAATCCGTTCAAGACGATGATTTTTCAGCCTGGGCATTCTGTTTGCAAACATGCCGTGGCGCATGCCACGAGGGATGCAGGGGCAGGCTTGTCCACTCACACAGCTCATGAGTCTGTAAGCGGCACGCAGGCTAAACCACCGCTGAAGTTTCCAAGAGGATTTTGATTTGCCCCAGGCTTTCTGACTCTGAAGAAATGGTGGGGGCTTTTTTCTTCATCATTACTGCAGTCTCTGCTGCTTAAGTTGTGTTTTTATCAACAACGCAAGCGGTCACCGTGCAATTGCAATGAAGCAATGTCAATAAAGCAGATACGTCCCCATGCCACTGGATCTAGGTGGTCGTGCTGTGGTGGGGGGACTGGACTGGATGACGATACTCCAGATGTGGTCTCACCAGGGCAGAGTAGAGAGGGAGAAGAACCTCTCTTGATCTGCTAACCACCCCCATTCTGATCCACCCCGGGATGCTGTTGGCCCTCTTGGCCACAAGAGCACACTGCTGGCTCATAGTCATCCTGCTGTCCACCAGGACCCCCAGGTCGCTAAGAGAGATGGGTCTCTCTAGCTTGGAGGAGACTGAGGGGTGACCTCATTCATGTCAAGGGTGGGTGACAGAAGGATGGAGCCAGGCTCTGCTCAGTGTCATCTAGTGATAGGACAAGGGGCAGTGGGTGTGAGCTGGAACAGAGGAGGTTCCATATAAATATGAGAAGGACCTTCTTCACAGTGAGGGTGATGGAGATGGGGATCTATTCCCTTTCTTAACAGTTACACATCAGTTGCAAGATGGTTGATCACCACTAAACCCGTGGTCTTTTCAATTAGTCATGTGTCTTGAGAGATGCTATGCTTATCCACACAAATCATGTTTCACTTCTGATTTTGGAACCTGGAACACATGAATAATAGAGATAGTTCAGTCCAACTCACTGAGATCAACTTGATGCACATGAACCTGTCTTTATTTATCAATTATGATGTTTCTCTTCATCTCTAACTAAAGTACAGCTTCAACAATGAGTTTTGATTAGCATCAACTAATAGGTATGAGTTTCTGCTAGTGAGTCCACGATGTGCGTGCCAGTAAGTTCTTTACATTAACTCTTGCCTTACTGTGATAATCATAGAATCATCAGGGATTGGAAGGGACCTCGAAAGATGATTGTCATCCCTGGGGTTTTTTTTATGGAGCTCCAGATAGAATCATAGAATCATACAGATTGGAAGATTCAGTGTGAGCATGAGAAGCGTCAGCTTCTATCATCCACTGATTACAGTCCACAAAATCAGAATTATTTAAGTGGGAAAAGTCCTTTAAGGTCATTGAGTCCAACTGTCCCCCAGCACTGCCAAGTCAGCACTAAAGGGTGGCCCACAGCCTGACGTTCATGTGTATTTTAAATATCTCCAGGGATGTGACTCCACCACTTCCCCAAGCAATCTGTGCCAATGCCTGAAAGCTTTTTTGGTGAGGAATTTATTCATAATGCTCAGTCTAAACCTCCCCTAGCACAGCTTGAGGCTGTTTCCTCTTGTCCTGTTGCTTGTTACTTGGATGAAAAGGCCAACACCCACCTCACCACAAACTCTCTCTACAGAGAGCAACAAGGCCTCTTCTGAGCCTCCTTGTCTCCAGGCTGAACAACCCCAGCTCCCTCACCTGCTTCTCACAGGACTCATGTACCCTTAACCACTCACTGGCTCCACTGTCCTCGGGACGTGCTGGAGCACCTCAGTGGCCTTCCTGAGTACAAGGGGACAATCACTTATCTACTCCTGCTGGGTCCACTACTCTTACTACAAGCCAGGATGCTGCAGGCCTTCTTGGCCACCTGGGCACACTGGGGGCTTGTTTTCAGCCAGCTGTCGACAAATCCCCACAGGTCCTTTTCCAGTGGGCAGCTCTCCAGCCACTCTTCCCCAGTCCCGTGGGGTTGTGTAGGCCCAAGTGCGGAGCCCAGCACTGGGCCTTGCTGGGCCTCACGCAACAGGCCTTGGCCCACTGATCCAGCCTGTCCTGATCCCTCCAGCCTGTCCAGAGTACACCAGCACTCCAGACCAACCTGCTGGTGTCTGCAAACACAGAATCATAGAATCATTAGGGATCAGAAGGGATCTCAAAAGACCATCCAGTCCAATCCCCCTGACACAGCAGGATCACCCAGACCACGTCCAGGCGGGTTTTAAACATCTCCAGAGAAGGAGACTCCACAACCCCCCTGCGCAGCCTGTTCCAGTGCTCCATTACCCTCACTGTGAAGAAGTTCAACATACTGAAGGTACATCAGATCCCTTCATCCAGATCATTAACAGAGATATTAAGCAGATCTGGCCCCAGTACTGAGACCTGAGAACACCACTTGTGGCCGGCCACCAGCTGTGTTTAACTCTGTCACCACTCTCCAGGCTTGGCCATCCAGACAGCGATGTGGATGCTTGTCCCAGCTATGAGGAAAATCACAGTGCAGAATCACAGAACATCAGGGATTGGAAGTGACCTCAAAAGATCATCCAGTCCAATCCCCCTGCCAGAGCAAGATCACCTAGACCAAGTCGCACAGGAACATGTCCAGGTGGGTTCTAAAGTTCTCTGGAAAAGGAAAAATGCTATGAAAATGCCGTAGAAATATGACTGCTTGCACAACTCATCCCATGTCCCAGGTAAATACAGAGCTTCAAACACTCATAATTGTCCTACATTCTGTAACAGCTCACTCCAGGTCTCCTGGATGCATGTTTTCAAACAAAGCTGCATGCTTACAATTGCTAGTTGATGTCATACGTAGATATCCACATTCACAGCCTGTTCAAAAATGCTGGGCAGAGTTTTGCCAAGTCCTTTCTCATGTTTCATAAGAAGCAACCTATGCTTAGTGTCTTGTCTGTCAATTCTAGATAAAATCTAGATAGCCAGAGCAGAGCAACAAGGATGATGAAGGAAGTTGAGCACCTCCCTTATGGGGAAAGGCTGAGGGAGTTAGGTCTCTTTAGTTTGGAGGAGACTGAGGGGTGACCACAATAATGTCTATAAATATGTGAAGGGTGGGTGTCAGGAGGACAGAGCCAGGCCCTTCTCTGTGTCATCTAATGATAGGACAAGGGGCAGTGGGTGTGAGCTGGAACAGAGGAGGTTCCATATAAATATCAGAAATAACTTCTTCCCAGTGAGGGTGATGGAACACAGGAACGGACTGACCAAGGGGTTGTGGAGTCTCCTTCTCTGGAGATGTTTAAAACCTGCCCGGATGTGTTCCTGTGTGACTTGGTCTAGGTGATGCTGCTGTGGCAGGGGGATTGGACTGGATGATCTTTTGAGGTCCCTTCCAATCCCTAACGATTCTATGATTCCATGAAATGTTCTGTGGCTGTTGCATGTTAGAATACACGTTCCTACACCTGTCTTGTGCCGCTGCCGTAGCCCTCGAGGTTTCTGTTTAGACAAACTGATTCATTTTGTGTTGGGTTGGTTTTTTTTTTCATTAGCTTGAGATTGACAATTTGGTTGCTGTTCTATTTGAGGCTGTTTCTTCTTGCCGTTTCCAGTACTCTCCACAATCATTCCTGATGTTCAATAGCAGGGCTGCCCCGTTCCATTATGGCACTCACGTGTATTTTCATCCCTGGGAGACCTCCTAGTGTTTGGGTCGCTGCGCTGCAATACGCCTCTGGTGCTAAATGGATTCCAAAAGGCAATCTTGGGAAGGAGCATCTGCAAAATGGTGATTTGAAAGCAAATTTCTAAGTGTTCAGTGTCCAGGGGAATCTGCCAAAACCCTGCCTCTGTATTTAATCTTCTGAAGAACTTGGCTTCTGCCGTCTCAGCAAGCATTTTGTTCCTTGAGAGCAAATGGAAATGTTTCCCTTTTTAAATCATCTTGTTCAGCATCTTGTGGTCACTGCAAAATCTAAGACCAGTCCTTTTTTGCTATTGTAGCCCCGTAGCTCCAAAGAACAAGCCTGTTTTATTGCCCTGGCTGGTCCTGTGAATGAAGCCATCTGTTGTCATGTTTTGCTGCATTTTTATTAGTGCCACATGTAAGAGATTCTGTGTCTTCCATTAACGGTACCTTGAGTGGCACCAGGTGACCCCTTTATTCTGCAAGCGCACTTCACCTCGTGTGCTGGTACATTCATGTCTGGTTCAGGTTTGTTCCTGGGACTATGAATCTCTTGAGCTCTGGCACACATTCCAGTGACGAGACCAAGCTTATGTCCGTGGACTACTCGCTCTCCTTAGCGTCTTGTCTTACTCTTTGTGCCTTTGAATGTCAGTGACACTTCACACTTAGCCAGGCCTGGAATTTGTCCCTTGCTTTCAGATTTCAGCCTCACCTTTGACTTCTCCAGCTTCAGACTTTCTTTTGAACAAGTGCGCTCCAGTTTCTCTCACTTCTTTCATTTGTGCTCCTGGGCCTAATTTGTGCATCACATGGAGGCCATTTGTGCTTTGTTTTATTAGCCATTCCTTTGACTTTGCAGCATCTTTGCTGAGCAAATGCACAGCTCACCTCTGCACATTATTTATTCATTTCACTGCCTGCTCCAGCCTGATAGGTTTTGCAAACACAAGGCTTCCTCTCCTGTCCTGATATTGGCAGTTACACTAGACTTTTTAATATTCATTTGCAACGGCTGACAAAGCCACGTCTGACTTTTTTTTTAAGGAAAAAGGTGCCTGCATTTCTCCTGCAGACCCGTGTGACTGGTGTCCACAGTCATGGGCACAAACATCGGCTCTTCAGAGGATTTTCAACATCCACGTTCAGTTTTGAACAAGGGCACTGAATTCACAAGGACCAGCCTGGTGGTTTTTGAGTCCTTGATAAATTACTCTGTTGTTCCATCTGTATTATTGATAACACCTCTTCTAGAGGCTTTTTCTGTTCCCTAGGAGGACTTTGATGATCAAATGTCCATTTCTTCTGCTTTGGTCCTGGTGGACAGCAGGATGACCAGCAGCCAGCAATGTGCCCTTGTGGCCAAAAAGGCCAACAGAATCCTGGGGTGGATCAGTTGGAGAGTAGGGCAGGAGAAAGGGACCTGGTGCTCCTGGTGGACAGCCGGATGACTGTGAGCCAGCAGTGTGCCCTTGTGGCCAAGAAGGCCAACGGCATCCTGGGGTGGATCAGAATGGGGGTGGTTAGTAGATCAAGAGAGGTTGTCCTTATCCTGTACTCTGCCCTGGTGAGACTGTATCTGGAATCTTGCGTCCAGTTCTGGGCCACTCAGTTCCAGAAGGACACAGAACTGCAGGACAGAATCCAGCGCAGAGCAACGAGAATGATGGAGTGGAACAACTCCCTCATGAAGAAACGCTGAGGGAGCTGGGTCTCTTGAGCTTGGAGAAGAGGAGACTGAGGGGTGACCTCATTAATGTCGCCATTATTAATGGGTGTCAGGAAGATGGAGGCAGGCTCTGCTCAGTGTCATCTAGTGATAGGACAAGTGGCAATGGGTGTGAGCTGGAACAGAGGTGATCCTACATCGGTATAAGAAGGACCTTCTTCACAGTGAGGGTGACAGAGCACTGGAACAGGCTGCCCAGAGGAGTTGTGGAGTCTCCTTCTCTGGAGACATTTAAAACCCACCTGGACATGTTCCTGTGCAACTTGGTCTAGGTGATCCTGCTGTGGCAGGAGGATTGGACTGGATGATCTTTTGAGATCCCTTCCAGTCCCTAATGTTCTGTGATTCTGTGCTCACACAAATTATGTGCTTTATTTGCCTTCAGAGCTTTCATACCTGACCGAGCTCACCTTTTCAGAATTCACCATAAATGTAAAACACTGGAGAGGCTGATCTCCTCCAGAGACTGGCTTTTTAGCAGGTAGAAATAGAAACTCGTATGTTTCTGCTGAAGGAACAGTCTCAGTTGACTCTCCTTTGGGTTTTGTTTTCCTAGATGCTGAAATAGATCCTCTTGGTGGCCAGTTGATGAAATCAGGGAGCTACTCAAATTGTGCCTCTATGTGATGAAAGTAACATCACTCATCAATAAATCTGGTGCAGCCCCATAAGCCATCCTGTGAGGCACCCCTGCATTTACAGCCCTTGCGACTCTACAGGCAGTCACAGAAGATTTGCAGACCTGCCAGCATTCCATCAGTTTGTGAAAGTTAGTCCTAACGAGGACAGGGAAATGTCACAGTGGATTACACTTCCCTGGGTTTTTGGCCAAATCCACAGAATCACAGAACATTAGGGATTGGCAGGGACCTCAAAAGATCATCCAGTCCAATCCCCCTGCCACAGCAGGATCCCCCAGATCCAGTCACACAGGAACATCTCACAGAATCACAGAACATCAGGGATTGGAAGGGACCTCAAAAGATCATCTAGTCCAACCCCCCCTGCCACAGCAGCACCCCCTAGACCAAGTCGCACAGGAACATGCCCAGGTGGGTCTTAAACATCTCCAGACAAGAAGACTCCACAAACCCCCTGGGCAGCCCATTCCTGTTTGGGTTAGAGTAGGTTTTTCTTCCTGAGTTTAAACTTCCTTTTTTTCACACGGAAAAATCGTGAAAGTAGTAAAACGTCCTCTTGACAGTTTACTGCTACTCTGTCACTTCAGAGTGTGCACTCTGAAGTTCACTTAGAGCCTACTCATTAGTACTAAAGTAGGCCAGTTTATCCTGGAGAAGGACTTGCCAGGTAGCTGTGGGATTTTAACTGTCACACTATTCTTCAATACCGTAGCAGGCGGTCAAGGGCTGGAGTATTCTATTCATCCCTCTGAAGCATGCAGCGGGGTGGGTTGTGCTGCTGAAATGAAAGCAAGCATGTCAGAGAGGTTACAGGGTGGGAGGAGTGCTGTGGTGATAGCGAGATAATATTAGGGCTGTTGTGTTGAGTTAAACACCTCATTGCAGACTTGAGTTTTTTTCTGCTGTGAGGGACTGCTGTGAGGAAACACACTTCTGATACCTCATTTGAAATATATATATATATGCTTCTTTTTTAAAAAACCCCGCGCGCAGGAACAGTCCCAAATGGCAGTGTCAATATCCTCGAATCCCCTCAGCCTGGTTGGCACAGTTGTCTGCTGTTGAAAATGAAAGAAACACAATTTTGGCTTTGTACATCAGACAGTCTATTGTCTTTCATGTTCAGTTCTTTATTCTCAGGGTTTGACCTCATTTTAAGAGTCAAAATATTTGCACCCAAGGAAAAACATCTTAATCTCAGACCAGCCCGAATGTGTAAGCGAGCTCTAACGCTGCAGCGTCTCTGAGTGCATCGTTCAAATCCACCCAAGTGACTTAGGCACCTTCAGGAATTTCTAAGATCACAGAATGACAGAACATTTGGGATTGGAAGGCAACCTGACTTCTTGAATTGCTACAGGTAGTGTGGACTGCAGGAGGGGTTGTCAGAACTGGTCTTACTGGAGACTGAGAATATAATCGTAGAATCATAGAACATTAGGGATTGGAAGAGACCTAGATCATCCAGTCCAGTCCCCCTGCCACAGCAGGCTCACCTAGATCCTGTCACACAGGAACATATCCAGGTGGGTCTTGCACGTCTCTAGTGAAGGAGACTCCACAACCTCCCTGGGCAGCCCCTTCCAGTGCTCTGTCACCTTCACTGTGAAGAAGTTCCTTCTCATATTGATGTGGAACCTCCTCTGTTCCAGTTGACACCCTCTGCACCTTGTCCTATCCACAGATCATAGAATCATTAGAGATTGGAAGGGGTTTCAAGGTCCCTTCCCATCCCTAATGTTCTGTGATCCTCTGATACTCTTTGCTTTCTTCATGATATTTGAAAAGCATTTCTTAAATGCTCTATGTAAGATTATCCTTGATAATTTTAATTGATTAATTTAAATGGTAGCCGCAGGCACACGCTTTACGCTCAAAAACCTGCTGCTTGGCACGAGTCTCTCTTCTGTTAAAGCAAAACCTGCCATCACCACGAGAGCAACCCAGCTCGCCGCGCGCTCCACTTGCGCATCGAGTGCTCTCTGTCAGCACAAAGAAAAACCCACAAACTCTTAGCATCCAAACAACTGTTTCTTTTCATGTGGAAGCCCAAGCTGAGGTCTAGAACAGGCAGACATTCAACAGGGCGAGTCTGAACACACGCCTCACGACCACTCGATGGTAATTCTATGTGCCACCCCCTCGCAGCCCCTTGAGTTGAAAGCAAAAGCACGAATGTGAGGCACACGTGGAAAAGGCCAGTGCAGCATTTTGAGGAAAGCAGCGACCCAGTGTCCATGAAAATTTAATAGCCATTGACTCTTTTTTATTATTATTAGTTCTTACTGTGAATTCAGGACAAACTTTCACTTGACAACCATCTGTCCTTTAAAAAACATCCATAAGTCTTCAAATAACCCAGACTGCTCTTTCCTCTGTCTTCCCCTCTCACCCTCTCCCTTTCTCCCTCCCTTCGTCTCTCTCTCCCTCTCTCTCAATCTCTTTCTGTCTCCCTTTTTAATGCCCACATCTCCACTATGAGGAACAAATATGATTTCTGATTGAACATCACTTTATTTGCCAGTTCTGTGGTCTTTTCTTATCTTGTTCCACACTTCTCAGGCTTTGTGGTTAAATTATGTATTAAGGTCAATGTCAAAACACGGAAGATCTGTAATCTACAGGGAGCTCCCTTTTATTCGTTATTACAGTGAAGGCTGAGCGCAACTGTCAGGGAGCTTGGGATGTGCTCAGCATGGAGGCTTGCTACACAGCAGGGCTCTACAAAGCCTCTCTCCTTGTTCTCCCAGGACGAACCCTTGATAGATTTACCCAGATAACCCATCTCACTTTAAAGCTCTCTTGTCTCTGCTTCAATCTGAAAGCTGTCAAGTGCACCTATATAGTAATGTCATAAATCAAACGTAAAATGTGTACACTGGAGACATCGCGAGTGTCATGTATTCACTTGTACTTTGAGATCTTCTAAAGTAAAATGGTGTCAGAGTAAGGAAGGCTGGGAGGAATGTTTTTTCCCTTAAAAACGACAGAATATTTGAAAAGGTTGGCTGTAAACTTTTTTTTTAAATAAAAAAAAAAAAACAAACTTTTGTTGTTCTGAAGCCAAATCCTGGTTCATCCTGAATGAATCAGGGACGGCTATTTAGCAACCACAAACAAACAAAACCAAAGGAAAACCAAACAACAACAGCCCAAAAAAAGAAAAGGAGCCGTGAGATCATCTATCTGTGAGCAACGCGATGTAATGCAAGACCGTGTATTGATTTTGCTCCTTTGGTTTTCCTCTTGACAAGCGTTTGTCAACAAGGATTTCTATTAGTTTCCGGGTTTGTTTATTAAAGACGCATCAGTCTTTCCCCGAACTAGAAGCAATTCTCTTGCAGCAGGAGTGAGACATCAAAGAGGCATCCTAAAACGAGATGCCAGGCATGACAAGAAAGGAAAGGACCCTGCTATGTGGATGGTACCACCACTGAACTCCTTTCTTTGTTTTTAGTCATAGAATCATTAGGGATTGGCAAGGACCTCAAAAGATCATCCAGTCCAATCCCCCTGCCACAGCAGGATCACCTAGACCAAGTCATAGAGTCATTAGGGATCGGAAGGGACCTTGAAAGATCATCCAGTCCAATTCTGCCACAGCAGGATCACCTGGAGCAAGTCACACAGGAACACATCCAGATGGGTCTTGAACATCTCCAGTGAAGGAGACTCCACAACCTCCATGGGCAGCCCCATTCCAGTGCTCCATCACCCCCACTGTGATCTTTAGCTAAAGAAAATTTTAATCTTCTATTGGTAGAAAAGTCTGGCTGTTTCATATTTAGTGGAGCCTGCATCCTATTTTCTTGTCAGAGGAAGAGGCTGCCTTTGCAGTGTCCAGGTTGCCTCAGAACCAGACAACTCCTTGCAAAACATCCTACAAAAGTGGTCCTTCACTTCAGACTTCCTCGGTTCTAAATGTTCAGGCTTAAAGCCTCTCTATTGTGAGGCTGGCATGCGTGCGATGCTTAGTTAAGGTTACCTGTGAATCATACAGTTCTTGGAGGCCATTAATCTCCATCCCAACAAGTCTGACAGGTCTACCTCATTAATCTGCAAAGAAAAGCCGCGTAACTCTGAAAGAATCTCACCCATGGAAGCCCTTAAAGAAGATTGTCTCTCCTTTTAAATCATTTGGATGTGAAAAGCATCCCTTTCAGCTGGGATCCAGAATGTGTGTGCTTGCTGGTGAAGGGTGAGGGGAGGCCCAAGAGGTGTTCGGCTCTGGAGACAGATGTGTGAGTCTGAGCTATAAACCAGCTGGTGCCAAAGGTCACCCCAGAGGGTGCCAGATTTTTTAGGCTGGGGAACCAGCCTGAACAGGATGTGATACTCTTTTTTTCATTCCCTCTCCTAGCGCTGGCTACAAATCTCTGCAGCTCCTTCACCAAGCACACCTATGGTCTGAGTAGGCTCATGGAGGAGCTCAGATCTCTTCAACCTATATAAGCATTCACCTTTACTTTGTGTGCATCATCCAATATTTCAAAGGGCTTCAGGCAGTAGCTTTCTCTGTAGTTAACTGCAGAACCACAGAACATTACGGACTGGAAGGGACCTCGAAAGATCCTCTAGTCCAATCCCCTGTGTCACATAGCAGGATCACCTAGACCAAGTCACACAGGAACACATCCGGGCAGGTTTTAAGCATCTCCAGAGAAGGAGACTCCACAACCCCCCTGGGCAGCCCCTTCCAGTGCTCTGTCACCCTCACTGTGAAGAAGTTCCTTCTCACATTCATATGGAACCTCCTGTGTTCCAGCTGACACTCATTACCCCTTGTCCTATCACTAGATGACATT
Source organism: Rhinopomastus cyanomelas (assembly GCA_013400115.1). Lineage (NCBI taxonomy): Eukaryota > Metazoa > Chordata > Aves > Bucerotiformes > Rhinopomastidae > Rhinopomastus > Rhinopomastus cyanomelas. The sequence continues at coordinate 181,012 of VXBP01002900.1, forward strand.
AAGAGCCTGGCTCCATCCTCCTGACACCCACCCTTCACATATTTATCAGCATTCATGAATCATTGCACATCTGCTCTTTTTTGGAAGAGTAACCATCTACTTGTCCTATTTATTACTAGAAGTAAGGATTTACACATTGAGAATCACGATTTTCCAAACTATCAAAGTATAAGATTTCTGCAGAATCGCAGAACATTAGAAACTGGAAGGCATCTTAAAAGATCATCTACAAAATCCACTTTTCTTTAAGGTTGGTCATTAGAATTCAAATGATTTCACTTTATTTAACTATACAAAAAAACCCACCAACCCAAGCCAGATTTTACTCAGTCCTTCCCACAAAAAAGTTCCTGTAGCCTCCCAACACCATCTCTGGATCCCAAGGGTACCGTGGATTTGTTTGTTTAATGTAGCAACTAGTCTAACACGACTTTTTTCCCCTTTTTAATTTTTAATAAGAGACAAGTAGGTTTGTTGGGTTTCTGCGGCGGTCAGGGGTTATACGCGAAAAGCTCGTGGCTGCATTATTATTGGCAGTAGCTGATCAAGAGAGGAACGAATAGTCAGAAGTACAAAACACATTCTCATCCATTACCCACATGCTGCTTCTTCAAATTCTTTTCAGTGTCAACACTTCTGAGTGACAGCAGCAGTAAAGAAAAGCCCCCGAAGCCTCCGCAGGTTTTTGAACAGGTCAGTCCAGAGAGCAAGTTTATGCTTTCTTTAAATTCATGGTTTTATATTCTCAAACCATTGAGTGTCCAGCTCGCCACCGGTCTGCTGTCCATACACATGCTTCCTGCTTCAGCAGGAGAAGCCATGGTGCATCTGAAGCAAACCCTATGTGAAGAGCCATGAAATAACTCCTGACTACCAGGCCTAATTAATGCCTCCGTGCTGACCTCTCCATCCAGCCCGTATCAAAAACACTACAGCAGAGCTGATTCAACATGAACTCAAGATCAGGCAAGACCTGGTGCTAATGAATACTAATGAACAGTAATTACTGGAGCTCTGCCACAGAAACCCGTTGCAGAGACATATGCTAATGGGCTCTACACAACCAGGCACAGGACTTCGTATCCACTAAGAAACTTCTGCAAGGCTAAGAGAAAAAGGAACCGCATGTCACACACAACCCTGTTTGCACTCATTTCTTCCTTCACCCCCTTACGCCTGACATCCTGCTTCAGTCTCCCATGCAGGAGCCAGCTGAGGTCCGGCTCAGTTTCAATTTCCCTGGCAGGAACACCTCCACCAGCTTGGTGTCTGTTTGCTTTCCTGCCCTTGTTTCTCCCTCAAGATGGGCAGAACATTGCCTAAGGAGGGGAAAGGGATTTCAGCAGACTAGGTCTTGGACCATAACAACTTTGCAGTCACACAGGAACATGTCCAGGCGGGTTTTAAAAGTCTCCAGAGAAGGAGACTCCACAACCCCCCTGGGCAGCCCCTTCTAGTGCTCTGTCACCCTCACTGTGAAGAATTTCCTTCTGATATTTATATGGAACCTCCTATGTTCCAGATGACACCTACTGCCCCTCATCCTATCACTAGACGACACTGAGCAGAGCCTGGCTCCATCCTCCTGACACCCACCCTTCACATATTTATAGACGATAGCAGAGCACATGATTGCCTGACAAAATGAAACGTCTGACACGCCAAGCAGCCACATGCTGGGCCCTGCAGGGTCGTGAACACTCAGGAACATGGGGCACTGTTGTTAGTCCTGTCACTTGCCATGTACCAAGCTGCTGGCTTTGCTGTCACTTATCACTCTGCCCATTCAGATCTCTCGTTCTTTGTGACATTTTGGTGTTGAGTTCTTCTTCGAGGACATTTTCCATCCTCTGATCCTCCTCTGACCCTCTGATGCGTGCAGGGGTGTCCTGATCAGCTGTGTTTACTCTCCCTTTAGAGTTCACTAGTTGGTGAGGTGGGAATAGAGAGGTTTTTTCCTTATGAGAGGTTGTTTTGGTTAGTGTGTTCACTCAGGAAGAGTGCTGGCTACATCTGCTTGCACTTAAGAGCATCTAGCCTTCCAGCCAGCACAGAAACACTGCAGGCTTTTCCTTTTTAAGTAAAAGCCTAAACTCTGCACAGAATCTGAACCCACCACATCATCCATAGAAACGCATAGAACAACGGCCATCTCGCGGGCAAGCTGCTCGACGTCTGCTTCTCGCTTCTGCACTTCTCCCTCCTCTCTCCCACCTCCTTCCTTCTCTCATTCCTGCTGCGTTCATGCCTTGCTAACTGAAATTGAACTAAACAGGACATCACGATGTACCCACAAGGGTCAGCAGAACAAGAGGTGTATTTGTCAGCTGTAGCTACTCAGGAAAAACACGCACCTGCCAGCTGAGAAACCTCAGTGCACTTGACCTTCGGTCTGAAACAGCAAGCAACCGCCCAGGCAATGCACGAAAATCCATACTCCTTGTCCTCAGGGATGTTAGAGGAGCGATTCCTTTCCTAGAAATTAAGGACTCCTCTGCTTTTCCTGTCTCTTAACCAGTACTTTTCTGCCTTGCACTCTGCAACAGCTCTTGGGCACTGAACTATCATAGAATCATTAGGGATTGGAAGGGACCTCAAAAAACCATCTAGTCCAATCCCCCTGACACAGCAGCATCACCTAGAACAAGTCGCACAGGAACATATCCAGGAGGGTCTTAAACATCTCCAGTGAAGGAGACTCCACAACTATTCTGGGCAGCCCATTCCAGGGCTCCATCAGCCTCAGTGTGAAGAAGTTCCTTCTCATATTTATGTGAGACCTTCTCTGTTCCGGCTTACACCCATTGGCCCTTGACCTATCACTAGATGACGCTGAGAACAGACTGGAACCATCCTCCTGACACCCACCCTTCACATATTTATAGACATTAATGAGGTCACCTCAGTCTCCTCTTCTCCAAGCTAAAGAGAACCAGCTCCCTCAGTCTCTCCTCCTAAGGAAGGTGCTCTGCTTCCTTGATCATCCTCGTTGCTCTACACTGGACTCCCTCCAGTGGCTCCACAACCCTCTTGAACTGAGGAGCCCAGAACTGGACACAATACTCCAGATGTGGTCTCACCAGTGCAGAGTAGAGTACTTTCTGATATTCCCTGAGTTGCAGAGTCAATGGGAGGGGATGCTTGAGGAGGGTTTGTTTGTGATTTTTCCCAAGCAGAAACATCATTTTTTTCCTTTCCTCTTTGCTTATTGTCCAAAAGTAAGAAAACAATGGATCTGACCTGGTTATTTCTGGAAAAGGCCAACAATATCTTTATTTAGTTACTATAAGCTGAAGGAAAGCCACCTGGACCTGTTCCTGTGTGGCATGGTCTAGGTGATCCTGCTGTGGCAAAGGGATTGGACTGGATGATCTTCTGAGGTCCATTCCAATCCCTAATGCTCTGTGATTCTGTGATCTTTTAAGCCTAAGTGGGACTTCCCTTCAAAGTCAAAACCAGACATACGAGGCTGGCAGCATGCAGTGTTACTCCCTCCTGAGCCTGCTTCCCATGTCATAGTCTGCAAAGACCTGCATGAACATTAACAAAACTCCACACTTCTCTTTCTAAGACCACATCTCATGGCACACTTTTTTAATACAGTGCAATCCATGAGGGATGAAAGAGTTAAGCAATTTTAACCACAAAATGCTTCAATTCCAGATTGGAACTTGAGCATTAAAACTTTACAGAAGCAAATTAGCTCAACACATCACTGGCGATGGTTAAAATATGTGGTAAGCATGAGAACTTGCCACATCCCAGCAGTGGAAACCAACCAGAAGCTCAGTGAGCAGGATTTTACACAGTACTAGTCATGAAGTGCTTGAGCAATTCATATTTTAATGTGCTTAAGACTTGAATCCTTGAAGACCAGTCCAAGGTCAAGTCAAGGTGAAAAAGCACAGATCTTCCAAGGCCAGTCACAAAGCACTTGCACAGCTACGGTCCAAAGCAGAGCAGAGTAAAATATAAAGGATGCCAGATGTAGCTGTTTTAAAAAGCTAAGGAAGACTATGATCCTACAAATCTTTGGCTGACATCACTTCAAAACCAGTACAACCCAACATACCCTTCCCATTACTAGCTGGTTATGGGAGTGTTAAGTTGTTAACAGTTATTACATCATCAAAGAAGACGTAGCTTTAATATGCTGTCAGAACAACGTGCACCCCTTAAATATTCTATAAAGAGATGAAAACGCCGCTATGAGTCAGAGCAAATGGTGTTTGAAGATACATCTTGATTGTGTCCTTGGATTGCATCATTCAGGGCTCGGCCAGCAGGTGCCTACATAACGTGCTGAGATCACCAAAGTTTCTGGGCTGGAGGTGGGCCAAAAGAAGTTGTTGCGTGAAGTGGGGGATGGAATTTGGATGCTTCAATGAGGAATGAACCTCCTTAGCTCTTAGCCAGGTCCTCCTTTATTAGAGAGGCTTGAGCAGCTGATATACTGGAACGGGCTGCCCAGGGGAGTTGTGGAGACTCCAGTGGAGTCTCCTTCACTGGAGATGTTTAAGACCTGCCCGGATGTGTTCCTGTGTGACTTGGTCTAAGTGATCCTGCTGTGGCAGGACGATTGGACTAGATGATCTTTGGAGGTCCCTTCCAATCCCTAATGATTCTATGATTGGACTGGACGATCTTTCAAGGTCCCTTCCAATCCCTAATGATTCTATGATTGGACTGGACGATCTTTCAAGGTCCCTTCCAATCCCTAATGATTCTATGATTCTACAAACATCACCTCTCTGACTACAAAATAAAATTCACGAAAAGGCAAAGACTTTGGCAGAAATTTGTGGTTGCCATGACCCAAAGCCACCAAGGAGTCACACATCGCCTCCTCAGCCATGCAGCTGTTCAGTTTGCATTCCCTTCCATTTTTGCTTGCTCATAATGCTCCTGCCTTGATCGCAAAGTGTTGTCGGTCTGTCCGTACAGCTGAGATCTCCAGAGTTCTGGCACTGAACTTCCATCTAACACCTCACTCAGTCTCACCACCAACATCTCCATGTGCCAAAAAGTCCTGTGGATTCAGAGCACTAACAGCAACCCTGCGACACAAGACACAGCGGAGAAAGAGCAGCGTTTCCCCATTTTTCAGTCCCTGTCTGCACTGTGTTGTCTCTGCAGACACCACTCTGCTCTTCTCCCACTGTATCCACACTGTCAGAAGCAATCAGCCAAACACTTTCTTTTCACGAGGCTGAAAAGATGTGGTTCCCAAGCCGCCTTTCGGATGTGATTGTGCCATTTCCAGCACAGACAGGACTGATGTGCCCATGCGAGCACTCCTCACTCCACAATCTTTAATTTTTATTAAAACAACCATTTTGCTTTTTTTTTATAAGTTCATGTCACTCTTAGCAGGGTCCTCCTGTTTCTTTCTCAGCTTCTTTTCTGACCTCGAGGAGGCCATCCAACCAAACTGTCGCCTTTATCCAGTGTTTAGCATGAAGGGTCCTACTATTTAATGCATTCAGTCGTCTCTTTCTTCTGCCCAATACTTAGCTTCTCCTTCCACTGTTTGTACCTTGAGGAGGACACATATTTCATCAAAAGATCCTGTAACACATTAAATACTTACCCCCTCCTACGTTCAAAAGATCACACTTAACCCCCTCTTCATTTGGTCACGTATGTAGTCTCCATCAGCTTCTGCTGAAGACAATGAAAAGATAAATCCTGCCTTTACAGCAGATAATTCAAGCCCTGGAGAAGCAACTGCAGCAGGATCACCAGCAGCTCTGCACTGAGGAAGGTGTCCAAAGAGCGAAGAGAAGGTGAAAGACACTACCAGCTTCATGGGTCAAATGTCCCAGGTGATCCTGCTCTGGCCAGAGGGTTGGACTGTGTGACTTGGTCTAGGTGATCCTGCTGTTGCAGGGGGATTGGACTGGATGATCTTTCAAGGTCCCTTCCAATCCCTAATGATTCTATGATTCTATGATCTTTCAAGGTCCCTTCCAGTCCCTAATGTTCTGTGAATCTGCAGGTACCCCTAGTTTTCTTATCTAGCAAATAACTTGCTTACCTCGGATGAGCACTGATGGAACAATGTGTGTCAGCCTGAACGGCGCTCGTGGCACATCTTGCTGATTCAGAGGAACCACACTGGCTTCGCTGTGGTCCGAACGGAGCCTACAGGCTGTAAGGCTCTGTCAACATTTGCCAACACGCTGTTCAAACCGCTCAGCTGCATTGGAAGCACATGTGGAGGCAACACGCTGCAGCCAGCGTAATCCTTACAGAAAGCACACCATCTGCTGAACACCCAAGTCCCAGCCTCCAAGCACAGTTCTGCAGCTCCACTACAGCAGGGACAGCAATGGTCAGGCTTCCTTTGGGACGCACGGGGTATAAAAGCTGTCTTTATTCTGCCCACAGGGCCTGCAGCTTTCCTCGCCATGTGGCCGGGCTCATATGTCCCAGAACTTATAACAAACATCTCCCCAAACACATCCAAGTGACAGGGACACGGAGATGCTGGAGGGAGTCCAGTGTAGAGCAATGAGGATAATGGAGGAAGTGGAGCACCTCCCTGATGAGGAAAGGCTGAGGGAGCTGGGTCTCTTGAGCTTGGAGAAGAGGAGACTGAGGGGTGATCTTATTGATGTCTATAAAGATGTGAAGGGTGGGTGTCAGGGGATGGAGCCAGGCTCTGCTCAGCATCATCTGGTGATAGGATGAGGGGCGATGGGTGTCAGCTGGAGCGTAGGAGGTTCCGTATAAATAACAGAAGGAAATTCTTCACAGTGAGGGTGACAGAGGAAGGGGCTGCCCAGGGGGTTGTGGAGTCTCCTTCTCTGGAGACATTTAAAACCCACCTGGACATGTTCCTGTGCGACTTGGTCTAGGTGATGCTGCTGTGGCAGGGGGATTGGACTGGATGGTCTTTCGAGGTCCCTTCCAACCCCTGATGTTCTGTGATTCTGTGATTTGACTAGATGAACTTTCAAGGTCCCTTCCAACCCCTGATGTTCTGTGATTCTGTGATTTGACTAGATGAACTTTCAAGGTCCCTTCCAACCCCTGATGTTCTGTGATTCTGTGATTCTGCGATTGGACTAGATGATCTTTCGAGGTCCCTTCCAACCTTTGATGTTCTGTGATTCTGTATGATTCTGTGATGCGGTACAACCCTCTCTTCAGTCTTTCTACCTCTAAAAACTAAATCAAATTAGGCCTTAATGGAAAGGCAATGAGAAACAATTAATAATAGAGGAGAGGGAGGGAAGGACATCCTGAGCTCACTGATTACCGTGTGGCAAGTGGACCATAAACCACTTCAGAGCAAGCTCCCAGGAGGCAAGATCTGGCCTTTTGGGAGTGAAACGCTGAGAACCCTGGAACCTGAGTGTTGCCATCTCACGGTGAGGATATCATTGTTCAACGTGCAAAAGCAACGGAAAAGAAGAACACAAAGGAAACACTTTCCCCTTGTTAAAGGAGTCTGATAAAATCTGTCCTTTCATCTTGCATTTGATACTCAAACGCACTTTCCCATTCGCTGTCGGATGAAGATGATTTTCTTTTTTTCAAGTTCAATCCTAATTTATTTATCTTAAGGCAGGCAATGCACTGCAATTTTACAATAAAGGCCTCCCAATCAAAGCTTACCTTATCCAGAGGTAATTAATACAAAGATTGTTGAATTAAAGATGTGAGTCTTGACACTTTGGCGGGGGGTAAGGGACATGGTCTCAAAGGCCCAAATTATGCCTGAAACAGACCAATTAACACCATGTCTCTTCTTTTATGTTAACTTCAATTAAGGTTCCTTAAAATTTTTAAAGTTATTTTCTTCTTTACAATCTCAGAGTGTCAGAAATGTACATCAAAGACGAGCGCTCCAGTGTGAACACCATAGGTAACGCTCATTTGCACACACATCTGCATATTGCAAAGGAGTTCAGAGCCCATTTTGCATGAATTATTTTGCTGGGTGTGAGTCAATGAATTAAACAGCTAGAAAATAACAACCATCCAAGTGATGGTAACCTGCACCTACTTACGTTGACGGTAAGCTGCACCTGCTAACGCTGACGGTAAGCTTCACCTACTTATGTTGATGGCAAGTTGCACCTACTTAGAATCATAGAATCATTATGGATGGGAAGGGACCTCAAAAGATCATCTAGTCCAATCCCCCTGCCACAGCAGGATCACCCAGACCAAGTCGCACAGGAACACGTCCAGGCAGGTTTTAAGATGACAGTGCAAAGAGCCTGGCTCCATCCTCCTGACACCCACCCTTCACACATTTATAGACATTAATGGGGTCACCCCTCAGTCTCCTCTTCTCCAAGCTCAAGAGACCCAGCTCCCTCAGCCTCTCCTCATCAGGGAGATGTTCTACTTCATCATCTTCGTTGCTCTGCACTAGACTCTCTCCAGCAGTTCTGTTTTGTCCCAAATGAAACCAAAATGGATAAAAATTCACATGATTGTCTCTCCTGGTGTTGACAGTAAATCCTTTGACCTTTTTACACGTCACCACCGCGGCTTTTCTTCTGCAGTCATGCATCTATTGTCCCTGTGCAACTCCTCTTGCAAGATGCCATCTCTTCATTTGCTACTGAATTGCCAGAACCTCGTTCTTCAGCTTATGCCAGTGAAATCATCATGCTTCTGAAAGTAGAAGAAAAGCAGAAAGATTCTGCTCTTTTTACGTGCTCTTGCCCTGCCAGGACAGAAAGAGTAAATCCAGCCTATGCTACTACTGCTTATCCACCAAACAGGACTAGAGAAGGCCATGGGATGAGCAGGGCAATCCCACACAGCTCGGTACCAGGACACAGTTGAGGCCGGAGGGTAGCTAGCTGTGAACATCCATTTGGGGCCATGTTCTCAAAGCTCTTCAAGCACCCAACCTCCCACTAGAAACAAGCTGTGAGGCACCTGAATCGGTGCATTCAAACCCCGGGAAAACACGGAGTGCTCTAATTTACAGCCAACCCCTTACGGACAGAATTGCAGGATTCAGTCTGCAAACATCATCAGGAACCAAACCCTACAGAATTCTCACCATTATTAGCATTAGGTCAAGTAATCATCTCCGAAGGTAAATGATGGAAGCGCTGTTGCTTGAGTTATTTAAAGCTAGATTGGACAACTCTCCTGGGAATGTTTTTGGGGAAGAAAGTGGGGACTTTGTGGCGATTAAACTGAGGCTATAAATAGGAAGACATTAATGCAGTGCAGCACTATGAAACAGCAAGGCTGTTTTACGGGGTTTTATAATCTGCAACTGGGGAAATCCTCACTTCCCACAGCAGTCTCCGCCATCCCCAATCGCTCCGATTACCTTGACCAGTAATAACACCCTGTGGCTTTTCATTCATCCTGCAGCGCTGTAACTTCCACCTTTCTTCTCATCGGATGTCAGGAACAGGGAGATCTTGTGCCTTTCCTGCGAGCCTGTGGGTGGCTTTTGATTCCGAGGTTTACAGCCCACGTGCATGTGATCGATCCGGTAGGGCTTGGACCCTCGGAGCAGAAGTCTGAGAGCAGGATGGTAAAAACAAAGTGTGATTTGGCACCCCTGTGCTGCATGGCCAGAACGAAGCACACGTCAGGGCCTGGAGAATAAACCTTATGAGGAGAGATTGACAGAGCTGGGGCTCTTTAGTTTGAGGAAGAGGAGGCGAAGGGGAGACCTCATTGCTCTCTACAGCTATCTGAAAGGACGTTGTAGTGATGTTGGTGCTGGGCTCTTCTCACAGGTAATCACAGAATCATTAGGGATTGGAAGGGACCTCGAAAGATCATCTACTCCAATTCCCCTGCCACAGCAGGATCACCTAGAACAAGTCACACAGGAACACATCCAGGCGGGTCTTAAACATCTCCAGTGAAGGAGACTTCACAACTCCCCTGGGCAGCCCCTTCCAGGGCTCTGTCACCCCCCACCTGGTGGTCTAGGTGATCCTACTGTCGCTGGGTGGGTTGGACTGGATGATCTTCCAATCCCTAAAGTTCTGTGATTCTGTGTTCCTTCTTATATTGATATGGAACCTCCTATGTTCCTGCTGAGACCCATTGCCCCTTGTCCTATCACTAGATGCCCCTGAGCAGAGCCTGGCTCCATCCTCCTGACACCCACCCTTCACATATTTATCGACATTAATGAGGTCACCCCTCAGTCTCCTCAAGCCAGAAGGACAACACGGGATAAATAACTACTAGAGATGGCCGGAAGCACGAATGGGAGCTTAGGGACAGACTCAGATATTAGTTACTCTGAGTAATTAGGAATCTTTACGCTCTTTTCCATCTTTTCTTGCAAGTTTTTTCCTCCAGCACTCACTGAATCATGGAATCATAGAATCATTAGGGATTGGAAGGGACCTCGAAAGATCATCTAGTCCAATCCCCCCACCACAGCGGGATGTCCCTCTGACATGGAGTTAATCAGAGTACAGGTCTGAGAGAGAGAGAGTGTTATTTATGAATAAAGAATCACAGAATCATAGAATCATTAGGGATTGGACGGGACCTTGAAAGATCATCCAGCCCAATCCCCCTGCCACAGCAGCATCACCTAGACCAAGTTGCACAGGATTTGTGGACAGCATTTTTTCCCTTACAAATAACAGGATTTGGTGTGGAAAAAAAAGTAAAAGGGATAATTTTGCAGGTTGCTGAAGTCTGGTGGGCTCTGACTGGACCCAGCGAACTGAGCTGATGCAGAGCGGGTTCAGCGTCGTGATGCGCGGAGATGCTGCCTCAGGTACCGTATCGGGAGATTCTACTGCCATCTCGTGGCAGCTCCTTGACTTGCAGCCCAAAGCGCTGCAGAGCAGCCGACAGGCTGCAGACAGGAATTTTCTCTCCACCAGCTCACTCGAGCGATCAAGGGGACCCTTTCAAGGAATAAATACCGCCCTAATAACGGAAGACAGACGTGCATTATGGAACTGGGGCTCCCGCACACTTGGAAAACAAAAAGAGCCCCAAATAAAAGTCTCAGAAGATGCACAGCCTGCCTAGACCTATCCTACTTCCCTGATAGCAGAAGGCAAAAATCACGAGCTGAAAGTTAAGAGAAAAGCCAGAGCTCTCTATGGTGATGTAAAGGAAAATATGCAAGACTCTAACACATCACCTTAGGAACTAGCTGGTGATGATCTTGCTCTGGCAGGGGAATTGGACTAGATGGTCTTTCAAGGTCCCTTCCAACCCCTAATGTTGTGTGATTTTGTGATTTGCTTCTTTTACATAGGAATGCTTTTTACTGGGATGTCACTGACATAACAATGCATAAAGCCAGATATTAACTGGGAAATAGGTTTAGCAGTAAAGTGAAAGGAACTTCCAGATGTTCAGTGACTGGATGTTAATGGAGGGGGGAAAGACAAATTCATCACCAGATGAATATGAGAAGAGGTTTAAGCGAGATTAAAAACTCACAAGGCCTGTTTAAGTGCCACTGCTGTAAGTGTTCGCCCCATTCCAACATAAAACTGTCCATAAAAGACTTGATTAAAGGACTGCTAAAGCCAAACCACTCTTGACAGAGCCAGCCAGAAAGACTGCAGTGGCACTGAGCAGTTTATCAGACTAAAGTCATGGCCAGTCTGCTCAGAGAAACACCAGATTTGAACATCAAAGCACAGAATTACTCACACACACACAGAAAACCACTACTAAAAAACATTTACAAACCCCATTTTGGACTGGATTTAAGGTCATTGTAAGAAACTGTATAGGAGGTGGAAGATTCTCTCACAAGACCAACCAAAGCACATAGATTTGAGTAGTCTGCTCTTGTACATCTGAGGGATGCTACGGATATGAAACAGCCAGAGAAGTAGCTGAAGGAGATGGAAAACAGCAAAGAAACAGCAGACTTAACCTGAGCAAACACTGAAGGATGGGCCCAAGGGGGAAATGGACAAGAACTGTGGTCCCTTCTAACCCTAACTGATTGTATGACTTGGTCTACGTGATCCTGCTGTGGCAGGAGGATTGGACTGGATGGTCTTTCGAGGTCCCTTCCAATTGCTAATGTTCTATGATTGTAACTACGGGGGCCAGATGCTGCCTGAAAGTCAGGAGTATGGTTCAATATGCAGTGTATTGCTCTTTAGTTCATCCTGCTGTCCAGAGACAGGGCTGGAGAAGACCTGGAGGGAGGGAGGAGGCAGAGTCCTGTGGTTGCAACCTGCAGCAGGGCTACCCTGCATCCTTCTCACAGAATCACAGAACATTAGGGATTGGAAGGGACCTCCAAAGATCATCCAGTCCAATCCCCCTGCCACAGTGGGATCACCTAGACCCAGTTGCACAGGAACATGTCCAGGTGGGTTTTAAACCTCTCTCAAGCCACCTGGTTCTCCAGCGAATTCCTGTTGTGGCTGTAACAAGCAAAAGCTCCAGCTTTCACAGCTCGTGAGGAAAAGACGGTCCTTCTTGATGCATCTCCATCTCTACATTTGCAGTTCACCCAAATGGAATGATCTACACAGAAGGATCCCTGGCAGTATAAATAGGTCTTCTCAAAAAGAACACATTTACAGCAGCATTAAAGAAACCTCAAAACTAAAAAGCATTTTGATTGCAGCGGGCCATCTCGCACGCCCGCCCCTCGCTGAAATTGAGCTGCATTAGCTAATCAGTGAAGAAATAAGAGAAGCAGTATCTTGGTGTGGATTAACAGCGCTGGCTCTGGAAGACAGTTAACTGAGATCCCAAACACTAGGAATTACAAGCAAGAGACCAGAACACTCAGAATTAGCCCATGTTCTGGAGCGCGGCAGCACTTCCACGTCACAGAAGCTTTCACAGAATCACAGAACATTAGGGATTGGAAGGGACCTCGAAAGATCATCTAGTCCAGTCCCCCTGCCAGAGCAGCATCACCTAGATCCAGTCACACAGAAACATGTCCAGGTGGATTTAAAACCTCTCCAGAGAAGGAGACTCCACAACCCTGCTGGGCAGCCTGTTCCAGGGCTCCATCACCCTCACCATGGAAAAGTTCCTTCTCATATTGATGTGGAACCTCCTCTGTTCCAGCTGACACCCATCACCCCTCGTCCTATCATTCACTCTAACAAAATGCAATACAGACCCTGCTGCTATAAGCTTCAACAGGAACATGTCCAGGTGGGTTTTAAACATCTCCAGAGAAGGAGACTCCACAACCCCCCTGGTAACTTCAGTTTTAACTGCCATAACAGTACAAGCGCTGTGACTCCATGGACCAACCCAACGTTAACTTTGGGCGCTCTTCTGATCTGGTACTGCTGACACATCACAATTTCTACTCATTATTGTATTTAATGAACCCTCCATTAGCCAGGGCAACGGGGAGACTGAAGACAGAAGAACCCAGGTAAAGCAAGAACAAGGGTAACACAAAACAGATGTAAATTAGGTCCTAGGAACAGAGTAAACACATTTTGCTTTGAAAAGGCTGGTATGGAGAACCAGGCAGCAAACATCATGAAAATGAGGTGACGGGGCCAGCAGTTAATCCACAACTCAAACAATCTTCACAGAGCTAATGAAATGTTCGTTGTCCACGTTTCCACCTGCAGAACCCTCTCTGCTGCTCTTCTGGCCAAAAAGTGCAGCCCCTGGCTGGGGTAGTCCCACGACTTCAGCAACTGGGGGGAAAAACACAATCTAATCTGGAGAGATCCAGTTTCATGGACAGAGAGGTTCTCCAGTTGTAATTAGTGAAGGTGGAAATCACGACTGGTCCCTAATGCTTTGCAGACCATCTAATTTCCAGCAGACCGCAGATCTCTGGAGGTGGGGACTAATGGAAAGCAGGTCCTGGGCTTCACGTGCACACCGCACGCTTTTCAAAGCATCCTCACCGACCGCTGCACTGAGACAAATCCCAGCCTGACCAAGCAGCTGTTTTGGGGGCAAGTCTACAAAACCAAGAGGTGCTTTGATGGTTTTTTATTTTAAGGAGAAAAACCACTTTTAATTCTTCTGCCCTGCAAACAAGAAACTTTGCTCCATCTCTTTGCACTACAGGCACCAAGTTAAAGGCCACCTGGATGTGCAACTTGGTCTAGGTGATCCTGCTGTTGCAGGGGGTTGGACTGGATGATCTTTCGAGGTCCCTTCCGATCCCTAATGTTCTGTGATTCTGTGTTAAGAGAACACCTGGATGTCATAGCAGCAGACAGAACTCAGCAAATGTACATGCAAATCTGATGTGAAGTCTCCTTCTCTAGAGATGTTTAAAACCCGCCTGGACATGTTCCTGTGTGACTTGGTCTAGATGGTTCTAGATGGTTCTAGATGGCTCTGGCAGGGGGATTGGACTGGATGATCCTTCAAGGTCACTTCCAGTCCTCAATGGTCTGTGATTCAGTGTGATTCTGTGATCCTGCTGTGGTGGGGGGACTGGACAAGATGATCCTTCAAGGTTCCTTCCAATCCCTAATGTTCTGTGATTCTGTGATGGTAATTAGGGGTGACAAACAAGAACCCTGCAAATACCCAGCGAGCAGCTACCAAAAAGTATCAGTAGCACATAAATGAGTTAACAGTCTTCTTGTAGCATCTTTAGGAAATAAACAAAGGGAAGTTATAAACACAGTCTAAATATTTGGATGAAAACTTGTCCATGTTGCCACAGAGTGAAAGCAGCCAGGTGCTGGATGTTTAGCAGAGAATTCACAGGATCGCAGAGTCACAGAACATTAGGGATTGGAAGGGACCTCCAAAGATCATCCAGTCCACCCCCACTGGCAGAGCAGGATCACCTAGACCAAGTCATAGAATCATAAAACATTAGGGATTGGAAGGGACCTCCAAAGATCATCCAGTCCACCGCCCCTGGCAGAGTAGGATCACCTAGACCAAGTCATAGAATCATAAAACATTAGGGATTGGAAGGGACCTCCAAAGATCATCTAGTCCACTCCCCCTGCCACAGCAGGATCACCTAGATTCAGTCACACAGGAACACATCCAGGTGGGTCCTAAATGTCTCCAGAGAAGGAGACCCCACAACCTCTCTCTTAACACAGATGCAGGGTCTGGTCACCTTCCCATCAAAGTCAGAGGCGCATTTCCCACTGAACACAGGGCCTTTACACAACAGACAGGGCACCTTTGTATTTCCTACTGAATATGAAAAAGAGAAGCCTGAGGACCCAAGTGTTTGATCAAAAAGAAAACAAACACATCTTATGGGCTTTTTAATAACTTTTTCCCCAATAAAAAAGAGTGAAGCTGGTCTGCAGTTACGATACCTGTTTGAACAGAAAGTGTATTTTCTTCCCAGCAAGGCATTATATCATTCACTCTGTGAACACAGAGATGTAATATAAAGTAATAAAGAGGAAAAACAACATAAAGTAAGATTCAGACATATTAAATTGCTTAATGAAAACACAAGAGAGAAAGAGTGAGTGGAAAATACCGTTTCCTTTATTGAGAAAAATCCCTTTTCAAATGCTTAATCAATAATAAGGTTCATTCCTCCTGACCTGAGATGGGGTTTTTTATTTTAGAAAATGATTAAATATCTTTAATGACTATAGATTGTCATCTCTCTGCAGCCCAGCCTGGCAGCATCATCCCGGACAGACGGCTCCCTGCTCACTCCGCTTCCTTCCGGCAGCTGACTGCTCCAAGCCGTGCGTCTCGGCTTCATTTCAGATCACTCCTGCCACTGCAAACACACACTTGCATGTGCACCTGGGGAAAAGGAACTCCTACAGGCTCGTGCTGCTGGTAATTTGGAAATGAGTCAGATTAAGGTGGGACGTTTGTTATCCTTTAATGTGTTTATGTTCTCGTGCTGCAGCGCAGATCGGGGCGATGAGAATATCAGAGTCGAACCCCCAATATTCCTGTTCCCATATTATCACAGTATCACAGTAATGATAAGGTTGGAAAAGACCTTAAAGATCATCCAGTCCAACACACAGAATCATTAGGGATTGGAAGGGACCTCGAAAGAGCATCCAGTCCAATCCCCCTGCCACAGCAGGATCCCCTAGACCAAGTCACACAGGAACACATCCATGTTACTCTTTAACCCTAATTAATTGTCCACGGACTATTAACAGGAGTAGGATGTAAGACCCACATCAGCGTGTGAGGCCTTCAACCCACCTACTCTTCCATCTGCTGCCCAAGTATCTACAGTACAGGATGCTCCTGTAACCTCTCACTCCTCCTTGCTCCACAGGATGGAGTCTCAGAACTATCACTTGAAGTGCACCTCTCCATCTGTTGCCCCGACAAGCTGTGGAGCACTCATCTTCTCTCAGAATCATCAAATCACTATGGCTGGAAAGGACCTTCACGATCATCAAGTCCAGAAGGACTTTATATTTCTTAATCTTGATCAGTTTCTTTCTCCTAGTATGGGACCAGTGTCGCATGGAGAAGGAGGCTCAAGTCATCTGCAGCCACGGTGCAGGGAAGGAGGTTTGGTTTGGTTTGGTTGGGGGTGGTCTTACAAGGTAGGTATGCAGCAGTCAGGCAAGTGAGGAGACAAGAAGTACTACTGGGACAGAGGGAAAGGTGCAGGTGGCTCTGAGCCACGTGAAGACATCAAAAAGTTTGATGCTGGACTAGTCCATTCCTTCTCCATTTGTCCTATGATCAGACATCACAACAGCATCCAGTTCCTACACACATGGACAGCAGGCATTAAAAAATGAGTACAGGGCCAGCACTCTCCACAAAAATCAACATCATGTTCACAGAATCAAGAACATTAGGGACTGGAAGGGACCTCAAAAGATCATCCAGTCCAATCCCCTGTGTCACATAGCAGGATCACCTAGACCAAGTCACACAGGAACACATCCAGGTGGGTTTTAAATGTCTCCGGAGAAGGAGACTCCACAACCCCCCTGGGAAGCCCCTTCCAGTGCTCTGTCACCCTCACTATGAAGAAGTTCCTTCTGATATTGACGAGGAACCTCCTCTGTTCCAGCTCACAGCCACTGCCCCTTGTCCCTAATCTTTCTCATTTTCACTTTTAATTCCCCTAGCGTGGGGCTGGCAGAGCTGCACCGAGTGCCATGACAACCAACAGACACATCAGGTGTCTGCACAGCCACCCTGCTTGTTACCTGGGGAAAAATGCAGGCACCAAGTGCTCAAACTCCTTTAAAACCTACTGAATATAAATACTACTGTTTGACCTAGATAGCTGAATGCAACGCACCGCAACATCCCAAAGCAAGAAAAACCCCTCCAAGTGTAAAAGCAGGTGTTACAGACACCAGGCAAAGCAGCTACGAGTTCATCAGTCATACAAAGCGTTTGGAACGTGGGCACTTTCATAAATTAATACACATTGCAAACCTGGGTAATTAGTAACCCTGAAGAAAAACGTGTTTTAAGATGCCCCTGGAGTTTCAGCTTTTGCCCCTTATTAGAACCTCAGAGCAGGCAGGTGGAACCCCGCAGCTCTCAGCAGAATCCTTCCAGGACATGAGCTATCACTACACAGACATGCAAACACACATCAGCTACGTAAAGATAGAGGAATCTCATGCCAGTAGCCATCACACAGGCACCACTTACAAACAGGTGCATGTTCCGTGTGATTCTGTGCACTTGAGTCCCTGGAGGTATTTAAGAAACACATAGACATGGTGCATCTTGACCTGCTCTAGTGGCAGGCATTCAGGGGTTAGTTTGAGTTTGTCGCTCCATCAGGTATTTAGGCTTTTTGTTGTTTATGGGTCTGGTTGGACTCGGTGAGCTGGGAGGTCCTTTCCAGCCATGATGAATCTGTGATTCCATACCACAGAAGGCAGGTTGTTGTTAATAAAAAAAGCTAATAAACAAGGCTTTGTGACTTTTCATCAGAAAAGCCCAATAAACACAAGAGCTGGCTTTCTCCTGATCAGCTCTTCACGGCAGAACCTCAACATAACTTATTCTACCCACTCAACATTTTCACTGCTTATCTGTTTAAAATTGATCCCTCTTTTCTTGTTTACTGCTGCAATAATGGCTCTGCAGCTGAAAGGAAAGGGGATTATTCTAGAAATGAAAGGAACACAGTAGGATTCATGTTGAGATATTTCCCTCATATTGTGGAGCTATAAAGATGAAGAAGGAAGCTGTTGGAGGGAAGGGGCTGCCACGTCGTTTGAGACCCGCCTGGATGTGTTCCTGTGTGACTTGGTCTAGGTGGTCCTGCTGTGGCAGGGGGTTGGACTAGATGATCTAGTGTCCTTTCAGATAGTTGTAGACAGAGATGAGGTCTCTGCAACCATCCTCAAACCAAACAGGCCCAACTCTCTCAATGTCTCCTCATTTATTCTCCAGGCTGTGACTCTCTCATTCAGAAGTCATTCAGTCTCACAACAGTGGCAGAGCCAGAGGGACAAAAGTGAGAATAGGTCCTCTAAGCTGCTGTCCATGAAGCAGAGTGGTAAGACATGCACTGTTCCTTCCCCAGCACACCAGCCTCGCTGCTACCGGGCTCCAGTGATGCCAGCCCAGGACCTCGGAGACACCCAACTCCACACAGGCACGTTGCTCTAGCAGAGAACCTTGTCCCAGGCTCCACCTGCGATGGTTTCCCCCTGGGTGAAATGCAATAGGGCTGAGCTTGCTGCCTCACCCCCTGGGACCTCCTGACTACTGAGTGATTGATGTCATAATCCCAACACTGTGTGGGAAAGGGGTTTGATGTTTAAAACATCTTCCCAAGTGTATTTTATTAAGCAGCCTCTCACCTAAATGACTTATTTCCTTCACTTTACTGCAGAGCAGTCATTCCCCTTCCAAGCAGGTTTTACTTCTGAAACAATTTGCCTGCATTAAGCTAACAAACCCATGAGTGGCCTCAAACTGGTTATCTCTGGCTTCCTACATCGTGCATCTAGCAAGAGCAAGACACCACCCAGCCTCAGCTCTCACTGAGTTTATCTGAGCTAAGGGTCTCCAGCACATCACAAGGGGGACACAGAGCAAACAACCCTTAGGACCTTCCTTGAACCCTTTTCCTTCTCTGCTGCCTACACCTTCTGGCCTCACCGTTCTTGTAGTGATACCCCTGAAGGAAGCAGGGGGTTTCACTATGTCTTGACACAGTCACAGCACATGTGTAGTTCCACAGGATGTGTGTCTCTGCCCGACACGTTCTTTACTGCATAACCTCTATTTAGCTCTATTTTCTAGAGATAAACATCAAAATTAGTTTCAAAATTAAATACCTCTCTATGGTCCAGGTGGCCGACGTTAGTTTTAATTCCCTTTCCAAGGTCTTAGGACTTAACCATCAATTTCTACAAAGGGCTACCCCTTAGAACTTGCTTCTTAAACACTGAGGCTTATGCTTGCTTCAAAACATCAAGTGCATTTATCTCATTTCACATTCATTTTGATATTGTTTGGGTATCATTTATGTTCACTCTAATGGCCACTTGGTTTCATTTGCTGCACTGTCTACATTTTCTTTTGTTCCCATCAACCCAACTAGTTGTTTAATGGTTGGGTATGAATTTGCATGTGTTTGATCTCAGGTGCCTCTCTGCCTAAAGAATTAACGGTGCTTCTGATAATATCTACTGCAAAGGTATCTTATTTTGAACAACTCTTTTGACCTACTTGCTTCCATAATGTTTGAGGTTTCTGTCAACGTGATTTCTCTTTATCATTTTTCTTCCCTTCCCTTTACCAGAGGCTGATTCGCTTCTAACAACCTATTTCTTTGCAGTTCACAGAATCCCAGAACGTCGGGGATTGGAAGGGACCGTAAAGATCATCCAGCCCAATCCCCCTGCCGGAGCAGAATCATTCTCTTCTATTTTTTAATTTACCTAGGTGATGGTCTAGGTGATCCTGCTGTGGCAGGGGATTGGGCTAGATGATCTTTCGAGGTCCCTTCCAATCCCTAATGATTCTGTGATTCTATGATTGAAGTCCCCAGCTTCCAAAAGCATTAATTTTACATTTTGTCAAATAGAAGGAAGTGCAGTGGATTCAAATAGAATCAGACTGACTAATCTTACCCAGGTAATGCCCTTTTTCCTTCACTTTGAAGAATTCAACAGCTGTGGATGGAATCCTTGTTTCTGTGATAAGGTGTGATGCATCAGACCTGATACACAAAACTATCTCTCACTTTTCGAAACCATCAGAGTTATTTGAGTAATGTGCAGACATTCCCAATCCATCGAGTAGGAATTTTGTTTTACAAAGATCCCAGTCCTGCAATCCAATCCAAGCAGAAGAGCCCTTTCACTTCTGATGAAAGCCAGTGAATCCATTGGTCTAGGTGATCCTGCTGTGGCAGGGGGATTGGACTGGATGATCTTCCAATCCCTAATGATTCTATGATTCTATGAAAACCAATTATAAAGATTTAGAATTGTTCTTTCCTATCAAGACTGTTTCATCCACAGGCAGCGCTGCAATTAGACAGCCATTACCTCTCCTGCACGACCAATTAACAAGCTAAAACTGCAATGGCTAAGGATACAATGAACTGGAAGCTCCATGTTGCCACAGACTTTCACCACCTCCTTATAACGGATCGAGAGTGTTTTCTGATTTATCTCTTTGAAAAAAAGAAAGAAGTTGAAGCTGCTTGACAAATATTTCATGGTCCTCACACAGCTCACTGCTGCCACTTGTTTGGAAAAATGAAAGGCAAGTTGAAAAATGCACCTTTCCCATTTTCATCTCTAATTGAATTTTCTCTTGACCCCCTTATTCCCCATGGCTGTATTTCCGGGTTTGATGATAAGAAAAAGAATTTTGTATTTGGATAATACAATTTTCTCACTTGCCTTCAGCGACCTTCAGCTCAATTTCCTCTCCCAAGAGACACTGTATATTATAGGACTGAATCAAATTCCTTATTCATAGGAAAAAAAAAAGTTCCAATTTAATCTGAATATTCAGCATTTTGCACTGGTCGGGGTGATGGATGGCAAATTGAAATGCTTTTGGTTCAGGTAATCAAATGGTAGAATTCAGGCTTGTATTGAAAAAAATAATGAAGTCTATTCAATATTCTCATAAGGCACACAAAATGCACATTACACCGTAGGACCAGGGTTCTTTCTTATTAGCTACCCAACAACATCTCCTTTGCAGAAACTAAGAGTAAAACATTAAGAACTGATGTAGGTTAGTGCATGATCCTGTGGTCCCTTCTAACCCAGACTGACTCTATGACTTGGTCTAGGTGATCCTGCTCTGGCAGGGGGATTGGACTGGATGATCTTTTGAGGTCCCTTCCAATCCCTAATGATTCCATGACTTGGTCTAGGTGGTCCTGCTCTGGCAGGGGGATTGGACTGGATGATCTTTGGAGGTCCCTTCCAATCCCTAATGATTCCATGACTTGGTCTAGGTGGTCCTGCTCTGGCAGGGGGATTGGACTGGATGATCTTTGGAGGTCCCTTCCAATCCCTAATGATTCTATAACTCTATGAAAATGTACTTTTTTCTTCATGAGACCACAAATCTATACAGCTGGAAATGTTGGTAGTGTTCAAGCTGCAGGAGCACCCTTCCTCACAGAATGGCCAGGCAGGGAGTCAGGGCAGCAAGCCCACGTGAGAAGGCACTTAAGAGTCAGGGAACGCCAGCACTAACATACGATCACAGTCGGGTTTCCTGTTTCCATGGGGACTATTCCCAAAGGGCACATTAGCCTGCAGCCACTGAGCCCCATGAGGGAACCCTCACAGCCCAGGGACACCAACGAGCTGTTCTGGAGGGTGGCGCAGAGCAGGAACCCAGCTGAAGCCTGGAGAGGTTTGCATTGCTCGGGTGAATTCGGCTCCCCGTACATTTAGATGACACTCTTTCCCCTCCATCATTTTCCCCAGGATCACGCGGGACATCAGGCAAGCTTGGTCTCCTTTTGGCTTGCACTCTTCTCCTTTCCACAAGAGTTCAGTATTGGATCTGTATCTTGGCAGTTGCTGCCTGCTGCCACATTATGGAATCATTAGGGATTAGAAGGGACCTCGAAAGATCATCTAGTCCAATTTGGTAGTCAGCCAGAAAGAAGGACAGACAAAAACACACAGGGCCAAGACTCAACGGAGTTTTGTTCTCCCCGCAGCGAACACGGCAGGGAGCGGAGGCTCCCACGTTAGCTGCCGCGCGGCACATGCTCCACGCATCCTGCTCACTGTGAACGCCGGCCAGCTCGGGCAGCAGCGCAATAAAGCAGCTGAAGCCAGGGCCACTTCCTGGCACCACATAAGAGAGCTCATTGTAGGGTCACGCACACGCACCGAAGGGGTCATGTACCAGCAAATTTTCAGGAAATAGTAGACATGCATGTTATTAGACTGAATTGCTGTCTGGCTCCAGCATCTGAAACATGTAACCAACTCTTAACCCCGAGTCTCAGCTTGCTGACGCATTTAAATCACAAAAATGTGTGGGGCTTGTGTCTTCAGCTCCATTTCTAGAACAGGAAAAAATACCAGGAATGTGGCAGGGATTCCTACTCAGAAACACCTGAAGAGCAACGCTGCTGGAATGAACGCCGCTGACACAACACTTAGAATGACTTTACCTAAGTCCATGATTCTATGAGCCCATGATTCTATGAATCCATTATTCTATTAGTACATGATTCTATGAGTCCATGATTCTATGAGTGAGTCCATGATTCTATGAGCCCATGATTCTATGAATCCATTATTCTATTAGTACATGATTCTATGAGTCCATGATTCTATGAGTGAGTCCATGATTCTATGAGCCCATGATTCTATGAATCCATTATTCTATTAGTACATGATTCTATGAGTCCATGATTCTATGAGTGAGTCCATGATTCTATGAGCCCATGATTCTATGGATTGGACTAGATGATACCTTCCAGTCTGTAGTGATTCTATGGTTCTATGATTCTATGATTCCATGAGTGAGTCCATGATTCTGTGAATGAGTCCATGATTCTATAAGCTGGTTCATGATTCTATGAGTCTACGATTAATAAACAGTTTTCCAAATCTAGATTTTAAAGGAAATAATCTGAGGGTCTTATCCTTTTTTTAACTAGAACTTTGGAGTAGTTTGTGACATAATTCCAAGGCTTTCTTGGCAGCCACAAGGGCTCTTTCTAACATGGAAAGATAGCATTATTTCATAATCGCGGGACTCTGAGGCAGGAGCTTTAGAAGAAAAACACTAAATCTTATTAAACTTGTGATAAAATTATTGGTGTTGGCAACCTTGCAGACACAAGCCTAGAGCTGCACAGTGTTTTCCTCCTCTAACTACTGTAACTAAAAGAACATTAATGAGAGCAAAAGAATGTGTCTCTGTCTGCCCAGAATCTTTTGGAATTTTCACTTTTCCCTAATGAAAATGAAAACAAATACTTTTCTTTTTTTTTATGGCTTTTACGGACATCTGAACCGACTTCTGTAATGAAAAGGATTAAGCAAACCCAGGGAAATGATAAATGTGGTTTGTATTAGTATCCTAATTAGCCCATAAATTTAGAAATAGTTAATCTTTTCGTTTTGCTGAATGAAAATAGAGGTCAAATCACAGATCAGATCTTGGAACTGAGGTAACGCAGTCATGAATTAAAACCCCTGAGAGGAGGTGTCTGATCCCACAGCATTATGAAAACTGGAGGTTCTGCTACTGGCACTGAAAGGCACAAGGTGAACTTAAGCAGAGTCGTAAAATCTCTCTGAAACAGCCAGACACTTAACAGATAATAATAAAAAATGTGATTTATTAGGTGTCTGCTTCTCATTGTGTTGTAATCCAGCGATTAGCTACATTAATTATTTTGAGTTTGGCGAGCTAATTAGAGCAGCGGTAGCCAGCAGCATCTTGTGCGTTAGCGCGGTTTCCATTTAGCGTGTGCGTACGCAGATACTCAGCGGCCGTGCCCTACAAACACACGCGCTATTTCAGAAGCAGTTCTGGGTGCCAGGTGATAAAAATACACCAGCCCATTGCAGGATTTAGATTTCTTTAGGACTGTCCAAGTAGAAAATGAGTACAGGCACCGTTTGTACCCAGTCAAGGCACTGAGCCCTTGATAATCTGAGTAAAACAGAGAACCACAGAACATGAGGGACTGGAAGGGACATCGAAAGATCATCTAGTTCAATCTATTCTATCCCCAAACAAGTTTAGTCCTCAGATCTTCAGACTGGGTCCTGGACTGCCCATGAAGATGTGAGACCAAAGCACCCAGTTTGCTAGCAGACAAGTAAGGCACTGCAGGCTGATCACTGCAACAGCGCGGAGTCTCCTCTCCCCTTTAACCAGGAAGAGGTTAGAAGAGAACTGGTCTTGGCAACACTCAATGCAGAGAATGAATTGACTTCCATTCTCACACCCCATAAACATCCTCACGCGCACCTTGTGAAACACCACCCCAGGGACCACATTTCAAGCGGCTTTCCATAAACTCCGTGCGACCTGGATGCAGCGCTAGATAAAACCATCAGGTAACTGGAAATACATGAACCTGGGATTAGAAGATCAGGGTGACTTCATGAAGAACCAGGCTTTACACCTGGACTGCTGTGAACGTTGCCCAATCCAAGGTCCCTGTGTGGAAATGGAAACATTCCCAGCTGCAGTATTCTACCTCAAACTGGTAGGAGACAGAGAGAATTGAAGCCTCAGGTCTCAGTGTCTGAGAGCATCTGTGGCTGCCAAGCATGTGCACCAAGTCAGTACTGCTGACGTGTCTTTGTCTGCGTGTGATGCTACCTCTGGAGGCTGCAGAACCTGTGATTCACCATCTCAGCTCTAATCTTGGTACCACTCAATGCAGAGAATGAATAGACTTCAAGAAAGATGGCTAGACTTCGAGGTGCTGCCAGAAAGGATATGGTGGCATGGTCAGCCTGTATGAATCACAGAATCACAGAACATTAGGGATTGGATGGGACCTTGGAAGATCATCTAGTCCAAGCCCACTACCAGAGCAGGATCACCTAGACCAAGTCACAGAATCGTGGAATCATAGACTCATTAGGGATTGGAAGGGAGCTTGAAAGGTCATCTAGTCTAATCCCCCTGACACAGCAGGATCATCTAGATCAAGTCACACAGGAACATGCCCAGGTGGGTTTTAAACTTCTCCAGAGAAGGAGAATCCCCCCAGCAGCCCCTTCCAGTGGTCTGTCACCCTCACTGTGAAGAAGTTCCTTCTCATACTGATGTGGAACCTCCTCTGTTCCAGCTCTCACCCGCTGTCCCCTGTCCTATCATTAGATGAATCTGAGAAGAGCCTGGCTCCATCCTCCTGACACCTACTCTTTCCATATTTATAACCGTTAATGAGACCATCCCTCAGTCTCCGTTTTTCCAAGCTCAAGAGACCCAGCTCCCTCAGCTTTTCCTCGCTGTTTGAAACAGAATGCTAGACTTTATTCTTCACTACGCAGAAAGTAACATTTAAAGTCTCCTGAAGTCTCTCTGACATCACCTTGGCAGCTCAACCTCATGGAGCATCATCTTGGCAGCTCAACCTCATGGAACATCATCTTGGCAGCTCAACCTCATGGAGCATCACCTTGGCAGCTCAACCTCATGGAGCATCACCTTGGCAGCTCAACCTTCTAACCAAATTACAGCTACTAAACCAAAGGTGACCGGCTCGACAGAGATAATCAGCACACTTGCTTCCAGCTCAGTTAGCACATTACGGAATCAGGTCACAGTTATTTTAGTGTTTATATGTAGGTTAGACCCAACCTTCTGAAGCCTAAATTTGAAATTGGTGAAATATGTCAGCAAAAGCTTTATAAGAAGCCTGATCAATATGCAGTATTCTCCTTAAAGCAACATCTTAAGGAGGTACCGTAGTTCTCTTCCCAAACAAATATATGAAAAGTTCTACGATGGCTCATCAAGACCCTGCAAGTGAACCTGCTTTTGGTCTCAAGCACATGTTCCTCTTCAACATCACACTCCATGGTACAATGACAACTCAACTTCTGGACTGGACGAGACTACGTATAACAAAGCTCTGTGCAACCAGGTAGATCTAATGCTGCAAATACATTTATCCTACTTGACTTTACACTTCTGAGATGTGATCGTGTGTAGAATGCTGAGGGAGCTGGCAGAGAAGCTTGTCCAGACAGTCTCTATCATTTATCAACACTCCTGGAGGTCCCAGGTGACTGGAGGATGCTGATGGAGGTCCAGGTTGATGGCACCAGTTCCAGAGCCATGAATCCACAGGAAAGGGCAGAAGGATGCCCCCATCTGCGGCCCCTCTGAAAATGGAAGACTAGCTTGGAGACACGATGGAGCAGAGAACTGCTCCTTAAAGAATCCACTGGCACTGAGGAAGGTATGCAAGGACTAAAAGATAAACATCACGTTACCACAAGGAAAGTAACTGCTGGAAGTTTCATTTCCTGTGGGAAGGAGGTAGCAGCTCAGTTGTTATGTAAAACATGTGATTAATCTCTGTATGTCTTTGACTTGAGCTTTTAATGTTGTGTGAATTAAATGTGTCTTTGTATTGACCTGCATTAGCACATTAACTAAATTAATTAGTTCATCTCATCTAGGACCTGATCAACAGGACCAAGCCATGACAGCTGGACACTACTCACCTGATACTCATACTCAACAAGGGTTCAGTGGACCTTCAAAGGAGCCCATCTTCAAAATAGACAGATATTTCACATAAACTGTAACATACCAGAGCCAACTTCTGGTTTCCATATAGAAATTTCCATAAAGATATAAAAATATAGCTTTATATCATCTTTATATAATATCTTATATTTTTACTTTATATTACTTTATAGATCTTCATAGTCTCTTAATACAATATCTTATATAATTTTTACTTTACATTACTTTATACATTTTTATATTCTCTTTATATAATACATTATATAATTTTTACTTTCTATTACTTTATATAATACATCTTTATATTCTCTTTATATAATATATCTTATATAAATTTTACTTCATATCACTTTATATAATATATCTTTATATTGTTTTTATATAATAGTCAAAAAAGGAATTTCCAGTTTAAATTCTTGGTGCAAGGTCTGGACAAAATGGATCACTTTCAGTGTTTTTCTGTTCTGGCTAAGTCTGAGCACCTGTATCTCTACAAAGACACATCCCTAGCAGTAGATGCACTGCTGAGGAGACCTGATCCATCCAGAAACACGATCAAACATCCCCATCAATTTTGAGTATTGGCACAACCTAGCAGTGACGCTCAAAGCACTTTCTGTCCCACAGAAGACACGTGGAATTGATTCCTCTTTCATACCAACTGTAATGATGACAAACTCTAATAGTCAGAATCAGAAGTGCTTTGAATCTACACCAGCATACACGAGAGAATACTGTGACTGTGTGTATTTCTCAGAGGGTTTTTTTTCCACATCTTTTTTCTCATTTCTCACGTTCCTCTGGGAGTTCTCATTGCCAGATTCAACAAAGGGCATCATCTCTATGCAGCTGATATCCAACTCTACAACTCTGTCAACTCACTCTCTGATCCCCTTCTTGCCACCTGTCTTCAACATGTCAATCAACAGATGGCTACACCATCACTAAGGAATGCTTCAAAGGCATTCAAAATGTTTTAAAAGTCCTCTGTTCCACGGCTGTGGCTCTGCTCTCAGTCTTCTTAATTCAGCCCTTCAGCGCTCAGCCAAAAATCTTGCTGCTATCCATAACACAGGGTTTTCATTTGCTTTTCCCCTGCTTTAAAGCTACTTCCATGGTATTTACAGATTTATGCACACTTTGACATCTGCTTCCTCTGTGTCGTGTTGAATGCTTCACTCCATTTTAAACTAACTCTAAACTAAAACTAAAACTCTAAACCCAGAGCTTTGTCCACTCCGGTTTTCTAAAAACATCTTAACTTCACCAACTAAAGGGCAGGAAATAAGTACTACTGTGCTTCAAAAAGTGGATCTTCAGCTCTTTCAACACTACACAGGTTTTCCTGAACCAGAATCTCAAGGTGAAAATATCTTTGTGTGTCAACAGCAAAAGCTCTCTGATGTACTTACTAGATTAACACTGCTTTTTGCCAGGTTCTAGTATTTTTGAGTGTTACCAAAATATAATTGTGACCTGTACCAGATCTTTCTCACTACATCTACTTTCTTACTTAGAATCATAGAGTCATTAGGGATTGGAAGGG
>VXBP01002901.1:0-12474 GCA_013400115.1 Rhinopomastus cyanomelas
GAGGTTCCGCCTCAACACAAGGGGGAACTTGAGGGGAACTTACTGTGAGGGTCACAGAGCACTGGAACAGACTCCCCAGGGAGGTCGTGGAGTCTCCTTCTCTGGGGACTTTCAAGGCCCGCCTGGATGCGTTCCTCTGTGATCTGTGTTAGATAGTTTTGTCCTGCTGCGGCAGGGGGGTTGGACTCGATGATCTCTTGGGTCCCTTCCAACCCCTAACATCCTATGATCTTATGATCCTATGATCTGAAAAGTGTGGGTTAAAAATTCTAGCATTGTCCTTCAGCTGCAGGTACAACTTCCATTGTACAATCCTCATGGCAAAGGCAGATTAAATCCATTTTGCTTTACAGTCTGATAAAACAATATCTGCATTTCTTCTTGCAGCATTACAGTAGTTTAGATTTTGGTACCGTTCATCTTCTGACCAGTGATGTCATAAATACTGCACAGGGTATTAAAATTTCACACAGGATATATGAATCTTTAAGGACTGAATTCCATTTATTTGTCTTAATTGTGGCATCTGTTTCCTTGCTGTAATGGCATCAACATCCATTACGACATAGCATCATTACAGTGCAAAAGAATATAATAACATCAGTGTCAAATAAAATCCTTATAGCAAGCTGTATTTCCCACTAAGATGTGAAAGGAAAAGTCATTGGTTTTTGAAGAATACCAATTTGATAGCAGTAATCTTTTTTTTCTCCTTTTAATGAGCCTTTATGATAGCATCTTTGCATCTAGCAAATAAAATGTCTGGGCTTTTTGTTTAATTGTTTGCTTTGTTTTTAATTCAAAACTTTAGCAGTTGATAATCTTCAATTTATTTTACTTGAATTCAGGACCTTCTCAACTAGTTTGGAGTTCTGAATTTCTAAAACTGTGTGGTGGTATTTTTTGTAACCAGCATTTCCGTAAGTTGCATGTGCATTGGACATCACTCTTAATTGGCTTCTGAAAAATTTATCTTCTGAAACAAATCTTTCATATAACTAAAAAGCAAGCAAAGTGACCACTTCAGTTTGCTAAACTGTGATTTCCTGAAAGCAGTATCAGAGGATTTTGCAACATTGTTATCAGTGAGACACATGTTAGAGATCACAGCTTTAAAATTGATGGCTAATGGAAACCTAATTTATTTTTGTGGCTTTTCTGTCTTCCCAATAATGTTCTTCTCAGAAAAATGAAAAAATGTTAAAATGGTGTTATGGTGATCCATTACACATTAGTTCAGATCCTTACTTCTCACAGTCTAAAGATGTTCACTGAAACACTTTTGAGACCAAATCTTTAGTCTTAGCAGCACTGCTGGTTCCTCTATTGTTATGCTCTCATTTTATTGGAGTTAATAGAAAACTGAACCATGAAAATATTTACTAGCCTCCATCACATACTGCTTCAGTTTGACAGCATTTCTACCACAGTCGAAAATGTAACCATACAGTAGCATATGTACATAAAAGGAGGGGGTGAAAAGAAGTATTCACTAAAATAAACAGGTAGAAGGGTAGTACAACTATACACAATTTTGAACATAAAAGACTACTAGAACCACAGAACCATAGAAACATTAGGGATTGGAAGGGACCTCGAAACATCATCCAGTCCAATCCCCCTGACACAGCAGGGTCACTTAGACCAAGTTGCACAGGAACATATTCAGGCAGGTTTTAAACATCTCCAGAGAAGAAGACTTCACAACCCCTCTAAGCAGCCTGTTCCAATGCTCTGTCACCCTCACTGTGAAGAAATTCCCTCTCATATTTATATGAAACCTCTTATGTTCCAGCTTACACCAATTGTGCCTTGTCCTATCACCAAATGACATTAAGAAGTGCCTTAGCTCCACTTACCACTAACTCATACTTTTAATAAGTTTTTTAATTAGTATTATAATTTTTAAAACTTTAATAAAATAAATAGCACAAAGCTTTTTATTCTTAGCTAAATCATAGATTCATAGAATGGCTACAGTTGGAAGGAATCTTGAATACAATCTATTTCCAATCCCTGTGCATAGGAGACTGAGGAGTCACCTCATTAATGTCTATAAATATTTGAAAGGTGGGTGTCGGGAGGATGGATCCAGGCACATCTCAGTGGCATCTGGTGATAGGATGAGGGGCAATGAGTGTAAGCTAGATCATAGGAGGTCCCATATAAATATGAGAAGGAACTTCTTCACAGTGAGGGTGACAGAGAACTGGAAGGGGTTACCCAGTTTGGCTGTGGACTCTCGTTCTCTGGAGACATTTAAAACCCGTCTGGATATGTTCCTATGCGACTTGATCTAGGTGGTCCTGCTATGTTAGGGGGATTGGACTGGATGATCTTTCGAGGTCCCTTCCAATTCATAATGTTCTGTGATTCTGTTTTAATTTGTTTGCCATCGTTCTGTGATAGGCATAAGCACATTCAGTAGGTGAGGTCAGCCTCACTTCTGTCCCAGCAAAGGTGATGGAACAATTTATCCTTGGGGCTATTTCAAGGCACAGCAAAGACAAGAGGGTCATTAGGGACAGTCAGAACAGTTTCACAAAAGGGAAATCAGGCTTGACAAACCTGATATCCTTCTAGGAAGGCATAACCAGATGGATAGATGATGGTAGAGCAGTGGATGTGGTCTATATTGACTTGAGTAAGGCATTTGACATAATCTCACATAGTATCCTCGCAGAAAAACTGAGGCACTGTGGACTGGGTGATCAGATAGTGAGGTGGATTATGAAGTGGCTGCAGGATAGAAGCCAGAGAGTAGTGGTCAAAGGCACATAGTCTAGCTGGAGGCCTGTATCTAGTGGAGTCCCCCAAGGGTAAGTACTGGGACCAGTCCTATTCAGTCAAAACTGGACAAGCTAGAGAGCTGGGCAGTGAGAAATTTAATGAAATATAAAAAGGGCAAGTGTAGAGTCTTGCGTCTGGGCAAGAACCATCCCAGGCACCAATATAGGTTGTGGACTGACCTATTGGTTTGGACAGCAGTGCACAAGAGAGGGACCTGAAAGTCCTGTTGGACAGCAGGATGATCATGAGCCAGTAATGTGCCCTTGTGCTCAAGAAGGCCAACAGCATCCTGGTGCGGATCAGAATGGGAGTGTTTAGCAGATCAAGAGAGGTTATCCTCCCCCTCTACTCTGCCCTGGTGAGACCACATCTGGAATATTCTATCCAGTTCTGGAACCCTCAGTTCAAGAATGACACAAAACTGCTGGAATGTGTCCAGCACAGAGTCACAAAGATCATAAAGGGAGTAGAAACCCTCCCTTATGAGGAAAGGCTGAGGAAGCTGGATCTCCTCAGCTTGGAGAAACAGAGATTGAGAGGTGACCTCATTAATGTCAATAAATATGTGAAGAGTTGATGTCAGGAGGATGGAGCCAGGATCTTCTCAGAAGCATCCAATGATAGGACAAGGGGCAATGGGTGTAAGCTGGAACACATTATTATAATATAATAGTAATAATAGTATTAATAGGAGATTCCACATAAATGTGAGAAGGAACTTCTTCACATTGAGGGTGACAGAGCACTGGAAGGGGCTGCCCAGGGAGATTGTGAAACCTTCTTCTCTGGAGACTTTTAAAACCCGCCTGGATATGTTCCTGTGCAACTTGGTCTAGGTGATCCTGTTGTGGCAGGGGGATTGAACTGGTTGATCTTTTTAGGTCCTGTCCAGTCCCTAATGTACTGTGATTCTGTGGTACTGTGGTTAGTCAGGGCCCCATCCAACCTGGCCTTCGGCACTTCCAGGGATGGGACATCCATAGCTTCCTTGGGCAATCTGTTCCAGCACCTCACCAACCTCATACAAAAGAATATTTTCTTAAGGTCTAACCTAAATCTCTTCTCTTCAAGTTTGTAAACATTTCCCTTGCTCTCTCTCTACACACCCATGTAAAAAGCCCTACTCCAGCTTTCTTGTCAGCCTCCTTCAGATATAGGAAAGCTGCTATAAGAGCACCTCAGAGACTCTTCTTCTCCAGGCTGAACAACCTGAAATATTACTGTTACTAGGCAATACTTGTCTTTATATTTATTCTCTGGTTTTTCCTTGAGTCATTTAAACAGCCATGAGAAGGGCCTCCATATAAAAATCATGGTCCTCCTAAATTGAAGTGATACAGGTTTTCATCTTCATCCCTGAAAATAAAAAAGGGAAAATTTATTACTAGGTGATTTTCTGTTGAGTGCTTCGTATTAATTTTGACTCTAGGGAGCAATTACTTTATTTAACTTATGCTGAAGTGAAAGATATTAGACTGTTAGGATGGAAGAGCACTAGGGCTGACAGAGTGTCCCTGATAGGTGATAAAAGCAAGTTGTCATATGGAGGAATCTGACTATTCTGTTGTAGTCCAAATTGGTGAACTACAATCAATCATAGAAGTCATGCCAAAACCTAACATTGCAGATGTGATGCATATACTTCATGAAAGATCAATGTAATTCTTTAAAGATTAGAGAATAAAAACTATGTTTAATCGCTTACTGTACACTCAGTCCCAATTCAGGAGCAAAAGCTGAGAGTCCTTGATCCTAGCACTTGAGTTGCTTTATGCCACTTTAGATATGCATGTCTACAAAATATCAATAATTAAAAAGCAAAATTAAAATCAAACAGTAACAAAACCCCCCGAAAGCTTTTCAAGAAAGTAACCTCAACTGCCCCTTGGGGAAAAAAAAAGAAAAAAATGTTAATGTAGGACTGTTGGTCTCTTCTCTCTTTGTGTCCTGCTCAGGATCTCCCATAGTTTTCGTGATAGTTTTCAGTTGGATTAAATACCACCCACTGAAATGCTTTAAAAGCACTAGTGTTAGTAAGAAATAAAAAATGTGAGCCTGAAATCTGGGTGGAATCATTCTTTTAGGGAGCGATAGTGTCTCTCATCTCTTCTTTGCGTGCGTGCATTTCCTCTCAAGCCTAAGAAAATGCAGACATGACACTTGAGACGACCACAGGTTTCTAGCCTGAATTTATCCGACTCACACAATCCCTCTGACCCACACACAGGAAGAGGATGCCTGTGAATTATTCTGGGACATAAGCCTCTGTGACTCAGGGTACACTCCTGAGAGAGATTGACAAACCTGTTTGACAATGGTTTGAAAATGAATTGAAGATGGTAGCGACTGGACTGGATCAAACTATCTGTCTGTAAACTGAGTGTACAAAAATGCGATCTGTTTTCTGTCACAGTAGCTCACAACTGTGTTCAGTTTTGGGCACCTCAATACAACAAATACATTGATGTGCTGGAGCAGGTCCAAAGAAGGGCGACAAGGTTGGTGGAGTTTTGAAGAGCAAACCTTACGAGGAGCAACTGAAGCAGCTGGGACTGTTTATCCTGAGGAAAAGAAGACAGAGGGGAGACCTTATTGCTGTCTACAACTACCTGAAACAGGCTGTAGAGAAGTGCATGTTGGTCTCTTCTCACAAGTATAAGTCTCTTCTCACAATGATAAGACAAGAGGAAATGGCCTCAAGTTGATCCAGGGGAAATTTAGTTTAGACATTAGAAAAAAGCTTTTTTATTGAAGGGATCATCAGGCCTTGGGAAAAGGCTGCCCGGTGGGGTTGTTGATTCACCATTCCTGAATATCTTTAAAAATTGTGTAGAGACATGGTTTAGAGGTGGTCTTTGTACAGTTGGGTTCATGGTTCAATCTGATAATCTTAAAGGTCTTTTCTAACCTGAGAAATTCTATATTTAAAGTCTGATATGCATCTGTTAGAGGCACAAGGAAATGGAATTGCCAGGTAGAGCTGGAAAAGGGATGTGACTGCAGAAAGTACAACTTAGACTAGTTTATATAGGAATTTGCTTTTAATGTTTCTGTATATAAAATGAGATGATGTTTGCTTTTCAAATTGCCATAAGAATCAGTTCAACATAAAACCTAATGATGCACTTTGAGACCTCAAGACTGAAGATAACAAATCTGAAAAGTGTTTTTTCAATTCTATTTTATTGAAATTCTTTCTTTCTTTTTATCACTAAACCCTGAAATTCTCAAAGCTTTGTTCACATTTATAGCAGCTCGTTTTACGAAAAATAGCAGACAACAAATGACTACAAAACAAACCAGAATAAATCACATTCTAAAGGAGACTACACTGAAATGATATTATTTTGAACTTTATGTCTTGATTTTAGCAATTCTGTTAGCTCCAGCATGCAGAGCAGCTTGAATTTCCCTCTGGCTCAGTGGTGTCTTTCTCAGCAGTTGTTTTTTTTTTAGGTACTCTCTTCATTGAAAGCCTAATGGGTGAACAGCAGCTAACGTGGGACCTAAATATCACAAGCCACAGGGGCAAATGACTCACTACAACTGTATTAAAGAGGTACTTGGGAAGAGACTGACAGGCACTTGGTAAAAATGTCAATAACTCTTATTAGAGCCACGCTGTCTCACTGTACTGTGTTTGGTTTTGCTTCATTTTGGGATATAGAAAAAGGTTCAGGAAAAGACTATAAGATTTGGTAATTTAATCTGTTCTGCTAAATAAATAAATAAATTCTATGAGTCTAAGATATTCCTGAGAGTCTAGATTACCTGTTGTAGACTGTGGCTCCATTTTTCAGTATCAGGGCGGTTTTTAGTGCTTCCATTATTTTAGCTGTCATTTCAGGCATTTTTAAGCAGTTTGATTTTTGAGGCAGTGGAATGTCCTTCAAGATTTCTTTACACAAGCAATGAAAATGAAAGAAATTTACAATTCTTTGTCACATCAAAAAATTAAAGTTTTTCATACCAGTCCCAGGATAATTTATTTCAGGAATGCTGGCAATGTAGTACTGCTCACAGCTGTGTCATTTGAATTTGAGATGAATTCTTGCCTGGGGTATTGGAAAGTTGCTACATCTGGAGTATGTGTCCAGTTCTGGGCCTCTCAGTTCAAGAGGGATGTGGAGCTGCTGATGAGAGTCCAGCACAGAGCAACAAGGATGATGAAGGAAATGGAGCACCTCCCTTCTGAGGAGAGGCTGAGGGAGCTGGGTCTCTTGAGCTTGGAGAAGAGGAGACTGAGAGGTGACCTCATTAAAGTCTATAAATAGTAAAGGGTGGGTGTCAGAAGGATGGAGTCAGGCACTTCTCAGTGTCATCTAGTGATAGAAGAGGGGGCAAAGGGTTTAAGCTGGAACATAGAAGGTTCCCCATATAAATATGAGAAGGAACTTCTTCACGGTGAGGGTGACAGAGCACTGAAACTAGATGCCCAGGGAGGTTGTGGAGTCTCCTTCACTGGAGATGTTTAAGTCCCACCCGGACGTGTTCCTGTGCAACTTGGTCTAGGTGATCCTGCTGTGTTAGGCACTAGATGATCTTTTGAGGTCCCTTCCAATCCCTAATGATTCTATAATTCTGTGATTCTAAGATTAAACCTAGAGGTAATGCAGGGCCTCTGCTGTGTGAGGTGGGTGCCCTGAGAACAGAGGATACAAAGAAAGCAGAGATAATGAACCCTTTCTTTGCCTCTGTCTATACTTCTAGGGGCTATCTTGATATCAAGCCCCAGACTGCTGACCCTCCAGAGGAAGTCAAGTCAAGAGAGGAGCCAGCCTTGGTGGATAAGGACTGAGTTAACAATAAGTTGAGCAAACTGGATGTACAGAAATCCATGGGCCCAGGTGGGATACACATGCATGTGGTAAGGAAGATGGCAGAAGTAACTTCTAAACCTCTCTCCATCATCTTTTCTAAGTCATAGGGATCAAGAGAGGTGTTTGGGGACTGCAGGATAGCAAATGTCGCTGCAATCTTCAAAAAGGGAAAGAAGGAGGACCCAGGTAACTATAGACTGGTCAGCCTCACCTACATCCTAGCAAAGCTGATGGAACAATTTATCCTGGACACGGCACATCAAGGACAAGGGGGACATTAGGGACAATCAGCACCAAGGGGAAGTCATGCTTGACCAACCTGACAGCCTTTGATGAGGGCATAACGAGATGGATACACAATGGCAAAGCAGTGGATGTGGTCATCTCGACTTGAGTAAGGCATTTGACACAGTCTCACACGGCATCCTCACACCCAAACTGAGGCAGTGTGGGCTGAGTGACCATGTAGTGAAGTGGATCATGAAGTGACTGCAGGATAGAAACCAGAGAGTAGTGGCCAATGGGACACAGTCTAGTTGGAAGCCTGGATGTAGTGGAGTCACCTCAAGGGTTGGTACTGGGACCAGTCCTATTCAATCTATTCATTTATTACTTGAATGAGGGATTGACATGCACTGTCAGCAAGTTTGCTGAAGACACAAAGCTGTGTGGTGTTGCCTACACTCCAGCAGTCTGTCCTGCCGTTCAGCAAGACCCGGACAGAGAGAAGCTGGAGAGCTGGGCAGAGAGAAATGTAATGGAGTATAACAAGGGTAAGTGTAGAGTCTTGCATCTGGGCAAGAACAGCCCCAGATACCAGTATAGGTTGTGGATTGACCCTCTGGAGAGCAGTGTAGGATAAAGGGACCTGGGGGTTCCTGGTGGACATCAGGACGACCATGTGCTCTTGTGGCCAAGAGCGTCAACATCATCCTGGTGTTTATCAGAAGGGGGTTTTTTAGCAGATCCAGAGAGGTTCTTCTTCCCCTCTACTCTGCCCTAGTGAGACCAGATCTGGAGTATTGTGCCCTGTTCTGGGCCTCTCATTGTAGGAAGGACATGGAGCTTCTAGAGGGAGATTCTTCACAGTGAGAGAGATGGACCACTGGAACGGGATTGTGGAGTCTCCTTTTCTGGAGATGTTTAAAATCTGTCTGGATATGTGCCTATGTGACTTGGTCTAGTTGATCCTGGTGTGGCAGGGGGATTGGAGTAGATGAATTTTCCAGATCTCTTCCGACCCCTAATGATTCTATGATTCTGGGACAATATTCCTTACAGAAGATTCTATTTTTTACAACAAAATTAATCTTGCTATATGACTGTGTCTTGTTGTATTACTCTGTAATGATACAGATGTAATATCAAATCAGTTAGCTATCTCATGTGATGTCTGAGCAGAGCTGTCAAACAGTTCAATGACTGAGTTTCCAAATATTTCACATGATATCTGAATTTTTAAATTATTTTATTTAAACTATGCCAAAAGTAATTTAATGACACAATTAAGAACTTTCAAAGAATAATGCTTCAGTGGTAAGATCTGTCATATACCTCTAATGCCAGTGATCTCACAATAGATACATTATAATAAAATTGCAAGATAGATGATGAATGCTGTGAAAAAGATAAATAGAAATATTCTTGAGAAAGAAAAAGGCAATTGAATAGAACAAAATATTCGCTGCTTCTTAGCTCTGCATGAACTGAATTGTACTATTTGATACTATTTTTCAACATTAGAGCTTAGATTCACATATGACATTTGAAAAAAAGCCTGAAGACCAGGACTGTGGGAGTATTAAGGCAACTGTTGCCACCTTTTCTTGTCAATCACAGGATGAGCAATAATATCAGGAATCTCGTTGGACTGTGTCAGGACAAACATCACTGCCAACATAAATAAAAATCAAGTTTGCTTTTTTATTCTATATTTTTTAATACATGTGACAATTATTGAGGAAAAAGAGAGAGATACCATGTAAATGACTCTGTTATGTAACCTAAACATATTGTTTCCAACTTTTCTTAATGGTTGTCATTTACAATAGGCTGAGGTGGTGGTTGAAAAAAACATTCCAATATTCCAGTTTCTAGCAATTAGTCTAATTCACTTGTCTTGAAATCTTATCTTATGGAAAGCCAAGTGAAAGCCGATAAATATGCTGAAGTAACAGAGGTATAAAGTAATTTCAGTCTCAGAAGACTGTTAATATAACTGTTACAGCTCTGCTTGATCCTGAGTCTCAGCCTGAAGATACTCCTCTAGCAATAAGAGTGGAAATTAAATTGGCAGAGAGAGAGGAAAAAAAGCAAGCAGTGAATAAAAAAATCTTTTATTAAGCACATCTTAAACATGTGCTGAAAACATAGTGCCACTGAAACATCAGAAGTAAAAAAGCTTATATGTAATTACTTAGAGTGGGTGAGCAGAATAATAGGAAAAATATTACAGGATGCATTTTGCATTCAGGTAAAATTGCTGATGTTTATGTGCTTAATGGGGCTTTGAATTTCCTCTGACAATTTTTGTTACTAAAAGTTTAACCAGTTATGTCTATATAAAACTGAAGTAGAGCTTGTTCTTTGTCTTTTAAGGTTGTTTAAGCACATTTTTAATGTTTTAAGTATTAAACTACACATAATTAGCATGGTAATAGCTGAGATTTGGAAGTCAGATAATGGCTCCAAAATAGAATAACCCTGTAGAATGACGAGTGGATGGAAATGAAGGAAACCAGGAGGCATGAGATATGACCTGTGAACGCAGAAAGCCAGTTACTGTACAGGTTGTCTCCAGAGTCTGTAGAGTGCCTTTAAAAATGTTCATCAGAGAAGTAGCTAAAACCAAATCTATATTTTCAGTCTTCAAATTATCATTGTAATCTACATTGTTCTAAGAAAAGAAATCAGGGATTTACAAGATAAAGTTATAAATAAGTCACACTCAGACATTTTACAATCAATCAAAGACATGGTTGCTTCTTTTGATTTTTTCACAGCAGATATTAAAAATCTGAAAGAAAAATACAGTAAATGTATTAAAGTACTGGATTTTTTACTTTTTCTGCCACCATTGGAAAACACTTTTAGTGTTTATAGCATAAAGTATAGTTGTTTTTGCATTAAACTCACAGCTGTGCTTTCCAGTTATACTGTAACTGTAATGGCAAGATGCATTTGCTGAAAATACTGGTAAATTATACTAGAATTCCCTCAAAAAAGTGTTCATTTCTGTAGCACTCCTGCGTTGCAAGTCACTTTTAAAATAATTATTTTCTTTACTTATTTTTAAGTGTATTTCTGAACAGACACATGATTCTGTCAGTAATTATGTAACACAAAATAGATGTGAACTTTATTTAATGTTTTTATCTTTAGCATAATTATTTTAGGAAATTAGAGTGTGTAAATATGCCAAGACCTGAGTTATACATAAAAGGAACAAATGGTGTTGATAACTCTGGGTAGGTGACCTATATCTCAGGAAACTTCTAGATGCAATCTACTTAAATTCATAATATCTATTCACATAATCAGGAGGAACCTCCTACACATAAGTGTTGCATTCTTTTATCTCCAGCACTTTGTTTGGGAGCACAGGATTTTAAAACCCTTCAAATACTAGATGGAACCTTATATGTGATCTAAACAGCAATCAAGATTCAAAGTCAAATTTTCTTTGTTTCCTTCTTCCAGCAAGTCCACTAAAGGGATGAATCCATCACTGGAGTACTAGGTAGTAGGTAAACAGACACAAGTAACCTGCAGATCTCTGAGTGGACTCTGTATCACTAAGTAGTAAATAATTCAAGGGTTATCAGATCAGTTATACTATAGACTTCCCCCCCACAAATCTCAATAAATACCTGAGCATTTTGAGACTATTCTGACCCTGTGGAGAGACATGAATCTTGTACCCACGCAGGTACCTTCCATACAACTTCTACAGTAGCTTTCAAACAGGGAGAGATGTGTCACTGGCCCTCTTTGCTTATTGCTGGTGTAAGCAGACATGTTGAATTACTTTTGTTTTCTCAAATGCTTTGAAGTGCAAGTCCACATTATGATTTATAGGTATGTTCTCTGTATTTGTCTGAGGAACCTGTCCTAAATCCACAGTTTGAAATTCACTTCATGTGAATGGGATTTGAGAAATTCCAGATGGCCTCAAATAGCATGTTCTGGATTTGGTGAAATCATGTCTGCTTATAGTATTCCTGCATCAAACTGTCTTCCAGCGTACAAGGATTTAACTCCTCTCAGTTGCGAGGATGTTTACTCTTACCTCCTGGGCACAGCAGCTTGCACAGAGCAGGGGGGCAGAGGTTGGTGGGGTGCAGAAGTGTAAGGGAGAAGTGGCTCCCACAGGGGACAGGTTGACCAGGTGGAGTGGGTCAGACAGATTTTGGGGTCCTTATTTGGGGACATGGTATGCCTTTTCCTCTCTTCTTGGTACCCCCCTTGTATGTCTGGGGAGTCTGGTTTCGATTTCATTTCGGCCCGTAGCACACTGTGGCCTGTCTGTCCCTCTGCAACTCTCTGTCCCTCTTCTGCTTCACCCTCCCCACCCCCCTTTTTTCCCCCTTCCCTTTTTAGACTTTTATCTTCCTCCTATTTACATCTTTTTCCACAATTTCAGACTGTAGCCTAGGAAACTACTTAAATTGAATATTAAAGTTTTGCCTCGGAGATTCCCAGTTTTTCCTTTTACTCCCCTCTCGTCCATGGCTTTTAGCACCTCTTAGGAATCAGGGGTTACAAGGTCTGGACCGGGGGAAGGGGTGGACTTGAGTGAGGAAGAACTTTTTTTTCCTCCCCTTTTTTCCTTTTCCTTTCCTCCCCCCCCCCCCCCCCCCCTTTA
>VXBP01002901.1:21636-58488 GCA_013400115.1 Rhinopomastus cyanomelas
CCTCCTTCCTTCCTTCCTTCCTTCCTTCCTTCCTTCCTTCCTTCCTCCTTTCCTCTGAACAAGTGATTTAGCCTCTTTAGGCAGAAAATGTATATACAGATCTGGGTTTCTTATGATCACTTTCAGCAGATAGTCTGCTTAAAACACTACTTCATAAATAAAATAAAGTAGGCTAAAATTAAGTAAGCTTTTTCAATGTAAATGAAAAAAGGTTTTTGTCAGTGTGACTGAAGTGGTGTTAAGATCTACAAGTTCCAAAGAGTATTGTTTTTCATTGTTACTAAAAGTTGTATGTTAGAAAAAAATGAATTAAAAATCACACATAAACAGGCACATACACATTCTTAGACATATTCATACACTTCACAACCGGTGAAAATTATATATGATAGGTAGTATTTATAGTTTTTCTTTATATAATGAAAAGAATACAACATTGAGTTATGATTCTGTCTGTGGTTATCTAGGAAAAAGTTTATAGCATATAACATGTAGCCTTACAATGTGTTTCTCTCCTACAACATAAACAAGAAAACAGTAGAGAGATTGAATAGCTTCACCTTGATAAGATCTGATCAATCAGATGGGACAGAAGTATGAGCATATCTAATGTGTAATCTCAGCCATCCTGACAGATATATTTTAGCAACTGGGGAACATAGTGACTTTGAATCAGTCTGATCAAACATGCTTTTTGAAAGATCCATAACAGCGAAGAGTACATTGAAATGTTATACTTCCTATCATTGCTTCAGAAGCAAAGTCTGACTTCTCTTCTAATAATCCTTGTCACAGCGCCATGAGAGGAGTAGAGACCAGTTCTATTCTAGGAGAAATATGCCTGTGAAACCAATAAGGACACACAATGAAGATATTTGGCTGGAACCTGTATTTTGTTGATGTTAGGAAAATTACAAAAATGTCAACTGGGTTACACTGATATTACTGAAATGGACTAGTTTTTCTTGCTTGATACTTTAGCCAAGAGTATTAGAAAAATATAGAAAAATGGTTTTACAGATATCATATGTGCCCATTATTTCAGTGAAAATGACCTTTAAAGTGTTTTGTTACAGTATAATAAAATTACATACTCTGAAGAAATTTTTGCATACTAAAGTCATTTCTATAAAGCACAGAATCACAGAACATTAGAGATTGGAAGGGACCTCAAAAGATCATATAGTCTAATCCCCCTGACACGGCAGAATCACCAAGACCAAGTTGCGCAGGAACATATCCAGGTGGGTTTAAACATCTCCAGAGAAGAAGACCCCACAACCCAACTGGGTAGCCCGTTTCAGTGCTCACTCACCCTCTCAGCGAAGAAGTTCCTTCTCATGTTTATATGGAATCTCCTATGTTACAGCTTACACTCATTGCCCCTCGTCTAGGCTTCCAACTAGACTGTGTCCCATTGACCACAACTCTTTGGCTTCTATCCTGCAGTCACTTCATGATCCACCTCACTACATGATCACTCAGCCCACACTGTCTCAGTTTGGGTGTGAGGATGCTGTGTGAGACTGTGTCAAATGCCTTACTCAAGTCAAGATAGACCATATCCACTGCTTTGCCATTGTCTATCCACCTGGTGATGCCCTCATCAAAGGCTGTCAGGCTGGTTAAGCATGACTTTCCTTTTGTGTATCCATGCTGACTGTCCCCAATGACACCCTTGTCCTTGGTGTGCCTGGAGACAACATCAAGAATAAATTGTTCCATCACCTTTGCTTGGATGGAAGTGAGACTGATAGGTCTATAGTTACCTGGGCCCTCCTTCTTTCCCTTTTTGAAGATTGGAGTAACATTTGCTGTCCTCCAGTCCTTAGGCACCTCTCTTGATCCCCATGACTTAGAAAAGATGATGGAGAGTGGCTTAGCAGTTACTTCTGCCATCTCCCTTACCACATGCATGTGCATCCCAACAGAGACTATGGATTTATATACATCTGGTTTGATCAACTTATCACTAACCCATCCTCATCAAGTAAGGAAAGGTCCTCTCTTGCCTCGACTTCCTCTGAAGCCTCAGTAGTCTGGAGCTTGATATAAGGAAAGCCCCCGGAAGTATAGACAGAAGCAAAGAATGTGTTCAGTATCTCTTCTTTCTCTGGATCCTCAATCTTCAGGGCACCCACCTCATTCATCAGGGGCCTACATTGCCTCTTGTTTTAGTTTTACCTTCAATGTATTTGAAGAAACTCTTTTTGTTGCCCTTGGCCTCTCTAGCAAGGTTTAATTCCAAGAAGGCCTTGGTTTTCCTAGTTGCATCCCTGCATTCTCTCACCAGAGTCTTATAATCACCCCAAGTGACCATCCCCTCCTTCCATGACCAACAGACTTTCTTCTTCCTCTTCAGTTTGCCTGGCAGCTCCCTGTTTAACCACACAGATCTTCTGGCTGCCTTCTTTGTCTGTCTTCCTGTTGAAATGTTCTTGTGTTGTGATTCAAAGAAGTTGTCTTTGAATGCTAGTGCCCTGTCCCATGGGATTTCCCTAGTAACTTCTTCAAAAGGTCCAAATTGACCCTCCTGCACTCTGGGGTTGTGATTCTGCTAGCTATTCTGTTCTTACAACACCAGACCCTGAATTCCGCCATCTCGTGGTCACTGCAACCAAGGCTGCCCACAATATTCACTGCTTCAGCCAGACTCTCCTTGTTGGTGAGTACAAGATCCAGCAGTGCTCCTCTCATAGTGGGTTCCTCCACCATTTGCACCAGGAATTGTCACCAATGCACTGGAGGAACCTCCTGGATTTTGGATGGACGGCTGAGTAGGTCTTCCAGGAAGTATCAGGGCAGTTAAAATCCCCCACGAGAACCAGGGCCTGTAGCTGTGAGGCTGCTGTCAGCTGCCTGTAGAAGACCTCATCAAGTTCCTCATTCTGATCTGGTGGCCTGTAATAGACACCCTGTGCTGGGTTAGGATGCAGAAGAAGAACTTGTGTATCTCCCAAACCACTCCCCTCTACCCCACAGTAGGAGGGTCCTGGCGGACCATGGAATAAAAAGCCAGCAGGGAGGCGGGGACGGTGTGGTTCCGGCCAGCCGGGAAGGAGAGAGGACGCACGGTTCCTGTGCCCTGACCTGCTGTCCAGCCCACCTGACTTCTCCTGCACGCTACCCTGTGTTAAGTTTTTGTCGGCGGTGGTTGGTGGATTGGGAGGGGGCCTGTCTCATGCTTTGGGACATTTTGTTTTGTCTCGGACTAGTTCTGAGTGTGGTTCTGTTTTGCAGGGGGAAGGTGGGCTGCGGGTTTTTTTGGGTGCGCGGTTGCCAGGCGGGCGCCGGCAGGGTTCCGATAGCCAGGCGCCCGGTGCACGTGGGAGAGGGGCGCGCAATTGGCCCACACCATTTTTTTTTCCTCCCTTCCTTTCCCTCGTGGTGCGGACATGAAAGCAGCCGGGAGCGAGTGCCTGTTGCTGCTGCGCCGTGGCAAGAGTCCCCTAGTGACTGGAGGCCATAATTACACCAAATTGCCTTCTGTACATAGTTCTTCCCTTACACCATCTCCCTGCATTCCTGTTGGTATTTTCTTTCCTCTTTTAAATTTACTTCGTTTTGAATAAAATTACAACTTGTTGACATTTTCAAACCTGTTTATATTCCCTTCCTGTATTGGTGGGAGGGGAAATC
Source organism: Rhinopomastus cyanomelas (assembly GCA_013400115.1). Lineage (NCBI taxonomy): Eukaryota > Metazoa > Chordata > Aves > Bucerotiformes > Rhinopomastidae > Rhinopomastus > Rhinopomastus cyanomelas. The sequence goes on from VXBP01002901.1 coordinate 25,276, forward strand.
TAACAATCTGTTCTGGAGGGTTCCGCCTTTAACCCTCAAACCAGGACACAGCCACAACAGTGTCATCCATGCCAGCCTGCCCCTTAATCTGCACCCACAAGCTCTCAACTCTCTCTTTATCTGCTCCTGGACAGAACTCAGTACATTCTAGTTGCTCTCTCACATAAAAAACAACTCTACCACCCCATCTTGCTGACCTGTCTCTTCTAAAAGGGACATAGCTGTCCATGACCACATTCCAGTCATGCGAGCTGTCCCACTGTGTCTCTGTGATTGCCACCCGATCATAATCACCTGACTGGACACAGATTTCTAACTCCTCCTGCATATTCCCATAAATCATTGTTAACACTTTGCAATATGTCTATCTATGTTTCAAATATTTAACCACACTTAACCACCTATATAAATAGAAATTATCTGAAATCAACAACAATCTGTAAGACTGCAAAATCAAGTACTTTCATGGTCAAGACCTGTAGGTTGACACATTCATTATAATTCAATGAGTAGTAACTCAGAATTCAGTAAAACTCTTTAAGCTTTTAAAGTTTGTGGAATTTTTAAATATTTCAATTAATTGTGCTCTATTTGTCAGAGTACATATTTCTGATTCCTAGTTGTAAATATTTTAATTGCACAGGAGCATATTCACACCCAAATTCATAACTGAATGTATGATTCTCCTAACTTCATAACAAAAGATGAGGAAAAACTATTAACAGAGACTGAACCAGAAAATCTATAACAGTATGTCACTCCAAACAACTATTAAGATGTATCATAGCTGCTTGCATAAAAAGAGAGAAAGCCATCTCACAGTGTAATCAAATTACAGGACCACACAGCTGCTTCTGTCAGGACCAACAATTACAGCCTGTAATCTGGATATTTCTGGATATTTTTCATTCATGACATATATCACTGTTACAGGGAATTTCACAGTTGTTGTAATAGGATTTTCTGAGCAGAGATTAGTCTTTATAATTTAAAATTTTAATAAGCAATAGCAATAGCAAAAAATTTGTGCAGACTTAAACGTGTGTTTCCAGTATTATCTCACATTAGAGGGTTAATTACTTCCTTGTTCTTAATATAGAACTGCATTTGGTTGCTAAGGAAACCAGTGATTTCTTCATGTCTACAAGTACTTGAATCATGTTTTGATTTCTTTGTTTTCATGGCTGTTTTCTGGGAGGTTTTGTTGTGGTTGCTGTTTTTCACTTATTTTAAATCAGAAAAGGAGGAATAACACCAAGGCTTAAAAACCAGAAAACGCAGGCTGACCTAGTAATGTCCAGACTTGTGATGGTGAAGCAGAACAGTATGTTGCCTGTGGGAAAACAAGGTGTAGGATCTGCCAGCAAGCAAAGTTAGAAACAACGAGCATGCATTGGCTTTGAAACCTTAATCTGGTGGTGACACCTTCAGCCAGCTCCAGCTGCTCTGCCCATTGACTATAGCAAATCACCTTTCCTCTCGTATTCTTCTTAAGGCATTAGCTGGGACAAAGGTGTATGTATCATGGTGGAAAACAATCAAATTAGCTCCAGATGCAGCATACATAACTGTTATTTTCTGGAAAACTAGAAAGATGGTGAGTGCAAAACTTAACTATTAAAGCATTTTTTTTGAAGCTTGAGGTCCATGGAAGTTGCTAGAAACTAAAAAATTTTAGAGGTGGATTTTTCCAGTAACACATCGATACTACTGAGTATATTTAACAAGCATGTTTTTATGAAACCAGTTTTCAATCACTTCAGATTCATGATTTGCTTGATTTTTCAGTATTTTATTCAGCTATTATTTTTACTACTAATGGAAGGCTTAGCTTTTAGGAAAATGCTTTGTGAAGCTGCTATTGAGTTTGTTCTGATCCTTTTGGAATCAAATTCCCCCTAGTGTATTCCATAACAGTTTATGATGCCAGTGAGAATATTTCCATCCACTAATGATGTTTTCTAGGTATAATTTGTATTATACTGCATTATTATGCGTCTTGGTACAATATGAACTATACTTCTGTACTTGGCACTGGTCAGGCCACACCCTGAATACTGCATTCAGTTTTGAAGAAAGACTTTCAGGTGCTGGATCGTGTCCAAAGATGGGTAATTAAAGTGATGAAGGATCTAGAGTACAAGTCTTATCATGATCAGCTAACACAACTGGGGTTGTTTTAGTCTGAAGAACAGGATGAGGGGAGACCTTATCACTCTCTGTAACTGCTTGAAAGAAGGTTGTAGTGGGGGAGTATTGGCTTCTCTCTCTCACATAACAAGTGATAGAACAAGAAGAAATGGCCTCAAGTTGAGGCAAGGAAGGTGTAGGCTGGATATTCAGAAAAATTCTTTCACTGAAAGGGTTGTCAAGCATTGGAGCAAGTTGCCTGGGGAATTGGCAGTCATCAGCATTGGAGGTTTGTACAAGACTTGATGATACGGTGCTGAGGAATATGATTTACTGGTGACTTGGCAGTGTTTGGTTTGGACTTGATGATCCCAGAGGTCTCTTGCAAGCAATATAGTTAAACAATTCTATTTATTTTTCCTCTGAAATTAAGTTTTTTCTATCTTCCCTTTAAATTTTAGTAGCTTATTAGGTCTATTTGTAAATAAATGCCCGTCAAATAATGCATCCTTCATTATTAGTCCTTTTAATGCATTAAAGTGTTTTTCAGATCATACCTGGAATGTAGTTTCTTAGTGTTTTCTAAGCAATGCATATGTGTGGTGATAGAATCCCCAGAAGAGAAAAGTGTAGACAAAGGAGAAAATAAATATTAAACCAAATCTTAAGTATCTTGAACACGAAGCATCTGAGAAAGGATGTTACCGTTCATACTGCATAGAAGTTGCTCAGATATGCAGGGTAGGAGCAATATAGGAATTTGAAACGGGCGATGAATATTAGTCATACTTATTGCTGTACTCTCATTGCTTCGTATGGCTCCAGTGACACAAAGCAATCACAATTTCAGCTTTATTAAATGTTGCAACTCTCTTTACAGCTGATTTGCAGAATACTTAGAATCTTCATTTTAGCTTCAAAAAATTTTGAGCAATTAATATTAACATGGCACTCACCTTTCAATAATCAATATGAATCAGCAGCTACAACACAATGTAAGATTCTACATGTCTACTTTGTAATAAGTAATGGTAAATGATTGCAGCAACTCGACTACCGTAGTTGTACTGGATGTGATAATTTCTTGTGGTGAGCATAAATGGAGCTGCCATCACATTCCAAATAATTCCTTTGTTTCTGTTTTTTCTTTGATGTGGCAAATTATCTTTGTAACTAAGTATTTGCTCATCAAGCAAATACTGTCAGATAACCTCTGAGCTGTTTTTATTGTTTTATATGTTTATTATATTTTAATACAAAAATAAGAAACTACAGTGACTTTAGTTAAGTTTTAAATACATTCTTTTACTAGAAATCAACCCAAAATCTTTAATTAGCATGAGCTGATTCCAGTATAAAAAATTATAGCAGATTACAAGTCTAGGAAACAGCTAAATAATATGCATGTTTCTGCCTTTAAGCCTTCCAGGACAGATAATATGGATTTTAATCCTTCATAAGAAAAAAATAAAGTCCTGAGGCAATTGCATTCTGTTTACTGAAAAATTAAAAAAAAAAAATGGACTAAAGCAGTATAAAATTCTTGTAATTCCAAATTGACAAAATGTGAGAGACCTAAATCTGACATACTGTTTTACCTTTAACATTAGTTCGTTTTTCTCCATTTGTAGTACGGGCTAAATGAATCATCTAGCCCAGCTGTGAATTTCATTGATACTTTCTGTACAGGGACTGAACAATCTTAATTTTATTTAACCTTATTTTTTATTGGATTGATCTCAGTCACAATGGAGATTTACACTCGCCATTTTATGGAAATATTGAAAAAAAGAGTTCCTTAACTTGCATCTAATCTACTAATCTAGTTAATAATTCAGGCTGGCAATAGGTAAAGCAATTGCTTGCAGCTATTGAAGTAAAGATTGAAAGGTAGAAGCAAGATCTTAACTCAAATAACTGCTCTCACAATTTCTAACAGGTCTATTACATATAGAATGAACTTTGAAAATCTGATAAACCATGATCCTTCATGTATAGCTAGACACTTCTGAATTATGGACTTGGAGATGTGAGGCTTGGAAAGAGAAATGATGAAGTCTGTAAGCAAAATAGAGTTAATGTGGACAATGCAAGTATTTATTCAACTATATGGAATTGTTTGCAGTAGATTGCCACTGTGTTTTAAATCAAATAATATTTTTTCAGCCAACTAAATTCTGCTCACTTTGTTCATTCAAAGAAGCAAACCAAAAAGACCAATAGCAGACAAGCAACAGTAACACAGCACCAAAACTTATGAGGCTTAAAAACAAGGAATATAAACCAATTGTCTTAAACTTGGACCAAAGGATTTTCCAAGCATATTCTAGGTTATATCGGGGTGGTTGAGAGCAAACCTGGAGAGAGGGACCTTGAAGGTTTTGTGGATAACAAACCAAAAATGCATCAGCAGTGTGCCCTTGTGGTCAAGAAGACAAATAGGATCTTGGGATATAGCAAGAGAAGTGTGTCTAGCACATCAAGGGAAGTTATTCTATCCCTTTATTCTGCTTTAGTGAGACTGAACCTGGAATGCTGTGTCCACTTCTGGTCTTCCCAAATCAAAAGGGATAGAGAATTAATTGAGAAAGTTCAACAGAGAGCTAAGAGGATGATTGGGGTCTGGAATAATGGCCTTATGAAGAGAGATTGAGAAAACTGGAACTTTTTAGTTTGGACAAAAGAAGGCTACAAAGAGAATCAATTACTGTCTATAAATACATGAGGGCTAGGTGTCAAGAAAAGAGCAATCCTTTATTTTCCATGGTGTCAGACAGGACAAGGGGTAATGGCTGCAAACTTGAACACAGAAAGTTTCACCTCTGTATAAGGAAAAACTTCTTTACAGTCAGGGTTATTAAATATTGGAAGGGGTTTCCAGGAGAGGTTGTGGAGTCCCCTTCTCTGGAGAGGTTTAAGACCCATCTGGATGCAGTTTTGTGTAGCTGATTTAGGCCTTTTTAGGTGGTTATGCTTTCCAGTAAATTGCAGCCTTGTTTGAACAGAAGGATTGGACCCTACGGCCTTTGAAGGCTCCTTCCAACCCTAATAAACTCTGAGTGTAAACTGTATGTGTAAGTCCCCCATGAGGACCAGGCAGGACCTGTGAACGTGAGACTACTTCTATCTGTATATAGAAGGCCTCAATTGCTTCTTCCTCCTGGTCAGGTGGCCTGTAGCAGACCCCCACTATAAGGTCATCTGTCCCTAACCTCTCTTTAATCCTGAACTATAAGCTCTCTGGTGCTCCTTATCCATCCCCAGGACAAGCTCCATGCACTCCATCTGGCACTGGCACAGAGAGTAACACTCCCTTCCCACCTGCCTGTTCTATTCCAATAGTCCAGTCACAGAAGCCATCTCACCACATTTCCATTGTGTCAATAAGATTATAACCCTGCAGATATGTTCATGTCTCTAACTCTTCTTGTTTACTGCCCATGGTGTGTGCTGTGTGCATAGACGCATATCAGCTATATCCCCAAAGAAACTGACTTACTGACTGGAATTCTTTTGTGCTGCTATTCAGGTGTTCTGCTGACCTGTGATACTTCTCCAGGTTCTGGACATCTATTGCTGGCATTGGTAACAAGTTGGTAGGAATGGGATGGACTGAAGTTCCCCTCCTCGGCAACTTCAGTTTAAAGCGCTTGTCACCAGCTTGGTAAGACTATGACTGAAGATGCTCAACCCCTTCTCTGACAGATGCACCACATCATCTCCCAGTAGAGCAGATTTCTCAAAGTGAGTTTCATGGTCTAAGTCAGGGGTCCTCAAACTTTTTAAACAGGGGGCCAGTTCACTGTCCCTCAGACAGTCTCGGGGGCTGGTTTCCTGTCCCTCAGACCATGTTGGGGGCCAGGCTGTAGTTTGTGCTGCCTGGCTTGTCCTGCCTGGGAGCAGAAGGGAGAGACGGGGAGCCGCCCGCCTCAGCCTGGCCGCGCAGTCAGCAGGAAGAAGTCAACTGTGGCTTCTTGGCGAAGGGGGGTAAATACTGGAGGACCAGCAGGCTGGATTTGACATCCTGGGGGGGCCGTATCCGGCCCGCGGGCCGGTGTTTGAGGACCCCTGGTCTAAGTAGCTGAACCCCTGGTTGTGGCACTAATCCCAGAACCAATTGTGGACTCAGCAGATTCAAACATCCCTTTCAAGCCTCTTCCCTTTGACCAGAAGGACTGATGAAAAAGTACCTGTGCTCCATAGTCCCTTATCACTGGTCCCAGGGCTCTGCAATCCTTGATCCTCTTCAGACTGCCCCTGGCTGTATCATTGCTGCCCAGGTGAAACAATAGCAGTGGATAATACTCAATGGACTGTACAAGGTTTAGTAGTATCTTGGTGACATCTCTGATATGAGCATCCAATAATCAGCATGATTCTCTCTCTAGAGAGTGTATCAGGCAGGCAATGGGTGTCTCTGCACCTCTCAGAAGAATGTCTCCTGGTATCATTCATTGCCTATTCTTAGTTGTGCTGATTGTTACACAGGAAGCAGATCAAGCTGCCTTAGTCAGCAATAGAGTATCTCCTGATGTGACGTCTTTCCTCTTCAGACCGCAGAGTGATGAGGCACTTCTGCTGTGATATCTTACTGATTTGGGTAACAGGTGGAAGACAACCAAATCCAGGTGTCTACATGTAGCATATAACTCCCATTGCAGTTTTTGTGAAAAAGATTTCTGGCAGGATGCACTAGATAATTCAAAGTGATTTATGTGAGTCACAAAACAGTGTTATCATTTCAGATGTTTTCCTTCATTCTCAGACCAAAGTTAAGCACCTACATTTCCAACTCATGCTTCTAAAAGATTTAAATGGCTTTATTTCATATATTGTCTCCAGATAAACCATCTTCAGATAAAATGTCTTCTTGTTTCAGGGTTCAATTTCAAATACATCTTCACTTTTGTATCTTTGAAAGATGATGCTTATCTCACTGAAGAGCTGTTTTAACCAGCTTCTGTGGTTTTTATGTTGATGGTGATTTTTTTTCTCCCTGGCAATGTCTAAGTTTTTCTTATGTCATCAATAGAAAATTTGGTAGCCAAATGCCCCGAACTGTTTTTACCTCTATGCTTCAAAGTCTTGGTTCTATCATTGACTGCAACCTAGTTCACAGTAGGAAATTCATGTTTTACTCCTCAGTGATAAAAATGAATGCATAAGCAATGTGCACAAGGAGGGAATTAGAAAAAAGGAGAGGGGGAGGGTGTACTTAATAGTATCGGCAAACCTGTACATAAATCAGGATTAGATTCTTCTACTCAGAAATGTAGCCATTTAAGTAAAGTGCTTGTGACTGGAGTTTGACTGTTGCAGTCCGTATCTGCATTCAAAGAGGAGAAGCTGACAACTCTGAGAGAGAGCTTTATCCACTACAAATTGTCTCAAGAGGTTGATCTTTCCATTAGTTGACACAAGGATCTGTGGCTGACAAGTCCTCCAACACTGGCATCTCAGTTTACTAGTTAATTGTTTTTTGAAGTATGAATACAGGTTCTTCTCACCACAAGGTCCTTTTTAAAAAATATGTTTCATGAAAAATAAAGATTTCTCTTTTTGTGATGAAGATTTCTACAAACTTAATCCTATTTGTGGAATTACGCTTTGACCACATTGAAGATAAGGCTCAAAATTCTCAGGAATTTATCAGGACCAATGTTTTGAATTGTATAATAAAAAACATTGAAGCATATTCTGAAGAGTAGTAACATATCATCTTAATAATTTATTGTCATGTGATCCAGATTTTTGAAAGGAATGTTTAAATTGAATTTGAATAAAAAGAATAAAATTCTTAAAATATATGGATAGACTTTTCCCAAATAACAAATCTCACCTTGAGAGTTTCTACATTCTTGAGCTATGAAAAATAGCTGATGGTTAATAGCCTGTCCTTCAGATATAACTCAGCACTGGAGTAATGATGTGATTGAGATATCATTATGCTGCAGTTTGAAAATTACTAGAATTTTCAGATGTGCAGAAGTTATGCTTCCATGAAGAACAAGAAAGTATTCTGTCACTTTCAGAGGACCCCTCCCCCCCAAGAACCTGGGGGAAGGTGTCACTGTCCCGGACCTGGCCCGAAAAGGCATGGCCAGGTCAGCCTATAAAAAGTGGAGCGGGATCTTTGCTTGCTCTCTTGGGCTATGGGCTCTCAGCCTGGCACCTGCCCCCACCCCCCGTTCTCGGGGTGGTGGCCCCCACCCCCCGTTCTCAGGACGGTGGGGGTGGGGAAGGTGACTTGTCGCGTTTTCCAGTGGCTCCTGGAGGACCCTGGTCCTACCACCACGGCCCCGGCGCCACAGGAAGCAGACGCAATAGCTCCGTGCAGCTCTCCCCGCCCTGGCCCGGACCTGATGCCTCGTGATCTTGGCCACGGACTGGAGAAGCAAGGCTTTAGTGCAGATTTACCATCACCACCCCCCACGGAGCAGCCCTTCAGCATCACTGCGAGCCAGGCTATTCCTCTTTCTACCTCCTGGAGCAGAGACAGGAGGAAAGAAGAGAGACCCTCTTGGCCAAGTGCAGAGTGTTGGGGGGAGCAGCCCTGCTGGCGCAGCAATGCAATCGATCTCCATCTTGGATCCCGCATGTGACCAGGGCTATGCGGCTGCTCGCTGCCCTTATAGAAAGACTGACCAGCAGGAAGAGAGGCTGTTTATCATTTCTGCCACTGAGAAAGACTGGGACTGCTTAAGTATTTGAGGGAGAACTCCTTCGGGCTTAGCTGAAGAAAGCAGGACTTGAGAATCCTTAAACCTTGGATCTGAAAGACAGAAACTGGGTTCTTTGTTTGAAAGAAGACCCAAGGCCCAAACGATAGTGACCTCCCATTGTATTTTTCTCAGAATGTGTGATGGCATTTGTGACACAGTTTCTCCTTTGTGCGCGCCAACTTGCTTGGTTTCTTTTTCTTCTTTTTCTGTACACAGTTATGTAGTTAATAAATTCTTTCCAGTATCCCTAAGCTATCCATTGTCTTGCAGATTTATCTGAGATGCCATTGAGACCTCACTGCAAAGCAGTTTTCTTAGTTCTAACCCGCTACACATTAGAAGTCTGAACACTAATTCTGGATGATATTCTCTTATTTATAGCGCATGAAACAGAAAGCTTGAGAATCCTTATTACGTGTTACACCATTTTTATATTCTTCTGCAGAAATGGACTATGAAACATAAACTGAACAAATTTTTAAATAAATTTTTTCAAGAAGATAATTTCACTGTGTTTGAGAAGTCTTAGGCCACTCAATATGCACCATTATCTTGATTCATAAATGCTATGTCATGACATGACAAGCCATGGTGTACATTTCTATGTGAGTTACAAATAGAAACGGAACACTGATGTGAAAACATTTAATGAATAAATGATAATGAAGAAAAATACTTCTTCCTTGCTTTTAGGAAGAGATGAAAAAGTGTTACTAGGTGAAGAAAACCACTGGTTTTGCAGCGAAAACTAAGTTCTTCTCACAGAATGAGATCAATAAAATCAAAACACAGTTATCAAATGGATTTGATGTTCACAGAATCACAGAATTTTAGGGATTGGAAGGGACCTCAAAAGATCATGTAGTCCAATTCCCTTGTCAGAGCAGGATCACTTCACCTATTGTCACTCCTTCATTCTGATTGGCTAAAAATATTGTTGATTCCTTCAGATAAGTCCCTCTTCTTCTGTTGTTTGGAATTAAGAAAAATGTTAAAATGTGAGTCTGGGAGAAAGTAACAGTTGAATGTTTCTAGGATGTTAGTAATGTTTGCACAGACCTCATCAAATATAAGATCTAGCTTCTGTGCTATGCAGTAAATTTAGCACCCACAAGACTCTCTAAGTTGTTTAATTTTATTGCATTTAATAGTCAGAATAATTTATTCTAACAATGCTGAGCTTTTGGGTTGTTTGGGTTGTTTGGTCATTGTGCTTTTTTGTTTTTTCCTAGCACGTGCAGTAGTTTTGTCCTAGGGTGAAAAAAAAAAGCTTATTATTGTTTACATGAAAATGCACTATGAAGCAATAGTTAGACATAATAAATGCAATCATAGAAGAGTATAATCATCTAGGTTGGAAAAGACCTTTAAGGTCTTCCAGTCCAAACATTAGCCTAACTATACCAAACCCACTGCTAAACCATGTCCCTAAGCAACATGTCTACATCACTTTTAAACACATCCATGACAGTCTAAGCTTAATTTCAGGTATATTATTATCATTTCCCTGATTAAGGACTAGGAAAGTCCTGGATCTGTCCAGTTTCTACTTATCCCACATTCATGTTATTGAGTGTAACCTGAATTCATGTTATATTTGACACTTTTCTGAATAAACACTTGTAGACAAATTTTTAGGTATCTATCACTACCTTAATAGTAAACAGGTTTTGATCATGAAAGAAGCAGCAGTCAATGTCTCAAAAGCAAAATAATATCCCAGCCTTCCTAAACAAATATTATAATCCTAATATCAGTAAATAAAGACACACAGTGTACAGCAGCCTGGAGTCTGCAGAGATCATTCCAAAACTAGTGGAATGTGACGTTCTTCCCTTGACAGAATAACTGAATGGAGAAAAAGAGCTTGGAACTTAACTTTGTTTTGGGGCCTCAAAGTACCAGCCAACCTGGTGTGCGAGTTTTAGTCTTCCTTAGTAATAATCTGCTGCAAATAAATCTTTATCTAAGGTGTATATTAATTGATCTTCATGTAACATACTGCCCTTCCACTGTTACATCGTTGGGATTGAATAAAAACATAATGTTTCAGAATTGTAGGTCATTGCAAATATTTTTGTTCCAACAGCAAAGCATAATATAGTTTCAGATGTACAACTAAATGTCTACTTTGTATGAATTCATGACATAGCTGGACAGATTCTCATTAAGTGTAAGATTCCCAAATCTATTTTATGAAGCATTATTCCTTCAGTTTTGCTGTCATGGGCATATCAAGACATTTGAAAAGCGGTTTGTAACCATGCAATTAACCCTAAACAATATATTTTATGAAGCACTATTCCTTCACTTTTGCTGTCAAGGGCATATCAAGACCTTTGAAAAGCTATTTGTGACCCTGCAATTAACCCTAAAGAAATTCCATGGGACAAAAGAAAAAAAAAATTTGCATAGCTTCATTAAGTGATTATGACTAATGCAGGTTCATTACAAGAAGACATAAAGGGACACTCATTGAGTGGATATAAACCATCTTTACAAAGACTGGCTTTAAGAGTAAAAAGCATACTTTTCATCATCTAGATGAAATCCTTCTAAAATTTCATTTGGCACAGTACAGTGTTATTCATCTCTACAAATATCTGAAGGGTGGGTGTAAGGAGGATGGAGCTGAACACTTTTCAGTACTGCCCAGTGGTAAGACAAGGGGCAGTAGCAACAAACTACAATACGAGTTTCATTTATGTATGAAGAAAAGCTTCTTTAGTGTGTGGGTGACAAAGCACTGGAGCAGGCTGCCCAGAGAGGTTATGTATTCTCTTCTGAAGACATTCAAAACCTGCTTTGATGCAGTCCAGTGTAATGTGCTCTAGGCAATCCTACTTTAGTAGGGGATTTGAACTTGATGATTTCTTGAGGTTCCTTCTAACTGAAAATTCAGTGATTCTGTGTTGTTGATCTTTGCTTAGTTAGCTAAAAATTTGCATTCATTAATATGCTCTTACTTTTGTCTCAGTGCTAACTGCAATGAACTAATTGTATTCACTAAGTACATACCATTTATGTTTTGCTTGATTTTTTTTATTACTGTACATGAAAGATCAACTTTAAGAAATTAAGAAAATTAAGTGAGCATTAGGCTAAATACAAGGAATCGAAAAAAAGCTGACCACAGTCAAACAGAACTACATAAAGGAAGCTACACTACCACATCTTAAAGATAAGTAAACCTAACAGTCTGACTTGCAGGGTACTTCTGATCTACTCAATTTGTAGCAGAAAAAAAGAGCTTAAAGATTCTCAACACCTTTCAAAATTCCTTTTAGTTTACTTGGGTGTTCAGATAAAGATTAAGGACCACAAATTCAGGCATCCTGCTGTGACAATTTCCGCTTCTGTCCTTTTTCCTCTCTCTCGTTATGCCTAATGCCAACAAAAACCTGGTGGAAACATAACAATTTAATAAAGTACAGAAAATAAGAAATTGGTCAGAATTCCAGCTGGGTTATCCACTTTGCTGGTAATTATTGTAAGTGCCTCCCCATGTCTAGAAATGAGAAGAGAAACTGCTGTTATTGCCACTTCCCTGCTCTCTGTGTTGCTTTTTTTGTCCATAGTAGCCCTCCAAACAAGTTACCCAAAACCAACAAGACACAATATTCATCTACTGTACACTCATTTCAAAAGCACTTATGAACACAACAGTATATACAGTACCCAATCTCTGCTTTTCAAATACTAAATTTTCTGCCACCATATCATGCGTCAACGGAAAGATAGTGTTTGACAGAAATGGAGAAACCAAAGACAAGTAGTGCAAAGCAAAAAATGAATGTTGCTGTGAAAGTGCTTGGGTCTCTGGCTAGCTGAACTTTAACACACGTCCCTGTTATTATACTCGATGAAGAACTAACCAGGAGCTGAAGAGAACTTGCAATGGCATGAGGACATTAAAATACTGTCTATGAAGTACTGGGCATGTAGAAGAAATAAAACTAGATTCATTAAATACTTTGATAGGCCAAGTGGAGCAGCCCCTGGAGTGCAGTTATCTACCAGCCCAAGTGAAGATGCTTTGAACCCCCAAGCAGCCCAAGCTCAGAAGCAAAGAAATCGTAGAAATCATAGATTTTCTATGTCAGAAAAAACCTTTAGGATCATCAAGCCCAACCATTATCCTAACTATACCAAGCCCAGTGGTAAACCATAAACACCATATCTGCACAACTTTTAATCACTTCCAGGGATGGTGATTCCATCACTTCCCTGGGCAACCTCTTCCAATGTTTGCCAGGCCTTTCAGTAAAGAAGTCTTTCCTAATGTCTAACCTAAACTTTCCCTGGCACAACTCGAGGCCATTTCCTCTTGTCTTATTGTTTGTTACCTGTGATAAAAGTCCATCAACTGTCTCTCTACAACCTGTTTCACATAGCTGTAAAGGGCAATAAAGTCTCCCTTTAATCACCTTTACTTCAAAGTAAATAGCCCTGGCACCCACAGTGATTCCTCTAAGTACTTTTGCTCCAGACACTTCACCAATCTTGTTGCCCTTCTCTGGACATGCTTCAGCATCTCAATGTCCTTTTTTCACTGAGGTGCCCAAAACTGAATGTAATATTTAAACTGTGGTCTCACTGGTACTAACTGAAGTGAGCCCCAGGGAGGCAGCAGATGTCTCCATGGTATGGGACAGGTTAGCGCAGTGGGCCCTCTGTCACCCTTAGAAGAGAATCCCCTACAACAACTATTCTCTTTCTCTTGGTAGAGGCAGTTGTAATGTGTGGTGCTGACTGTCACAGCCTGGGCAGCTCCTTGAGTGGATCTTCATTTTTGTCTTTATTCAGCTGACCCATAGTGGAGTGAAGAGACATAGAGATGGAATGTTGGATTAGCTAAGCAGTGTTGGAGCTGGTTTGTACTTGGATAGGAAGACAGTATGGGTACACCAGATGGTGTATGCTTGCGCTGCTTCAGCAGTGGGGGTTGGACTTAGATGATCTTTCAAGGTCCCTTCTAACCTGTAACATTCTGTGATTCCAGAGACTCATACCTGTTGTGTAGGGTCAAGTGAGAATATGTGGGAGATCATGAGGGGAGTAATCTTCTTCCCTATCCTGAACTCCATTTGGCAATTGAATCTGGTTCAAGGAAAGCAGAGTGTAGCTCCAAAGATCTGTTTCTGTCTCACACTTCCTGATGCTCCCCAGCTTGCCCACCTCCTCTCAGAGTTCTGTCACCAAGCAAAGGAGTTCCTCTACCTGGCCCTGTCTCCCGCAGGTGAGCTTTAAGCTGCCCTACTGCGCTGATGCCGCAGCCAAGCACATTCGTGGGTGGCTGCATATCTCCACTCAAGCTCTGTCTGTGCAGATGTGTCAGTTGTGGGGACAGCACATGACGAGGCCATGGCCTTCTGCCAGGCAGAAACCATTTCTCCTGGGTAGAGCAGTTAGAATGGGCAAAGCTCCTGGTTCTCATGGTAATGCAGAGAGATAAGCAATCTTAAAGCAGATACTCCCTTCAAGGGCTTTCTCTATCTATTTACATTGGCCAGAGAGGGAAGTTCAGGTAAGGTTCCTCATTTAGTTATTAAATCTACATCTGAGCAGGAAAAAATTGATCATCACATTGTATTATACCCTATGTGAACTGACAGAAGTACCACTGTTGCAATAAGATAATAAAACTGTGTTTTCAACTTATTTTTCTTTTTTTTCCTAACCCATACTGTTTTTCTGGTGGATTTAATGAGGAAATAATTGTATTAAATTAAAATGAAACAACAGTACCCATTGCTGTCTAAAAAAAATCAGAAGAGAAATCTCGAGTCTATTACTCTACAGAGTGCTTATTCCGTTTTAACGATATCATGACCTTGAAAGCAGTTTTAGCTTCTACTAGATAGTACTGATTTTTTAATAACACAGATGGAAACAAATTACTGTCTTGTAATATGATTCAAAAAGAACAGTCCACTTCATCTATTTAATTAATTTTCTCCTTGGTAAGCTGGCTGCTCATGGCTTGAGCAAGCACACAATCTGCTGGATAAAACACTGGTTGAACAGCCAGGCCCAAAGAGTGGTGGAGTTAAATCCAGCTTACAGCCTGTCACAAGTGATGTGTCTTCAGGGCTCAGTCTTGTTTAACATCTTTATTGATGATCTCGATAAGGACATAGAGTGTATCGTTAGTAAGTTTGCAGATGACATCAAATTAGATGGGAGTGTTCATCTGCTGGAAGGTAGGGAGGCTTTTCAGAGAGACTTGGATATTTTGGAGAAATGGGCCAATATTAATGGCAGGAGCTTCAATAAAGCCAAATGCCAGGTCCTGTACTTGGGTCACAACAACCCCATGCAACGCTACAGGCTTGGGGAAGTGTGGCTGGAAAGCCGTGTAGCAGAGAGGGACCTGGGGGGTTCTAATAGACAGGAAGATGAATATGAGCTAGCAATGTGCCCAGGTGGCCAAGGAGGCCAATGGCATCCTGGCTTGTATTAGAAATAGTGTGGCCAGCAGGAGTAGGGAGGTTATCATCTCCTTGTATTTGACACTGGTGAGGCAAGATCTTGCATATTGTGTCCAGTTTTGGGTACCTCAATAGAAGAGAGATGTGGAGGTGCTGGAGCAGATGCAGAGGAGGGCAACTAGGCTGGTGAAGGTACTAAAAACCAAGTCTTATGATGAAAGATCAAAAGAGCTGGGGCTTTTCTGTTTGAAGAAGAGGAGGTTAAGAGGAGACCTCATCATTGTTGTTGCAATTTGAAGATTACCAGAATTTTCAGATGTGCAGAGTTTGTGCTTTCATGAAAGAACGAAAAGTTGTCTTACTTTCAAGAGGAACCCTTCCCTCAGTTACCTGTCCTGGAGGAGGTGACACTGTCCTGGAACCTTTCCCAGAAAGGTCTGTCCTGGGGGACCTGTCCCTAGTTACACAGGTCCCAGGACCCTTTCCAGGAAGACTCTGTCCTGGGACCTGCCACGGAAGGGCCTGGCTAGGTCAGCCTATAAAAACCAGAGCACGCCCTTTGTTCATTCTCTTTGGGGGCTGTGGCCCTGAGGGGAGTAGCCCCCTCCCCCCACCGCCCATTCCCAGGGCAGTGGTGAGGGGGTGAGAACCGCGGCGCTGAGAGGACTACGGCTCCTGAAGCAGCCTCCTGGCCTGACCCCACTGCCGGCACGCACCTGCCACCGTGCGGTCTGGAAGCGACCCTGGCTGAAACTTGCCGCGGGTGCGCAGTCCCATAGCCGCTGCATCACGGCTTCGCTGTACCCCACACTGCGGCCCCGGACCAGAGAAACAAGACTGGTGCAGATTTGCCATCACGACCCCCTCCCACCATGGACAGTCTTCAGCATTGGAGTGAGCTGGGGTACTCCTCTTCCTCCTGGAGCTGAGACAGGAGAGGGAGAGGAGGGGAGAGGATCTTTGGAAGACCCTCTTGGCCACATGTGGAGAGTGGGGGGGTACAGCCCTGCTGACCCAGCCATGCGGTCGCCCTCCATCTTCAATCCTGCATGTGGCTGGGGCCATGCAGTTTTGGAGAGACTGATCAGCAGGAAGAGAGGCTGTTTGTCATTTCTGCTGCTGAGAAAAGACTGGCAGTGCTTAAGTTTTGGGGGAGAGCTCCTTCGTGCTTCGCTGAGGAAAGCAGAAGGACTTAAGAATCCTTAAACCTTGGATCCGAAAGACAGAGACTGGGTTCTTTGCTGCTGCACCAAGGCATGCATGCGTGGGTGCTGAGAAACTCAGGCCATTCCGGACTGACGTGCTCTCTTTCCCAGGTCTCTAAACTAGAAGAAGATCCAAGGCCCAAACTATAGTGATCTCCCATTCTATTTTTCTGAGGTTCTGTGATGGCATTTATGACACAGTTTCTAGTTTGTGTGCACCGACTTGCGTAACCTTTTCTCCCATTCTGTATATAGTTACAGTGTTAATAAACCTTTCTGGAGTTTTCCCTAAGCCATTGATTGTCTGGCAAATTTATCCGAGATGTCATTGAGACCTCACTGCTTTGCTTTCCTTTCGTTTATCTTAAATTGTGGTCTTGAATCCACCATAACTGTCTACAACTACCTGAAAGAACATTAAGATGTTGAGGGACATGGTTTAGGGGTGAATTTGTAAGGCGGGGTAGATAGTTGGACTCGATGATCCCAGGGTTTTTTTCCAACCAGAGTGATTCTGTGATTCTGTAACTGCAGTGTGATTACATATAAAAAATGTTGAATGTCCTTGAGATAACTAAGCAACATATAGACAAATAGCTTTATAAATGCAAGTTATCTTCTAGCTTTCAGTACTAGAAAAATACCTGATATCCTATATATGAACTTAAAATCACCAACTTATTTTTAAAAAGGATGAATTTCTTCAACTAGACCAAGTGAAAATAATACTATAGAGAATTTAGAAGTGAATTATAGTGATGTGGTCTTTTAGGATTCTTACTTCTCTCTTCTGAATTAAGAGAAGGTAATTGAAATGCAAAAAATAGTTGATATTTTCTAATAAATGATGATGCATTTTTGGGGAAATAACATAATGAATGTTCTGGAAACATAAAAAAGCTGGATCTTAGAAAAGCATTTTATAGAGTCTTGTGAAATATTACTCTGAAAAATCAAATTTCCTTGGATAGAAACCATGTGATATGGCATAAAAGTAGCTCAATAGCCATAAACGGTAGTTAATGATGAATGACAGCTTATCAGATAGAGATAGATGTCTAGGGACATACTAGTATAGAAGGTTTCAGCCTCCTTCTTTATCTGACATCTTCATTAATAATTTAGAAAAGAGATCAAGTATCGCATTAATGAAACTCTCAGATGATGCTAAATTGAGATGTGATGCAAACACAGAGAATTACAAAGAACATGATAGTAGAACACTTACTGTGAAGCTGTGGAGATGCTAAGTAACTGGCACTTCCACTGGCTTCATGAGCTAGAAGCTTGTTTTACGCTCTATACACATACAAGATACTCTTGAAACTTATTCCAAAGCTAACTCCTTCCCTGTTTCTAAACCAATACTGATTTTTTTTTAAATTTTCATCAGAGAATAAACTGTATATAATAATTCCTAAAAGATGCTATTTATTTTTCATAAGCAGAAATAAATATTTGAGAAAGAAGAAAATAGACCTCTGCACAGGAATACATACTGAGAGAGAATAAAGAATATTTTAACAGATTAGCTGTGCATTTAATCATGGGATCGTAAAGTTTGGAACAGACCTTATATTTGAGTAGAAAATTCAACAATATTCATAGGATCATAGGATCATAGGATCATAGGATGTTAGGGGTTGGAAAGAACCCAAGAGATCATCGAGTCCAACCCCCCTGCCGCAGCAGGACAAAACTATCTAACACAGATCACAGAGGAACGCATCCAGGCGGCCTTGAAAGTCCCCAGAGAAGGAGACTCCACGACCTCCCTGGGGAGTCTGTTCCAGTGCTCTGTGACCCTCACAGTAAAGAAGTTCCCCCTTGTGTTGAGGCAGAACCTCCTCTGCTGCAACTTACACCTATTGCTCCTTGTCCTATCACAGGGAGCAAGTGAAAAGAGCCTGTCCCCCCCTCCTGGCCAGCCTTCAGATACTTATAAACATTGATCAAATCTCCCCTAAGTCTTCTCTTCTCCAGACTAAAAAGCCCCAAGTCCCGCAGTATAGCGGGTTGAAACTCAAAGTGTTTTGCTCCCGGGTTTTCAGCACCAATTTTGTAGTAGGTTCAGGACCACAATTCAATATCAAAGAAAGAAAACCAAAGCAGTGAGGTCTTGATGGCATCTCGGATAAAATTCACCAGACAATCAATGGCTTAGGGAAACTTCAGAAAGGTTTATTAACACTGTAACTATATACAGAATGGGAGAAAAGGTTATGCAAGTCGGTGCACACAAACTAGAAACTGTGTCATTAATGCCATCACAGAACCTCAGAAAAATAGAATGGGAGACCACTCCAGTTTGGGCCTTGGATTTTCTTCTAGTTTAGCGACCTGGGAAAGAGAGCACGTCAGTCCAGGATGGCCTGAGTTTCTCAGTGCCCACACCTGCATCCCTCAGTGCAGCCGCATGCATTTCAGCGTAGCTTCTCCAGCTCGCTGGGGGTTGGACCCCCACACATGGGGTCCAACGTGGAGACCGACCGCATGGCGTCAGCAGGGCCGCACCCCCCCACACTCCACACGTGGCCGAGAGGGTCTTCCAGACATCCTCTCCTCTCCGTCTCCTGTCTCAGCTCCAGAGGGAAGAGGAGTAGCCCAGCTCACCGATGCTGAAGGCTGTCCATGGTGGAGGGGTCCTGATGGCAAATCTGCATCAGTCTTGCTTCTCCAGTCAGAGCGCACTGTGGTGTTGAACAGCGGTGGTACCGCTGACAGTGGGGTCAGGCCAGGGGCACGGCTGGTTAGGGAGCCGCAGCAGGTCGCTTCTCAGAGCCGCAGCCCTCACCCGAGCTGCGGTTCTTTTGGAGACGCGGTTCCTACCCCTCCCCCCCCCATCGCCCGTTCCCGGGGGCAGTGGGGGGGCGCTCACTTCAGGGCCACAGCCCCCTAAAAAAAAAGGCGCGAACAAAGACCCTTCCCCGATTTTATAGTCTCCCCCTAGCCCACCTTTAAGGGGCAGGTCCCAGGACAGATGCTGCCCAGGAAGGGTCCTGTGACCTGTGCAACCGGGGACAGGTCCCCCAGAACACAACACAACTTTTCTTCCTCATGAAAGAACTACAAGTTCTAGCAGTTCTCAAACTGCAACACGCAGCCTCTCCTCATAAGCCATGCCCTCCTGTCCCCTAATCATCCTCGTAGCCCTCCACTGGACCCTCTCCAGCAGACCCCCGTCCCTCCTATACCGGGGGGCCCAAAACTGAACACAGTATTCAAGATGACGCCTCACCAGGGCAGAGTCGAGGGGGAGAACTTCCCTCCATCTGCTGGACACACTCCTCCTAATACACCCCAGGATCCCATTGGCCTTCTTGGCCACCAGGGCACATTGCTGTGCCATGGTTAATCTGTTGTCCACCAGGACCCCCAGGTCTCTCTCCACAGGACTGCTTTCCAGTAGATCACCTCCCAGCTTGTACTGGTGGAGTTTGTTATTCCTCCCCAGATGCAGGACTCTGCACTTGTCCCTGTTGAACCTCATCTGGTTTCTCTGTGCCCAGCCCTCCAGTCTGTCCAGGTCTCTCTGGATGGCAGCACAGCCCTCAGCCGTATCAGCCAAGCCTCCCAGCTTGGTGTCGTCGGCAAACTTGCTGAGCAGACACTCTGTGCCCTCATCAATGTCATTGATGAAGATGTTGAACAAGACCGGTCCCAGCACCGATCCCTGGGGGACACCACTAGTCACAGCTCTCCAGCTGGACCTGGCACCATTGATCACCACCCTCTGAACTCTATCCTGCAACCAGTTCCTAACCCACCTCACTGTCTGCTCTTCCATCCCACACCTCCTCAGCTTGCTCACTAAAATTTCATGGGAGACAGTGTCAAAGGCCTTGCTAAGGTCAAGGTAGACCACATCCACTGGTTTCCCTGAATCTAACCATTCAGTTATTGCATTATAGAATGCTATCAGGTTAGTCAAGCAGGACTTCCCCTTCATAAATCTGTTCTGACTACTCCTGATAACCTTCTTCTCTTCCAAATGCCTTGAGATGCCCTCTAGCAAGAGCCGCTCCATCATTTTTCCAGGGATGGAGGTGAGGCTGACTGGTCTATAGTTTCCTGGAACTTCTTTCTTGCCCTTCTTGAAGACTGGAGTGACATTGGCCCTCCTCCAGTCCTCAGGCACCTCTCCTATCTGCCACGATTTGGCAAAGATGATAGACAGTGGTAGGGCAATAATATCAGCCAGTTCTCTCAGCACCCTTGGGTGCATCTCATCAGGGCCCATGGACTTGTTCATGTTCAATTTGTGTAGCTGATCCCTAACCCAGTCCACGCTGACTAGTGGGGAGCACTCCCTCTTCTAGGCTTCCTCTTCATAGACAACTATATATTAATATTAACATAATAGATATTATATTGGTATATTAAAAATTATAGTAACATAGAATAACAAAATGTGCTTCCATGTAAAATACGACAAAGGAATCATTGAAGTCTTATAATAATGCATTCTAATGAAACATATTCTGTGTAACTGACAGTACAAAAATGAAGCTATGGCAGAAGGAAAACTGACCTAGTTCCATTGTGTTCTTTGCACATAGAAAGATCAGAAGGAAGTTAAATTTGTTTGCTTAATACAGAAACAGTTCACGGGTTACAGTATTTTTTTCATACTCAGTTTCTTCCATTTTGATGGATCTTCTAGTGGCATACTGTCATAAATTTTATGAACTAAAAACTAAAAATCATATTTCTTTTTTTAGCTCTTTTCTTCCATGATGGTCGTATAGCAGGATCAGGCATTGAGATCATACAATACAAGTTCAGTGGTGTTGCTGAAATGAAGTATTATTCACAATTAACAGAACGTAAATGCAGAACATCACATCACGTAAATAATATTAAATTCTAACATAACTATTGTAAATGTTTAGATTTATTGGTTTACTCTAAATGAGATTTTGGGGTTTTTTTAGGTTATGTTTGTTTTGCTGTTTGTTCTATTATAACTTGCCTGAGTAAATGCTGTTACATGCTTTTTGCCTCTGCCACTTCTTTGTCACTTTGAAAACTTGCAGCCTATATGAAATTAGAGGTACATATCCACAACTGTTTCAAGTGTAAATTTGTGGTTTTGTTTGTTTTGGGGTTTCTTTTAGAATAGAGGAACCCATGCAATATCTATCTAACAAGTTGAAGTTGCATTCTTCCACAGAGTCTGGTCTCTTTTAAACTATGTGAACTTGAAGGATTCTGAAGGAGGAAAGATAATTAAAATGGAAGAAGGATGGAAAGATGTGAAGGATTTTTTAAAGAGAAATTAAAAAGTCAGTGGCAGAGTTGGGGTTTTTTTTGTTCATATGATACAGTGCAAATCAATGCTTTGTACACATTCGTTCGGTTTAGAAGACATATTTTCATCTTTCACATACACAGTAAAATACATTTTTAAAACTAACTTAATTAGTCTTAAACTCTTAAAAGGATTTGGAATTTGGTAGGACTTCTATGAAGGTAAAATATACTGTATCCTTGTTTTCACAATCAGTGAGGTATCTATGTCCCTCATAATTCAGAACTTGTTACACGAGGATGAGACCACTACCATCATGAAGCTGTTTAATGCATTTCATAGAATCATAGAATCATAGAATCATTACGGATCGGAAGGGACCTCGAAAGATCATCTAGTCCAATCCGCCTGCAACAGCAGGATCACCTAAACCAAGTCACACAGGAACCTGTCCAGTTGGGTCTTGAACATCTCCAGAGAAGGAGACTCCACAACCCCCCTGGGCAGCCTGTTCCAGTGCTCCGTCACCCTCACTGTGAAGAAGTTCCTTCTCAGGTTGATGCGGAACCTCCTATGTTCCAGCTTACAACCATTGCCCCTTGTCCTATCACTACATGACACCGAGAACAGCCCGGTGCCATCCTCCTGACACCCACCCCTCAAATATTTGTAGACATTAATAAGGTCGCCCCTCAGTCTCCTCTTATCCAAGCTAAAGAGACCCAGCTCCCTCAACCTCTCCTCATAAGGGAGGTGTTCCACCTCTCTTATCATCTTTGTTGCCCTACGCTGAACTCTCTCCAGCAGCTCCACATCCCTCTTGTACTGAGGAGCCCAGAACTGGACACAATACTCCAGGTGTGGTCTCACCAGGGCAGAGTAGAGGGGGAGAAGAACCTTTCTTGATCTGCTAACCACCCCTCTTCTAATCCACCCCAGGATGCTGTTGGCCTTCTTGGCCACAAGAGCACACTGCTGGCTCATAGTCATCTTGTTGTCCACCAGGACCCCCATTTAGGGAGGACTAGGCTTTTGCACAACAGAAATGCTCAAAATGTTCTGTTTGAAGATATTGGACAGATGATAATAGCTATCACATACATTTGAAGATCTTGCAACTTCACATAGCATCAGCGATTGTGTTAATTTCAGTCTAGACAATAAGAAATAAGCAGGTTTATTAAAGCAGTTTTTATTCACTTAGAAGCAGGATTTCTGCTAAATGTCTCTCCTGAAAATGTATGAAGAGAGAAGAAGCATCATAAAATGATGTGTGATTATAAAAGGAGATAATAAAAAAATTTTTAGAAGTTCATCCTTTTATTATCTGACAATTATGAGTGTGGAGGATTACTCAGATATGCCAACTTATACAATTTGCAAATGTTCTGTTGCAGAAAGAGGTGTAGCATGCACATTAATAAGACATACAACACATCTAGCTTCTGGTTTACATGCTTTGGTTGCAAATACTGCGTCACCTTGTGCTGCTTTGAGGGTTAAAGGCAAAAACCTCTAGAACAGATTGTTAGATTACCCTCCCATCAATACAGGAAGGGAATATAAATGCATTTAAAACTAGAATAAATTGTAAAATGTATTCAAAACAAAATAAATTTTAAAAGAAAGAAAAAAACCAACAACAGAAAAACCTTCACAATAAAGAAAAGGGAAATTTAGGGAGAAGGGAAGAACTATATACAAAAGACAATGTGATGTAGTTTTGGCCTCCACTCGGTAGGGGACGCTCACCACGGAGTGGCAGCACCAGGTGCTCGTACCCAACTGTTTCTGTGTCCATGCCATGCTGGAACAGAAGGGAAGAAGGAAAAATAGTGCGCCCTTTCACTTGTGTGTACGTGGCATTCAGTGATCAGGTTTGTGCTGGTGCTCTGTGTAGTTGGTGCTCACCCAGCAGCTGCCTGTGTAGCCAACCCTCCACAGCCTTCCTCCCCATCGTGAAAACAGAGCTACTCTTACACCTGGTTTAAGGCAAAAACTCAAGTGCAAAATCCCCTCCAGATCTACCACCAACAATTGATAAAACTCAAATAGCAACATAGAGAGAGAGTAAATGATATCTCGCAGGTGAAGGCAGCTGAACTAAAGACAATCAGAGTGCAGGACCATGCGTCATCTTTCCTCCACGGCTGACCAGGAGCTCCCCTAGCCACTCCCCCCACTTCCAGATTGCCCCTCTGCTACTACAGTACCCCCAAGTACCCTATCCCACATTTTCTCTTCCCTCTGTGAGGGACAGAGGGGAGCAGTTTGGGAGAGACACAACTTTTTCTGGGTCCTAAAACCTCTTCTTCATCACACAGCTCTTAGGTGACAGCACAATGGCATTGGTATTACTAGCAATAAAATGCGGGAGCGGAATGAATGAACCTTTATTGGTTTGTAATTTCATTGTCTCAACACTTTTAAAAATTTGAACGTTGTGTCATACATTATTAGAAACACTCTGTTGTCACAGTGCCAGCAACTATCTGTTGAAGTAAGGACTGAGACATTCCTATTGATTACAGCATTGCTGTGCTACAAAAACAACTTACATTGCAATTTGTAGGACACCAGAGAGTCTCAGTCAGCTCCTTCACCATGAGAGTCAAAGCGTGTACAATTTTGAATGAATTACACAATGAAGTTAAAGTTTGTTCATTTTGCCATTATGGTGATTGACAAGAACAACTCTCATGAAAATTTAACATGGATAAAGTGTGCTTTAAACTTGACAATATTCGTGTTGATAAATGAAATACCACAGTTTATCTCACAAAGATGCAGTTTTAATGTAAATAAAATGAATCCTTTTACATAAGGTAGACCATGTAAATGGATGCAGATTGATAAAATAGCAAAAAATAACATGAAAGGAAGTGATAAGTTTTTCTAATCAGTGCCATTATCTATTTCAAAACAGTAATCTAGTTGAGTACGCTCCTGGTAAAAGAAATTATGCTTTTTATTCCCACATCTGCAGGTCATATAGAAAAGTTTTACCTTGGCTTTACACTTTGTAGGACTTTTCCTATACAAATCACTACCACAGCAATGCAATTTTTGGCTGATATAGAGATAATTTTCTTCAGGGTACTGCTATAAGGTTGTGTTTTGGATTTGTGCTGAAAATGCTATTGATAACACGGAGATGTTTTAGTTATTGCTGAGCAGGACTTGCACAGGGTCAAGACCTTGTCTGCTTCTCACACCATCCCACCAGTAACCAAGCTGGAGGTGCATAAGAAGATAAGAGGAGGTGCAGCTGAGACAGCTGATCTCAACTGATCAAAGGGATATCTCATACCATATGGAAAAGAAAGAGGAAGGGGAGGAAAGTTCAAAGTGATGGCATTTGCCTTCATAAGTAATTGTTACACATGATGGATCTCTGCTCTCCTGGACATGGCTGAACAGCTGCCAGCTGATGATAACCAAAGAATGAACTGCTTTTGTTTTGCTTGCATGAAATTTCTGCTTTGTCTGTTAAAGTACATTATAGTCACCTGTGAGTTGTCTCACTTTTAATCTTCCAGTTCTCTTCCTCATCCCACCAGGTGGGGAGTGAGTACGTGGCTGGGAGCAGCTCAGTTTCTGGTTGGGGTTAAACCATGAAACACAGTAAACATTAAAATATTTGTAAAATCTCTGTTTTATTTTCTGGTTTTGTTTCTGTTTCTACAACATTTTATTTTCAGGAATATTAAAAATATAAACTCAAAACACTAAACCCAAAATAGTATTTTAAGTACAGAATGCTGGAAGTTATGAAAGTCAAGTACTCAGTATTAGGGAACACTAAAATTAGATTTACCTTAAGGTGTTGTCATCAATTCTATATCGTCTGTTAAATTTAGCTGCATACAATAAGTGACTAACTTAGGTAAACCATGTTGTATAGTAATT
This sequence comes from Rhinopomastus cyanomelas, assembly GCA_013400115.1. NCBI lineage: Eukaryota > Metazoa > Chordata > Aves > Bucerotiformes > Rhinopomastidae > Rhinopomastus > Rhinopomastus cyanomelas. The sequence goes on from VXBP01002901.1 coordinate 50,924, forward strand.
ACTATGTTGACCAAAGATCCATCTTATTTATGTTACCATGATCGTTTCAAACATCAAAGAAAAAGTGTAAGGTTAGTGGTTTTATATTTCTGTAGTTTCAAGCACATTTTCTTGTTGCTACTTCTTTAAAAAATTGTGTCTTTGTATTTAAAACATGAAAACTACCTCTACACAAAGCATTCTGATGAATAGCTTCGTAAATTAAATACACAGTACAAAAATTTGCCTTCTTTTACTTGCTTTTGCATCTGTTATTTGACTATTGTGCCTATGTTTCAATCAATTTTTTTCATGTATTATGGAATGCAAAGCCAAAACTTGAGAGTACATTTCCTCATTGAGAAAAGGGAAACAGTTGCAACATTCGTGTTGGTTTCCTAGTGCATCATGTTGATATACCACTTAAAAAACTTGCATTGTCCATTGACAACACATGGAGACTGCAACTGTCTGACCTTACAAGTGGGTGTTCACACTGTAATGATATAAAATAAAAGTACAGAGAATTGGTGTGAACAAAAACAATACAAAAGAGAATGGTCACGGTATCTATGACAATTTCAAGAAGATTACTTTGGTATTGGTGGTCCCATATGTGAAAAAAACATTCACTTCTTTATCAAAAGAATGAAAGATTGAGAGTTTCCCCTACCAGCAGTAGGGGTCCAAGATTAATTTCTTATTATGTTTTAACCATGAAAACATGGACTTTGTTGGTTTTTTTCCTGGTCAAGACAGTCACAGCAGTGCATACTAATTTTTTAACTTTAAATGGCTCACCTTGCAACCGTAATATTGTAGCAACACTTGGAGATTTTGCTGGATTAAGGCTGTAGCCTTTAATGCAAGACCAGGGTTTGTTTTTTTTTTTTGCTTTGATGTTTCCTAGACACGTAATGGATTTCTGATCCCTTGGGCCCTTCCGTTCTCCACTGAATGGTGTTCAAGTCTATTGGAAGGTCTGTTTGTTACTACTTAGTCTGGCAGTATCACACTGGCATCATGCCAATCTTTTGGAAGTGAACAAGCTTAAATAACTACTAGAAAGGTGTTTGTTTTCTTAAAAATAGAGGCTTTTCTAAAAATATCACTCTCTTTCTCTAATGAAGTTATTTTATTTTAACTTTTCTTTCATGGTAGAGAAAATGTTACTGCAAAAGCTGCTTCTATCACAAACACTTTTTTATTGATTTCTTTTCAACAAATGGCTAGGCAGTCACTTTTGATGAAACACTTAGTTAGGGTAAATGGATCAGGAAATATAACCTAGCCAGTCGAGTTTGGACAGAATGATGAAGGTCACTCAAGGTTGCTTGTGAAATTACTACATCCATAACAATAGAATACACTTGTATTAATAATGCATGCACACATATAAAGCAATACAACAAAGTACTCCGAGTGTCATGGACAATATCTTGCCAGCATACATATCAAACTCTCCCTGCTTCGTGGCAATATTTGTCACTATAAAGAATTTAACAAACGAATATTTTTCTTCAAATACAGCTTAATTCTTTGTCATCTGGAACTGTATAATAAAGAAAATGATTTTCTTTACAGACAGGTATGAATCTCAATTATTCAGACACACTGCATTTAATTCACGGTTTTCAAATTTACATTGAGTGAACTTAAAAATGTTTTTCCATATAAACTGGGAAAGACTGGGAAATAGTTAAATACACAACATCAGCCACAGTACTTGGATAACTTTTGAACCTTTTTAAAGGTGTTTGCTATAGAGGTACACTGGAAATTTGGTTTGTCTCACAAATCCTGGCAGTAGTCATAGCATGGAAGAAAATTTTCTTAACTTTCTTCAGAATCTTCTGTCCAAAGCCTGCTTTTGCAGCTATTAAAGAAAAAGACAGCATACCGCCTTTTTCTTACGTGTGCTTTTGCTTCAAAATAAAGAAGGTAGTTCAGTATAATCCTCAATTTGAGAGCATTCAGCCTGTCATTTTTCACTTGACAGAAGTGTGTCCTAATAATTGCATTTGTTATGACAGACTATATTAAATGCTGAAATTCAGGACAGTCTTGAACAGAAAAAATTACTCTTACTCAGATGTATGAGACTGCCTCTGTACAGGTCAAAGCCTTGGCAGATGATCAGCAGCCTTCGATATGGGTGATACTGCGTTCACACGGTTCATTTCATGGAATTACAGAACATCAGGGATTGGAAGGGACCTCAAAAGATCATCTAGTCCAGTCCTCCTGCCAGAGCAGAATCACCTAGACCAAGTTGCACAGGAACACATCCAGGCGAGTTTTAAACGTCTGCAGAGAAGGAGACTCCACAACCACCCTGGGCAGCCTGTTCCAGTGCTCCACCACCCTCACTGTGACGAAGTTCCTTCTGATATTTATATGGAACCTCTTATGTTCCAGCTGACACCCACTGCCCCTTGTCCCCTTGTCTTTTTTTTCTTTTTGGCTTTGCAACACTGAGAGATTTAGAAAAGCTTTCAATTACAACGAGAATTTAGAAAAACTGTGCTTCATCTATTTATCAAACAAGACTGAGATTTTAAAAACATACTGTGGAGTATCTCATATCTGTCACACAGCATACCTGGCTACATCACCTACAGAAAACTGGAAGACTGAGTATAGTCTTATGGCTGGGAAGACCATGACTTTCAGCGATGCACAGCATTGCAAGTGTAGCATGATTGTTTTCTTTGTTTAAAGAAACACAATAGCTTCAGTATATTAATTTCTTTCCCTACACATGAATAAACCCTTCTTTTCAAAGCTTGGTATCTATGTAAAACAGAATTCGGCTTTAAATTCAGGTTCAGGAATATGTCTAGCGAATTAGTAACACTGTTTTCAGGGACTAAATCTGTGCTTCTAGTGTTCCATTCATTAGAGATGAAACAGAACTCTTGGAAAGGGAAACAAAGCTGGAAGCATGGACTAGGTTTCTCCCAGATGACAGTCCTAATAACTTAGCAAAGTAATGTTTGCCACCTGTTCATTCCTTTTCTAGCCCTACACGTGCAGGATTGAGTTCTTCATAACAGCACAGAATTAAAAATATGATGCAGTGTAATTTCATAAAAGAGGTGAAGCAGTAATAAAGTTGCAAAAATTAACTGTACAACCTAAATAAGGTTTACTTTGTCCTTTATTTTTTCCTGAACTTAGATGCCAAAATTTTTCAGTTGTATTCCAGAATTCATTGTAGTCTTATGGACCTGAACTTAATTTATTATACCAGACTGGCTTCTGCAGCAGTAGAAAATAAGACACTTGCTATTTAACCACTTTGTGGAAAGTTTTTGTATGATTAATAGAAGCACAAATGATTTATTATCTGAAATTTCATTTCATATTAATTTACAAAATGAAACAGTGTGTTAGGGGGTTTTTTTGTTTGTTTTGTTTTGTAGAATCAGGTTTGATTAAAGAATAAAAAAACCACTACTTTTGTCAGGAATTAATTTAATCTAGTAGAAAGATTATAAACTTTAATTTGGATTAGAATCAAAATACCCACAGTTTTGTAGCACGAAGAAAATAAACCTTCATTTACTGATTTTTTTTTTTTCAATTTAAGACATTTTAGTGATCATTCTTAAAAGAAAGGGACATTCTAATAAAACAAAACCAAACCAAATCAAAAAACCCAAATCTGTAGATTCTATTTATACTGTTTGCAAGCTATACAACTATACTACAATAATAATAATAATGTACATTTAATATCTAAAAAATTTCAGTGTTCTTTGATATTAATATACTTTAAATTAGCGCTTTTTGATCAAGTAACTTTAATATGGTTAATACTGATTTCTACTGAAATAAGTGCTGAAAAGAGAAGATTCAGAGTATCACAGTATCACAGTATATTCATATAATAAAAGCTTTTTATTTTTTTTAAAATGTCTTTAAGTGTGTTTATTTTTATGTGAGAAGGAATATACCCTCTAAGAACTTTTTTGATAGTTTTGTTTGTATTATCTTTTCAGTAGAAGCATCAGTAGCTGGGATCAGATATTATGAAACTAAATGGTATTTTAATTTATTGACATTGGTCTACATTTTTTAATCCTTGAAGACTACACAACTCTGTGAGAAAATTTGTTTTGTAAAAAATGTCACTGAGGATGCGATTACTTAGTCTTTAATAATTCAGTCAAGAAGATAGATAAAACTCCTTGATGTCATGTACTTTATCTCTTTCTGTTCTAAGGTGCATTGAGATACAAGAATGTTCAGTTTTCACAATAGACTTTATCAAATTAAACTCTTGGAACAGCCCCAAGCAAAGTCTGTGGTTTGTGCAGTTTTAAAGTCAAATACTTCAAAAGATATAACACTCAAATAAGCTTTAGTGTAATCAAAACTTACTCATGATAACACATCCACACTGCAAACTGTGTGAGACACTTGCTTAACTTAAAACTGCAAATCAAGCTAATTTTCTTTGTCCAAAGCTATTTGCAGGTACTCAATTCAAAAATTAGTTTTGGAGGAAGATGATGATTTCAACCGGTTACTTGATAGGAAGGTTGAGATTTCAGTGAAGAAAAAATTATTTGAACAAACTACTTAACACAGATTATCTGACAAAAAAACTTCAAAGGCATTTTCCATAGTCAAAAATACAGGGCATTGAGTCAACAAGAAGGCAACAGAAAGGAATGCTTATAATTCAGTTTAAGAAGGAAAGAGTGCAGTGTAGAGCCACTAAAATTTTTAAGGAAGTGGAACATCTTCCTTATGAGGAAATGTGGGTCTCTTCAGCTTGGAGAAGAGGAGAATGAGGTATTTATAAATACATAAAGAGTAAGTGTCAGCGGGATGGAGGCAGGCTTCTCTCAGTTATGTCCAAAGATAGGGAAAGGGGCAATGGGTGCAAGCTGGAGCATAAGAAGTTCCAGATAAACATACAAAAACACTTTTTAACTGTGGAACATTTTACACTGGAACAGATCTCTTTCTCTAAAGATATTCAGAACCTTCCTGGATGCATTCCTGTGTGACCAACTGTAGGTGATCTTGATCTGGTAGAGGATTTGGACTAGATGATCTTTCAAGATCTCTTCCAGCCCCTGACTTTCTGCGATTCTGCATGAAGAATTGCTTTTCTATTTTCAGGACAATAAATTTCCAGACATTCAGTTTCTACAGTTCAGTTAAGTATGCTTGAAAATAGTGATTTTTATGTCATGCATTGGCATTACTAATATAATGACTGTGTAAAATTAATAGTTTCTTAAAAATATTCAAGCATTATATATAGCACTTATACAAAGCCTGCAGTTCTTCATGTGTGCTGTTCAATGGTGAAAAATGTATTAACTTCTTTGCCAGTGATGTCATGTTTGCTAACAACTGCATAAAGGTTTAATTCTATACAAGACCTTGTGAAGAACTGAATTAAATTATAGAGGAGTCTGTTGCAAAGCTCTTTGGTGAGCATGACACTGCAATTTGCTGAATCCTACAGAGCAGCAACCAGCTGGAGAACACTTATCGGACACTACACTATTCTTATTGAACACTGCAGCTCCCAATGCCCAAGCAACTGAAACTATGACATAGCAGTTTTCACCCTTTCTTGGGACTGTGAAACAGCAGCTTCATTACCCAGCATACCTCATAAATATCCATACCTGGACATCTGCTCCTCATGCATATGCAAAACACTTATTGGAATCAAGGCCTACCTGAGTGCCCCCTCATGTATATGGATGGTGCACCCAGCGTAAAAGATCCCTGTTGCAGGCCAATGGCGTGACACCGCCGAAGACCACCTGAGAATGAACCTTGTGGGATGCTGCGAAGGCCCATGGTGGTGACTTTCCTTGCTCTTTCTCTTACTTTTTTTGCTCTATCTTCCTTACCTCTTTCTTCTCTGACTCTTCTATTGCTCTTTCTACCCCCCAGCCTCTTCTCCTCTCCCCTCATCAATAAAAGCAACTGGTGGTCATCATCTGACCTGGCTTGTGTCTTAATTTCACCCTTGGAATCAAATCAAATGCAATGTCTGTGGGGTCCCCATTGGACTCCGACAGACCTATTTGAAAGAACCCTGGCTACGTGTACACAGACAGATTGCACAGCTCAGAACCATGAAGCAAAGTAAGTGAAAGAAGACAAACAGAAGAGGCTCTTTAAAATCTCACCCATATCTGATTAAATAACTGATTTAAATCCACCTTGTTTGGTGCCCCAGAAGCAAGATTTACCTAGTAGCATTTGGAAGTAGGTGCCCAAATAAATTACCTAGTTTATGAGGTGATATTGAAAAAAGTTATTACATTTTTGCTGTAACTCCCAACAGCCCTGATCCCCTATGTAAAGATAAGATTTTCTTTTCCCCAGATGAAGTAATGTAAATTAGAAAAGCAATACCAAGTTTACTTATTCAGTTGTGCCGATCAAAACCACTAAAATACAAGACCTGACTGTTGCAACAGTTCTGTGAAAACTTTACTTCACAGTCCAGAAATGATCAAAAGTTCAAAAGGAATGCAATAAATTATTAGGAAAGGAAAAGAATTTGATGCCTACATCTGAAAGGGTATGAATGTTAAAAAGAAGACTAGGGCCCCCTCAGAAAGGAAACAGGTGAGGTTGTCACAAGTGACATGGCTGAGGTTCTTAACAACTTCTTCAGTCTTCACTGCAAAGGCCTCCAGCCACACTCCTGGAGTCATGGAAAATAACAGCAGGGACTGCAAGGAAGAACTGCCCATCATAAGTGAAGATCAGGTTCATGATCACCTGAAGGACCTGAAAGTGTTCAAGTCCATGGGACCCGACGGGATACACCCACAGGTACTGAGAGAACGGGCAGATGAGGTTGCTAAACCCCTCTCTATTACATCCCAAAAGTCATGGAGGTCTGGTGAAGTCCCCACTGACTGGAAAAGGGGAAACATCATTCCTGTTTTCAAAAAGGGTAGGAAGGAGGAGCCGGGGAACTACAGGCCAGTCAGTCTCACCTCTGTGCTCAGTAAGATCATGGAGCAGATCCTCCTGGATGCACTATTGAGACAGAAGAATAGTGAAGAGGTGATTGGGTACAATCAGCATGGCTTCACCAANTGCGGCCCAGAAGGCAAACTGGATCCTGGGCTGCATCAGGAGAAGTGTGGCCAGCAGGTTGAGGGAGGTGACCTTATTGTAGCCTTCCAGTATCTGAAAGGGGCCTACACAAAGGCTGGGGAGGGACTTTTTAGGATGTCAAGTAGCGACAGGACTAGGAGGAATAGAGCAACGCTGGAGATGAGTAGATTTATTTCTATGATTCTATAATTCTAGGTTTCCCTGCTTGTGGCAGTGTTGTTTGGACTAGGTGATCTCTGAGGTCCCTTCCAACCTAACCCAATCTATGATCCTATAACCATGAGAAATCACATGAAGAGACCATCATCAGCCAATGTGGTGGGTTCAGGACCACAATTCAATATCAAAGAAAGGAAAGCAAAGCAGTGAGGTCTCAATGGCATCTCGGATAAAATTCACCAGACAACCGATGGCTTAGGGAAACTCCAGAAAGGTTTATTAACAGTAACTATATACAGAAAAGGTTATGCAAG